>JARHVA010000001.1:3125000-3725000 GCA_037957365.1 Torreya grandis | reverse complement strand
TTTGCTGGTCACTGTCAAACCCCTGTCAGTTAGTGATGTTGTCAGGTACAGAGGGCCGGATTACTACCTTCAAGTGGCGTGAACTGCGATTTCGGCTTACTTTTCTAGGGATATCAAACTGGGCACCCACTGCTCCCAGCCTATCTGCTTGCTTGTTATGCTCTTTAGGAACGGAGGTAACATTGAAAGCAAGGAAATTCTCCATTCAGTCCCATACCTTATGTCTATAGGACTTCAGTAAGGAATTCTTTATCAAAATTTGGCCTCTTACCTGATTGACAATCAACTCACTGTCACCAAAAACTTGCAGCTCTTTGATTCTTTTTTTCCTCGCCCACTCCAAACCATGGATGAGGGATTCGTACTCTGCAACATTGCTTGTGCAAGAAAATTGAAACCTGAAAGTCGATAAGTATTTCTCTTTTGAAGGAGAAACTAGTACCACTCCACCACCAGCTCCCAATTTATTTCTTGAGCCATCAAAGAACAACTGTCGTAAACCTGAGATTTTTTGGCTTGCTTTCATCAGATTTGGTACAAAAGTACCATCTTCGTGCATGCAATAAATCCCAAGGCCTGCCTCTTTTATGAACTTGTAAGGATCATGCTCAAAGTTGTCACTTTTCCATTCGTCTAAGAGCAGGGCAGCAACTCTTTCGAGGGCAGAGGATGGAGATTGATCCACTTGGAACTCTTCCTGGTCAATAATGGCATAGCTGACATTTGTCGCCTTGAGCGAGTATGGTTCCAGATGATCTCTGTGGAGTGGCTCCGATTTAATCTTGACCTTAGTCCCATACTTGGTTCTAAAAACTAGATAGGACCAGTTTGCTGCTAGGTAGCCGCCTATCTTGGATGTGAAATCCCTGGACAAACAAATAACAAAGGAGGGACATTCGCCACTACCACATCATGAAGAACTGAGAAGGTTGGGCAGGCGTGTAGCGTCAAGCTCAAACCTTTCACCACCCCAAGTGTCTTTGCTGGTGTTCCATCCAGTTGTAGGACTCCCTTAGTCATTTCTTCATATTTTAGTCCCAGCTTATCAGCTATGCATTTGGGCATCACTGAGGTGCTTGCTCCACTGTCAATGATGCAATGTGCACCAAGAAATCTTCTATGACCAAGGATAAATAAAAAGGGGGGACTTTTTCCTCTTTCTTAACTTGGCCTGATGTGGAATGGTGCCCATTCATCATCAGAACGTTATCGGCTTTTGCTGGGACAGCTTGTTCATTCAGCTCATGCAATTCTTTTTGCAGCATGTCCTTTTGTCCTGGTATTGATAATGAATCCCACAAGGGGATGTTCATGTGCAGCTTCTTCATTTGGTCTACCACGTTGACTCGAGGGTTGCCTTCAAATTTTTTTTGGGATTACTTACAGCCTAAGGTGCAGGCCGAGACGCTGAAGGTACAATTGGCAGTCTAAATTTTGGAACTTTTTGGTTTACATGTGATGAAGGTGTTGCTGACGTTTGGGCAGTTGTTTGAGCTTTTTTCATCGCTCTCCTTTTGGACTTTGTGTTGGCTACGACATAGTCGACCTGATTGTCTGCACTACCCACGTAATTGACTGCATAGAACTCACCCTCTAGGAGATTCATGAGAGTAGAATCGGGCTGAGTCTGATTGCTGCATTGAAGCCTCAAAGCTTGGGAATTGAGCGGCTACCTGATTGTCTTGTACATTTGTGTAGTGACTCGGCATTTCATTCGTATAAACAACCTGATCTTGACCATATCCCATGGTTGAGCAACTGGGCTGTTCCTGCACCAGATTGTTTTGAGCGGGCGCTAGAGCCTTGGATGATGGAGCGCATGGATTATATCCTTGAAAAGGTCTGGCCTGTGCAAATTGACCCTGCCTTTGATTGTAATTCTGGAAAGAAGGTCTATTTACTTGACCATACTGTTGATATCCTTGATTTGGTCGATTGCCTTGAACTTGCTGCCTTTTAAGAGCCACTAGTCCATTTGTTACACTTTGCAACAGACTTTTGACTTCATGGAGGTCATTTGATGAAGTAGCAGCCGGCTTTTCTATGCTAGGCAGAAGAGCTAAGGTGGGAGCAACAGTCTGGATTGGAGGCAGCAATTCAGGAAAGAGCGGCATATGAGGCCTAGGGGCTATCTTTCCAGCCTGCACTAGGCAATTCTCGGTTGCTATAGCTATGTCATAGGCAGCAGGCAGCACATGTCCTCCCATGGATTGTATCATAACAGCGATGTCTTTGTTCAATGCTTTTAAATAATAGAGAAAAGCATAGCTCGGAGTCGGCCTTACCAGAATGGGGATTTTGTCCCATGTTTTCTAAAAATGAGTATTGAAATCTTGCATGAACTCATGTGGAGCTCTTTTCATTGTGGTCAGCTGCTCGACGAGTGAGAGGTGGTCGCTCTTCTTCGCAAATTGATTCATTAAAAAGGTGCCCAATTCGTTTCAGGAATTGACTAAATTCATGGGCAAAGTCTCATACCAGTCTAGAACTTTGCCCTTGAAAGACAATGTCAACAATCTGATTGCAATATTCTCTTCAGTGACATTGTGAATATCGCAGAGGTTAGCAATATTTCTGATGTGTTCGATAGCAGTAATGGGCCCCTCCATTAAAGGGAGGCACACTTTTAAGGACTGCTCCTGGAATTGGGTCATAATGCCAGAGATTCAAAGGACTTTGACCATGAAAAGCCACAAAAGGTAAAGCCATAGTTATGACAGGATTCAACTGAGGCCTTCTTGTGTAGGTGTTTTTTATGGCAGGTCTGGGAAAGTGATTTGTTGAATAAGGATGAGTCCTCTCAAACCTCAGTTGCTTTGCTGAGTTCAAAGGCAATTCGATGAATTCAAAAGGGACACCCCTAGCAGCAGATCGTGTGGTGATTTTAGGCATAGGAGGTTAGACTGGACTTCGATCAGAGACTGATGTTCTTAATAGTGGAGTCCCCAGATGTTGAAAAATGGTTGATTTTGCTGTAACAGGGCCAGCATCAATCCTAGAACTTTGCTGTGTTAAAAATGGTGTTTCAAAAAATGATCCCACCGGATGTGCCAAAAACTGTTGACGCAGTGGATTGCACCCTTGACAAGAGACTGAGCTCTTGTCTTCCACGCATCACAATGGAAACTCCTTTCTTGCCTGTGGGTCTGGAAAAACTGAGGGGAGAGTCTGTAGATAAGGGCTAGCTCCCTTTGATGCATCTGAGTTATTCCAATAAGTTGCTAATACACACACACACACACACATATATATATAATGGGGGGGTGAAAAGAGAGAAGGATTACTGAATAACAGAACCTAACCTAAGAGGGTGATGCACCAAACAAGTTTGATCTACTCATACTCACACTGGGAACCATAAGAACACATACATACACTTTAACTGGTAAAAAGACCAGACTGTAGGAAGCTTGACAGGGAGGCTGTAATGAAAACACACATAAAAAAAATTACCATAGGCGTTGTAGGGAAAGCACACTGTCTAGTAACCTCCTACCTCTGCGCTTCAGACACAGCGCTTCTTGTCACCTGCAGGGATGACGCTTTGTCTATACCAGGTGTATTGGTATCAACCCTGTGAAAGCATTAGGAAGCAATGACTGAACATAAGACTAACACTCAGACACACTCAGAGATATATCCAACCAGAATAGAGGTAAAAATGCGTATTCTATTGATTCCAGGTGAAAAATGGCAGGGTTTCGCCTTACAATATGAGAGATGATCCTTCTCAAATGAGAAGTTACAATATATATAGAGAAGAGGAAAACAAAAGCGCCCCTTTTGGAAAAGACTTTTGGCACCTTTTGACAAGTGGCCCACGTGTGCTGAGAGCGTTGGGAAGGGGAAGCCGCTGAAAGATAATGTTGTGTCGGCTCCGATTTTGATTTCAGGTATTTTAAAACATAGGCGGCGCCGTTTCAAGACTGCTCCTTAAAGGCATTTATGCGGTTTGTCTACTCATCAATACAAAGTGGAGAAAAATGGGTCGTGTCGTTCACTGTTCACACCCCTTGATGATCACTTGGCAGGCACTGTGTCAACCGCTGGAGTAACTCCTTGAGTCGACACCTTCCTTTGCCACTTGGATTGTTTTGTTTGTTTCTGCACTTGGCTCTTTTGTCTCTTCCTAGCTTTGTCTTTTTTGTCTCCTTCAGCCCTTGAGGGCTATCTCCTGCTACTTCTTTGGCTCTTTCATCAGCAGGTCACTGAGTTCATTCTTAACTTTTGTCTTTTTCCAACGTCGTTTTTTTCTTGGTTTTGTCTTTTCCTCTCTTAGCTCTTTGGGCTCCCTTTTGATTGGCGCTCAAGTGTTTAAAGATCAACAGCTATTTTATTGCTGTAAAATTGACGTTCGTGGGCTCGTCATCCCTTGGTCAATTCCTTTGGCTTTTTCCTTTGCTTCGGCCTTGGAGAAGTGTCTTTCTTTCGGCAGCCGAGAGACCCCCGCAAGGGCACCTGCCCGTCGGGGTCCTTCGGCGGCCTTGCTCTTTAAATCCTTCGGACATTCTTTCCTTTATTCTTTCCCGCTTATTCCCTCGGGCCTTTTCTTTCGGACGAATTCCTTCGGACTTTTTGTTCGAGGGAATTCGTCTTGTCTTTTGCCGCAGAAAATCTTCCCGAAAGACATTGTTTTTTGCCTTACGAATTTCTTCGGACAAAATGTCCGAAGGAATTCCTTCGGGCATTTTGTCCGAAGAAATTCTCCATCTCTTGCCTTGAACAAATCCGAAGGAATTCCAACTTTTCTGCCTTGTTCACTTTTTCGAAGAAAAACTTACCCTTCCGGCCTTCTCTTTGATCCCTTTGCAAGTGTTCCCTTCCGTCCACAAGGGCACTTGGAATGGTTCATTTTGCGCTTGACTGCCCTCCGCAAGGGCACTTGTCCTTCGAGCCTTGGGAGGTTCCTTTGAACCTTCCGATTGAACCAACAATTGGTTCAACGGTTCAATGGTTCAATACTATGTTCTGCTCATTCATTTGACCGCTTGAATCAACCGCTTTGAACCAACTGATTGAACCCTTTGATTGAACCGTCCAATTGAACCAAGCCTTTGAACCATTTGATTGAACCAACCGATTGAACTCGCTGCTTGAACCAAGCCGATGAACTGAACCAACTCATTGAACCAATTGGTTCAAAGTTCAAGTTCAAAATTCTTGAAAAGATCATACCATTGGATCCTGACGTTGAACCACTGAACTGGTCCTTTTTGCCGAAAACTTGTGCAAAATCAAATTTTGAACTGGCTCAGAACAACAGGGGAAGGAGACTGATTTCGGCTTGCAAGACCAAAATGGTCAACAGGTACATATAAAGATGAAGTATATAATGGTTATGGATGTTTGTCAGATTTTGCTTGGAAAGCCTTGGAAGTTTGATCGCAAGGCACAACATGATGGTTGTGCAAATACATACACGTTGAAGAAAGATGGAGTAACACATACTTTGAATCCTTTGAAGGATAAAAGTGAAGAACGCTCGCAACATTTACGCAAGTTGCAAGAGAAATTGTGAGATGAAAAGTTGCTTTTAAACTTGAAGAAATGCAATTTTATGTAGAAGGAATTGGTATACTTAGATTTTATGATTTCCCAAGGTTTGAAGATGGATCCAAAGAAGGTGCAAGCTATATTAGATTGGCCATCACTGTAGAATGCACTTGAAGCACGTAGTTTTCATGGATTGACAAGTTTTTATAGGAAGTTCATTAGGAATTTAAGTGGGACATGTGCAACAATTACAGAGTTAATGCATAAAGATAAAAAGGTGTTTGTTTCCAGCACAAAGTTTCTAGCAGTTGAATAAGAAAATAACTGAGTGGCCAGTGTTAGTATTACTATATTTTGATAAAGTATTTCAAGCAAATTGCAATCCCAGTGGTGTAGCAATAGGTGCAAATTAAGTCAAGAAGGAACACCTATTACATAGTTTAGGGAGAAGTTGAATGAGGCAAAACACAAGTATTCAATGTATGATCAAGAGTTATATGCAATTGTACAAGCACTCAAGAAGTGGAGACATTATCGATTGCATAAGTAGTTTGTTTTATATATAGATCATTAGGCATTAGAGTTCATAAATAGCCAGAGTAAGTTGAACCAACGACAAATGAAATGAGTTCAATTCCTACAGAGCTATTCATTTGTGTTGAAGCCTAAGGACAAAAAGTCAAACAAAATTGTAAATGCATTGAGCCACAAAGTCTTATTATTGAATGAATTGAGAGTGTAAGTCGTAGGATTTGATCTTATGAAGGAACATTTCGTAAATTATGAATATTTTCAAGAATCATGGAAGGCATGTGTAAAACCAATGAGTGGTGACAGGACACCATGGTTAGATTATTTTATTTAGGAAGGTTTGTTGTTCAAAGGAATGAATTTGTGTATACCTAGAAGTTCAATGCGAGCGAATTTGATTAGAGAGAAACATACCAGAGGATTGACATGTAATTTTGGATATGACAAGACATTAGCACAAGTAGCGAAAAACTATTTGTGGTCGTGGATGAGCACAACTATGCATAAATTTGTTCAAGAGTGCAGAGTTTGTCAGCTGTCCAAAGTGAAAAGTTAGAATGTAGGTGTATGGATTTTGTTGTAAGTTTACCCAGAATGTAGAGAGGAAATGACTCAATATTTGTGGTAGTTGATAGATTTTTAAAGGTGGCACGTTTTATAGCTTGTAAGAAGACTAGTGAGGCAACAAACATTGCTAATTTGTTTTTCAAAGAGATTGTAAGGCTGCATGGTTTGCCTTGCATCATAATATCTGACAGAGATTTGAAGTTTGTAGGACATTTGTGGAGAACATTGTGAAAAGCTTTGAAAACCAAGTTGCAGTTTAGTTTAGCGTATCGTCCTCAGATGATTGGACATTTAGAGTTAGTCAACAAAAAGTTGGGTAATCTGTTGAGATGTCTAATTGAAGGTAACCTAGGAATGTGGGAAAATAATCTGGCTCAAGTTGAGGTTGCATATAACAATTTAATTATCAGGGGTACATGAAAGACACTATTTTAGATTGTGTATGGGTTGAGTTCAAGAGGAGTTGCATTTACGCGACATCAGAAGTGTGCAAAATAAAAGTTTAGATGCTGAAGATTTTGTAGATCATATGAGAGATGTGGACAAGCAAGTGAACAATTGGAGAAGACTACAATGCAATATAAACAATTTACAAATATGAAGAAAAGGGAAATATAATATCAGATTGGAGACATGGTCTTAGCACACTTGAGGAAAGAGATATTACCAACAGGGACATAATATGTTGAAGTGGAAGAAGATTGGATTGTGCAGAGTGATGGGGAAATTTGCGAAGAACAAATATGAGATTGAATTACTTGGAAGGAATTCACATTTTGCCTATTTTCAATGTGGCAAGTCTGTATCCTTATCATGAAGGACATAATAATGGAAGCATTGATTTAGATTCAAACTTAGATTTTGAAGAGGTAGATTGAAGAGTGTAGATGTTATAAAATAAGTGTGAAGAGGCGGAACAAGTAATTGACACAAGAATCAGCAAAAAGATGCACTACAGGGAATACAAAGAATATTTGATGAAGTGGTAACGCTGAGATATTGAAGATGCAACATGGATAAGCGCATTAGAAGTTGCAAGACAAGGAATATCATCAACACAAGGCACATGAACAGGAGGTCATCTTTCTTTTAATTACAAGGGTGTATGATGTAGGAGCATCTAGGTTCACATGTAATCCTGTATCAACCAAAAAATATGTTAGTTTAGGAAAGTTAGCTTAGTCTGCTTTTCACAAGTTTCTAATTACGTATAAGTATTTGTTTGTATGTTTTGCGCAAATTTATTAATGCGCTCAATTGTCGTTTTTGTTGGAATAAGCTTGTGAAGCTTTGCGCAAGAGGGGTTTTAGGGCTTTTAATCAAGTGTAATAATGTGGAGAATTGTAAGGCATCTCAAAGGTCTATGGTATCTTCTGGAATATTAGAGCATTCATTGGAGTGACCACATAGTTTAGTTCTTTTTCGCAAAAGTAGGATAGTTGTTGTAAAGTTCTTCAAGGATTTGTATCTTCACTGATCAAGTGTTGTGTTAACTTGTGGTAAGATTGGATCATAGAATTGACATCAAGATTTAGTCTATTATGAGTACAATTAATTCAGAGCTTTCAAAGTTGGTATAACATTACCACACATTCTAGAACCATTTGGGAACCTTGTGGTAATGCACGGTAAGATTCATGGAAAATATGAAGTTGGTGGTAAGGCAACACGTTATTTGGATGTTTTTATACTTATTAGTTGAACCACATAACTTATGGAGGCATTTAATGGTCATGATGATCTAATGAATGGCAAAAGGGTCTAATTTTCATCTAGTCGTTGATTGTTGAGTAGGTTGCATTAGAACAACAAAATGGGATAACACGCTACCTGTAATGTGTTATAATTTATTGAATTATGTAATTATGTAATATGCTCTATTGCGATGTATTAGCATCGAGATTTTGTTAGGCATTTAATATTGTTAGTGGGTTGCTAAGCACTTAATGCGAGTAGGCAGGTCTTACACCTTTATAAGCATGCCTCTACACTCGTGCAAGGGGAGATTGGCTAAGAGGAGGTTGGTATGAAGATCTTAGTTTGGATTAGATCATAGTGAATATTCTGAGGATAACTGAACTTTGCAAAGACTGCAATTTAACAACTAGAGATCTGAAGATCTAATGTTGAAATGTATCTCATTTGAGATTGTTGTGACTCTATATGTGCCTTGTAATTTCTTGAAGTGGAAATTAAATAAAGATCTGAGTTTTTTTTGGCATTTATTTGCATATTCTGCAATGAAATTCTGAGGGTTGTGTGTTAGATCTGTAACTGCGATTGCATCATAGTTGGGAGGCTCCACCCCTACTTGCAAAAAGAAGATACAGTTACTCACCTTTAACACTCAGTTAGGCTTATCATCATGCTCTCAATCTGCAAGAGAAATATGGTGAAGATTTTTCAATATTTTCCCATTTAATTATGGTTTTATATGTGATATAATCTTCTTTGCAACATTTATATCTAAAGAAAATAAGAAATGAGGCAAAATTTTATATTCGTTTGGTGATTTTGTGGGGTTTTGAAAGCAGAAATAATCAAATAATGGATACAAGCAACGTGGGGTTGGGGTTGGGGTTGAGCCCTAACGGTTGAGTACCATATATATAGGGAGGGGGTCCTTGTTCATGGATGGGGTGAAAGAACAAACTATTCTTTCCCGCCCTCCCCATCGATCTGCTCCTTTAGGATTGGGATGAGTTGATGTCGGTTGATCGCGTGGAAACACTTGCTGATGCCGAATTCCAAGAACCAATTCGAATATCCCCACTCTTTTCTAATCTGTATTAGGGTCAAGTGGTGGCCTTGACTCGGGTGGAAGTGTGATGTGTCCAAAAACTTGGGATTGTAAATGGATTCGAGTACTGCTCTTATTGCCATTCCACGCTCACTAATGCACTCATTTTGTTCGACACTCTCCCTCGTATAGATATAGAGGGTCGAGCATCCCATATATAGATAGGGGCCCTCCATATCCATATCTATAGGGTGGTGGCACAATAGCTATGAAATTTAACTCTCTCTTGTTGGTAGCTATATAGATAGATCTAGTAGGTCGTCGCCTATCTATTATCTGGCAATTCCCCCAGCCCCATCTGTATCTAGGGATAGGGGCCCTATCTGACCCTATCTAAACAGAGGGGGGCGCTGTTCCTATTCTCTCTTCCACTTCCGTTTCATTGGAACCTCCTTTCTCATTAGTCATTAGTCTTGATGGACACTTTTTCCTACTGTGGATGGTCGAAATGACCAAAACACAAATCAGTGAAGTTGTTTGTGGTTGATAATTATATACATATTATTTCCTTTTTTACAATCTAAATCACTTATAAATGAGAAAGTTGACTTACATGCTATTTCCATAGATCTTAAACAACGTCATTATTCCTTTTCGATATAGTAGACAAAACTGGTCTCATGGCATGGGGCTCTAGTTAGAAGTATACAAATTCTCTCACCCAAAGTGCTGGGGACAATCATATTCACTGAGATCAATGATCATGATAAGTTATAACTTGTTCCTTGGACGTACATATAGAGGGACTCTGCCTTTGAATTTCCACTGTATTATGAGATTTGAAGGAGATATTAGCATCTCTTTCAGTATTTAGAAGGCATACTATCTCTTTGAAGGGTAGAGATGTGTCAATACTATAGTCTATCACCAAAACTAAGCTAGGTATCTTCATGTCATTGGATATTACTCTTTGAGAGATTTAGGGGAACTTCATAGCGTTTGCATATGATGGATAGTTTTTAGCTGGTCACTTTTCTCCACAGTGTTGAGACCACTTATGGGCTCCCTCACTTTATGTATGCTGGCTACTTTTAGTTTTATTACCCGTTTATGGTCCAGTCTGAGCTATTAATATACATTCCTTATTACTTTATCAGTAACTATACATTTGAACACATATTAATAAGAAAAATCTTATGCATTTTTAATATCTTTAGACTTTATTTATGCAGAAGCTTCAGTGGCTTGAAGAGGTTGATTCATTTTTCCTTGCCAGCAGACATAAAAGGTTGCTAAATTTTTTGTCAGTCCTCAACATGTACCTTTTGTGTTGGTGAAGTCTATAGGGCATGAACACTTAATGGTGATCATCGAAAATGGTAAAAATTGGTTTATAATTTATTTTTTCTTTCGTGCAATTTTGTCTCAGTTGCCATAGGATGAGGCAGATGGGTGGGATATGTTCCCTTATTCTAAATGTTTCTTGTTCTTTGTTAATTTATGCATGGAAAACAGCAGCAGGAGAGCAGTGAATATCACAGGGGACTCCCAATATGGCAGCCCTCTCCAGCATCCAGCAACGTGTCTGGAGATTATGGCTGTACGTATTAGACATGCAATGTTTTTGTAGAATGCAATATGTCAAAATCCAAATATGAGCTGTTGGATGATTTGTGTATTCCCAAAGCTGTGTCATTCTGAATTTTACATGTTACATTGGCTTTGAAAGTTTTCTCATTTGCAAATAAAATTTGGTGGGTGTTTTGTTTTTTTCTCTACTATTAAAACCAATCAAGATAAAAATTGGGAAATCTGTGTACAATTAAAGCAAATATTTAATCAAATCTCGAGAAATATCATTTGGAAATCAACGCTTCTGTTTAATATTAAATTGTTTTGGGCATTATTTTGCAGCACATGGAGATGGGCTTGCTGCTAGAAGAGTCAGAAAGGTCGTACATCGTCGGACTGTTGATTATACAAGCACAGTTGTACGATATATGCAGGTTTGCAGTGAATATACATTACTGGCGGTCTTATGAAAATTATGGGGATGGATTTACAAAATCTAGTGTTATCTTCTCTTACTGTTTTATCTCCATGCAGTCCGTCTTCGTTTATTTTTCATCTTCATAATCTGTCTACCAATTCATAAACTGCTATATGACCAATAGAAGAAACAGCGAGTTTGTTTTCTCATATTGGGCCTTAATTGGGCATAGATTCATAATTGCAATGACATACTCTCAATATAACTTTGATTTTCCTTCTATTTCTATAGACTCTCTTTATGTGGAAGCAGATAAGTGAACTTTGGAGGTTCAAGGTGCATTGCCCAAGTGTTTCCCAACTCACAATTTTCCAACTATGCCTGTACTTAGCCAATTTTACAAATTTTAACATTTGGCACTTGAACGATCAAAAACATCGACATTGGTGAAATATTTCTGAGACAGAAGAAAATATATCACTTGACATTGACATGGACCATGAATTAGAATTAAAACTGTCTTGCATACTAGATTCACATGAACTCTTTTGATACAATGATTGAAATCAATCTTTGACCATTTACTAACTCTTGACACTTCGGTGAATATTAGAGACAGACTTGGATTACTCGAGCTAACTGAAAATTGTCTTTGACAATCTTTTCATGGGAGCTGGATTTTGAATGGCGACTCTGAAAATGTGAACCTGTTTGCATTGGAAGGGTACAAATTGGCATTATTCCCCATTTGATTAAAATGAGGGATAGTAGGCAATAAATACATGTTGATGATGCTTGTACATTACATAATGTTGTGATCACTATATTGCTCTCTTTTGAAGATGGAGTACCCCCTCACTCAACTGTTTACATAGACAATTTGGTGCTCTTGCATTCTTTTGAGAGATTTGATAGCTAGTGGTTAATTTTGGTAAAACTAAGATCATAATCTTCAATGCCTTCAGGGATGCTCTTTCTAGGTTCTAGTTCTCATAGTCACAAGGTTCGGCTGGATCTCGGCCAAATTCGGAACGATCCGCATTTTTGCGGTCATCCGGATTAATGTGTCAGGATTGGCAAACCCTAAAATGTTAAAAAATGAAAAAAAACGTTAAAAATGCCCTGAAAACAAACCCTATTGGCGAACGCAAACCCTAAAGTGTAAAACGCGAATCCGCAGAGGTTAACGGACAACAGGGCAATGATGGCAGATAGTAGGGCAGGAATGATGGAAGAAATGCGGACACCAAGAGTAGAACGCAGACCAAGAGCAAAAGATCGCAGACCCTAGGAGTAGTAGAACACAGAGCAACGGAGTGAAGGATGCAGCTGGGCGACGGGAGAAGGTGTCCTGCAAGGCACGTGAGGTAAGTGCTCTTTGGTTTTCGTTTTAAAATTTAGGTTTAAGTTTATTAAATCAAAATATGATTTCGTATTTCTTTTATTTATTTAATTTTATTTATACTATATAAAATATAAGTAATCATCTTAAAACAATTTTAAAAAAACACTTTTTTTTAATAAAATTATATTATAATTAAAATATGTATTTTATATTAATAATTTTGTTAAATAAAATTAAAATAATTTTTATTATTTTCATTTTATTTAATAAAATAATATTAATATATATTTAAATTATAATATAATTTTTATTATATATATATATATATATATATAATATTTTATAATATAAATAAAATTAAACTTAAGATAATAAAATTTAAATTTTAAAAAAATATATAAATAATTAAGAGAATATTATAAATTATAATTTAAATATATAGTTTACATTATAAATTGTAATTATTTTATTAAATAAAATTTATTAATAATTTAAATTTTTTATTTATATTTTATAGTATAAATAAAATTAAACTTATTAATAAATTTATATTTTATAATAAATTTAAACTTTATTATATAAATTTATAAAGTTTTTGTTTATCATAAATTTAAATTTTATTATATAAAGTTTTAGTTTATCATAAAGAAACAAATATAAATTTAAATTAATAATAAATATAAATATATTATATTTATTTCACAAATAAATAAATATAAATTTAAGTTTATCATTAATATAAATATAAATAAATAAAAATATATTTTATATTTAATGATAAATTTAAGTTTATCATAAATAAATAAATAAATATAAATATAAATTTATTATAAAATTTTAACTTGTAAGTTGTAATATTAAGTTTAAATTTATTTATATTATAAAATATAAATAGAAAAAACTGAAATTATTAATAGATTTTATTTTATTTTATTTTAATGAAATTTATTTATCTTATGCATTTCTCAATTTTTTAAGTGTTGAATTAATGTTCATTCTTTAATAGATTGAAATATATATATATATATACCTGATTTTTCCGGATTTTTTTCCAAACCTTTTCGAGAATTCCAGATTCCGCATTTTTTTGCCCTCTCGAACCTTTTCGGATTTCCGAACCTTGTAACTATGCTAGTTCTACAAAGGAGAGCTTGTGAAGATAACAAGAACATATACTTGCAGGTGTTCGAGTTCTATAAAGGAGAGTATGTGAAGATAACAAAAACATATACTTGCAGGTTCATTTTATTGACCCGTCTCTTAGTTGCCTCTTAGTTGTCCTTGTGCAAGGGACATGCCTCGCTTGCTTTATTGAAGCCCCAATGCTTTTAGATACATTTCTCGGATATCCTTTGTAGATGTGCCTTTCCAATGCAATCGTAAAATCCACAATTCTTTACTGGTCAATTTTTTGGGGACCTAAACTAGGATATGTTGACTGAGCGCATATTGAGAGGGTTTATTACATAGTTCGCAAACTCCGACCCGACTTAGACTTGGTAGACCATTTTTTTTCGACTTGGTAATACTCCAACAACTTAAAAAACTACTCAAATTTCTTACAAAATCACATTTGTATATAAATTACAGTTACAAAATGTATCAAATGAGTCTGTAAAATGTTGAGGAAGTGTTTTCTATTAGATTTGAATACAAATAGAGTACGAAATTGCATCATCATGCAAATACAACAACCAATTGATAGCTATTATAACTTATGCTTATGAATTTATGAAGATTGACATTGAATTTCATCATCATAAATTGCATATCCATGCAAGTTACAACTTACAGGAATTTAAAATTTCCTCTTACCCTTTCTAGTGAAAAAATGGAGGGTCTGAGAGGGTCTAGTCCTCGCACTTGTTTGATTCTCCTCACTCTGCCTAGAAGGTTGCGGCTACGGCTCCACCCTGGTGTGAAATGGCAATGACAACTCATCTGCAAGGATGTCATCCAATCCAATCTCTCTTGCTTCTGTTGTACCACTACTTACACTGCCATGTCCCCCTTTCAGACATAAGAATGTAAACGGACCCTTAGCCTTATTCTTTGGTGTTTCCCTTAGGCTAAGGGAAAGTGGACTAAAAAAGTAAGCACTAACTCCTCTTCAATTAAATAAAAAGGTACCTTTTGGTTAAGTGTTCTAATTTTAAGTAGAGAAGGGGGCTTTTTGAGTTAATGGGGCTCACATAGTCCTTAAGTGATTTTAAAAGAAAGTTAACCTTATAACATTTTGCACTTTCCCTCCAAATGGAGCGCCCAATTTGAGGAGTAATGTATATAAGGAGGATTGTGATTCTTTTGAAAGGTTCATGCTATTTTTTATTATTGAATTTGTAAACTTAAGCACAAAAATGCTTAACTTATCCACTGAAGACGAAACCCTTCAACGGAAGTTGGAGTAAGGATGGAAACCCTTACATTCAACTAGGGCATTTTCAATCAAGGGTTGTATTGAGCTTCAACAATTTGATTTTTGCAGTATTTTCATTTTTCTGAGCAAGTTGCAACAAGGCTCATCATTTTTCAAGGTTGGCAAACTAGGGTTTAGAAACCCTAAGGTGCAATGGTTTAGTTTAGAGGGGTAGCCACTGGTTTCAAGGGTTCTGGGAGGTAGTTCAAGGGCTGCGTTGATACTTGGTGGCAACGATTTGCCCCATTGCAGTGGGGTGACCCCCTTTAGGGTGTGGTTTTACAGTTTATTAGGGCTATTTGAGCCTAACTTTCAGTTTGGGAATATAAAACATTATTATTTTTTATAATATTTTATAGCCATTATTAATCCAAAAATTCAAGGTATTGAGGTATTTACTTTGTATTTTTCTGAGTATTTTGGCGGATATTTGATGGAGAATTTATTGATAATTGTGCCTTAATTGTTTATTTTCAGCATTCATAATTTATAGCTAGGGTTTGAGATTTTTATTCTCAGTTTGGAACATATTTCCAGCAAATTAGGGTTTGTTGTAATTTTCAATAATTTATTTCAGATTGATAGGGTTTGCTTGCAAAACTCTTATTTTTAGATTTGTCCCAAGTTGTGGACATTATAGTGGTATCAGAGTCAATTTCTTAGCTAGTTGTGGGGTGTGAGTGACTACAATGGATTGGCAACCTAGGTTTTTGCCAAAAGAGTTGTACAAAGATCCCATTCAAAAAGGTGGGGATGAAGAAGAGGCAATGGATGAAATCATTGATGATTTGTTGCAAAGCTATGCAAACTAAAGGTAGTAGGTCCCAAGGCTTTGATAAAGGTTATAGGGTCAAGCCCTAGGCATCAAGAGCCCCACTTAGAAGAAGAAAAAAGACCAGCAAAAGTGATGTGTGCTTTATAATAAAAAAATGATTTCCCCTTGACGATGAGAGAAGAGGGAGATATCATGGAACACAAGCCCAAAGAAGGGAAGTCAAATTTGCAAGATGGGGGAGATTATTGTGTGGTAGAAGGCCAATCATTGGAGGATAAAGTTGACAAACAACTTGCTGATTTTCAGAAAATAGTGTGGAGAGACGTATTTGAAGAAAAAATGGGGAATCACAAGGATAGAAGGGTTTCCACAGACCCTACTTCGTCAAAGGAGGACAAGCTTGTTGTTTGTAGTTCATGGTATGAAAAGCTTGGTAAAATATTAGATTTATTGTATCACACTATGCCGTTTCAGACTTGTTGCCCTCATCAGAAGCATGCTAAAAGAGGTGATAAAAGGAGCATACAATTTACAACATGGGGCATGGGGACCCCTCGAGTCAAGTTGATAATTGTTGTTGCCAAAAAGTGTGGGATCCTAGAAATACTCTGAGATCTACAAAGGGTAGCAATTTTGGTTTTAATATATTTGTAGTTGTTTCTTTCATGGGAGTAAGGGAAAAATTAGAGCTGGCTTCAAATAAGTATGAGAAAGCTTTAAGGTATATGAAGAATCATTTAAAATCTTGTATTAAGAACCTTACGAGTTATGAAAATGTAGGTTCAAAGCAAGCTTGTGAAATGATTGAATTTCAATTTGTGATAAGGAAAGAAAAATCCAATTTGAATCAGAAAATTGGTACATTGAAGCCCTTTGCGCAGAAGAAGAGCAACGCCTTGGGACAACAAAGTATTGAAATCTCTGAGCTTAAAAAAAATCAGAATTTGTAGGTCAACCAAAGAAGATTTTTCAGTCGGAAAAGGGACAAATAAACTCAGTAAATTATGAGTTGCATGATAAAAATTATGAGTTGCAAAAATCAGAATTTTTGAGACAACCAAGTGAGAATTTTCAGCATGATGATAGGCAACTAATAGAACAACAAAGTGAGGGTTTCCAGCAAGGGTATGAACAACAAAGAGAGTTTCTAGTAGAAGGGAAAAATATTCTAAATCAAGGAGAAAATTCTGCCCTTATAGCAAGGACCCAAGAATGGTGTGAGGAGTGGCTAAGGAGGGCAAAGGAGGCAAAATTGGTAGTCTTTCAAGCTAGGGTTAAAATTAATGGTGAGTTCCTAAGACACCACTATAATAGTCTTAAAAATGGAGAAAAATCAGATTTGCATAAGATTTATGAGGACCTTCGGGAAAACCTTGTTGGGAGGTATGCACATGAGGGAAGTGCCTCATTAACTTCTCATGATAGTCTTCAACTTGCTGAAGTTTCTAGATCCACATTTGAGGCTAAAACTTTCACACCATGGGAGAAGCTGTAATTTCTGAGTTTGGACAGCCATCACCACCAAGAGGAATTTGTCCTACTTCATGTTTGATAAGTAAATTGAATTCTGGAAGTTGTTCCTTGAATGGGGTTAAAAAAGTGACAAGTTCTGATAGGGGATAGCCACTAAGGTATGTTGGAAGCCATCCAATCCCATGATTCAAAAGCATGAAAAAGTCTGATATTTTCAAAAGGAATAGGCCCATAAAACACTCGGGAAATTATGAGTTATGTGTGCAAAATCAACATATTATATACACAGAAAATTCTGAATTTTTTTCGAATTTTTTTGATAAAATACAACCCCTAGTGAATTTTTAAAATGAAGAATTTCGACCTTTCACTAGTGACAAGAAGTTGGGGATTGCAAAAAAGGAACAACCCTTCCAAGAGCATGCAATGAAAAAGAAAATTCAGAAATGTGAAATGAAGAGGAATAGGATGACTGCAAATGGTCTTCAATTCATGGGAGAAGGAAGATTTGATAGGGGCAGCACCATAAAGAGAGAAATTGACGACAGCAAGAGTCATCATTATTCATTGTTGGCGAACTAGGGTTTGGAAACCCTAAGGTGTAGTGGTTCAGTTTTGAGGGGCAATGACTAGTTTCAAGGGATGTGGGAGGTAGTTCAAGGGCTCCGTTGATACTTGGTGGCAACGATTTGCCCTATTGCAGTGGGGCGACCCTGTTTGGGGTTTGGTTTTGCAGTTTGTTAGGGCTATTTGAGCCTAACTTTCAATTTGGAAATATTGAACATTATTCTCCTATTTTTCATAATATTTTATAGCCATTATTAATCCAAAAATTCAGGGTATTGAGGTATTTACCTTGTATTTTTTTGAATATTTGATGAAGAATTTATTGATAATTGTGCCTAATTGTTTATTTCCAGCATTCATAATTTATGGCTAAAGTTTGAGATTTTTATTTTCACTTTGGAACGTATTTCTAGCAAACTAGAGTTTGCTGTAATTTTTAGTAATTTATTTTAGAGTGATAAGGTTTGCTTGCAAAACCCTTATTTTCAGATTTGTCCCAAGTTGGGGACATTACATACACCCTCGATAGTTTTGTCTCTCAAAATCAACAATCTTGTTCTCTGTGAACAAGGGGGTCTCCTCATCTTGCACAGTCCAAGTCACTGTAGGGACCATTCTCATCGAAATCAATAGGCTTCTGTGATGTGTACCCTTTTCTTGTGTGAACTTGAAGTTTGTATTGTACAAAAACTAGGTAAGCATCATTGAGTAAACAAATTCTGGTTGTGCTCACATCCAGAAGCACTACAAGGTTGAGATAGAATTTAGAGGGCTAGGTTTTGAAGATTTGGGGTATTTTCATTCCAATCTTCTTACCATGAAGTTGCAAAGAAAAAATCAAAAGTTTGTAAGTAATTAATAGTTGTAAATTTGTAACTTGTAAAGTATAAGACTCCTATTTTTGTTGTCTGGTGTCTGTCTGGATCTCTTTCGGGTAGCTAGTGCTAAAGAAAAGAACCTTCCCTTAGTTTGTTTGTAATTTTAAAACTTTAAAATAATGAGGTCCCTCACGTCACCTTAGGTGTCATTCTCTCAATGCATGTTGAGAGGTCCTCCATAACATCCCCATTAACATCCGTGAAGCCATTAGAGTAGAAAAGCTTGGGATTGAGACATTACCCCGTTGCATGAATGGGTTGGTGGAGTTGATTGTTCCATCTTCGATCAATTATCTCCTAAATGGGATCAAATCTGCCTTTATCCCCTATAAACGTTTTGGAAGGCCTCTCTAATCTTATCCATAGCATTATTAATGTATTCCATTGGGTTTTGCTCTCTATCCACCAAGCACAAAATGCTCCCCAAAGGCACTGACACCTACAAAGTTACAAATTTCCAATTAAAGTAAATACTTTTAAAAATTGAAAATAAAGGAATCTACTTGAAAATTAAATTGAAGTTTGAAGTTGCCTTGATGATTTCTGTAGCTCTCTTCGAGAAGGCATCTTAAAAAACTATCTTTGTGGACCTCTCTCCTTTAGCTTTCTTTGAATATGATGAGTCTATCCATGCTATATTCACAAACATTTGTTTCAATGTTGTCAACAAATTACAAATACTTTGCAACGTTAAGAAGTTAGTTGCAAACTTTGGGACACCCGTTTGCACAAGTCATTTCCCCTTGGTGTGATCTCTCATCAAGTTGAAAATCCAAAGGTGATTATAAATGTATTTGGTGATGTTTTTGGCATCTTCTACAACCGGTTTTACACAATCAATTTTTTCTATGTCCTTCAAAAGAAGGTCAAGGCAATGGGTCACACAAAGGGTTTAAAAGAGTGATGAATGCCTCTCCTTAAACAGTCTTTCAGTCATCACATATGCTACTGCATTGTCAATGATAACTTGCATAACATTCTTGATGTCCATTTCTAAGACAACCTCCTCGAGCATCAAACTCAGTTTTCGCATTCTTTATTGGGTTAGAGGCATCGATGGATTTCAAAAAGACTATCTCACCATTTGAATCCATTAAAAAATTGATGAGAGTGCAACTCCTTCCATTTGTCCATCCATTTGAAAGAATGGTGCACCTTGTAATGTCCCTTTTTAAACAAATTTGAACAATTTTGGATTTTACGTAAACCCTTATTTTCTAAATTGACAATTAAATAAATGATTTTATAGTTGCTTTCAAAGATATAACATAATTGTAATTTCACAAGAAAGTATCAACTTTATTTCAATTCTTTAATCCTTTTATAAAAGGGGTTTATTGCCAAAATCAAATTACAAAGGAATCTTAACAATATTTATGAAATTCTAACTGTCAAGTCCCCTTTTTCGAATAAGCTAAGGAAATAGTAAAAATAATATTTCAAGTTGTTCCATTGACTTACTTTATTAAGAAGACAACTTAATATTATTTTATTATTAAAGTTCAAGTTCATTAAAGTGTTTTTAAAAGGGGGCCTAAAGTGATGTTATTAAGTGACACTAAGCATGGGGTACAAAGTGATAGTATTTTAAAATGTTCATAAGTTTGAATTATATTTTGGGAAAAATGAGAAAAATAAGAATTAATATTTTATTTTTCCAAAAGTGTATAAAAGAAGGGCATTGGGCTCATTTGGAAGGCATTTTTATTTTGCCATTCATCTTTTCAACTTGTGAAATTTTTAGCAATTTGTTTCAACTTTCAGCATCAGAGGACAAAAGCCCTCTGGAAGATTCAGCCTAGAGGACGAAAACCCTCCAGTCTTATGTGGTGGTTCCATTAAGGGTTGCAGTTGGGCATCAACCATCAGATTTCTGCATTTTCAACACAACTAGGGAAGCATTGGATACTTTTGGATCAGTCATATTAGCGAGGGCAACATCTACAAAAGATAGGGCATCATTTGATGCAATTGGAATATTATCCCAAGGGCTGACATCACCATCCCTAGGGTTGATGTCACACTTTGGAAGGGTGGCGCCATCATTTGGGCTGCCTTTAGGTCAATATTAATACCGATATGGTCTCTTGTGATTTTTTCAGTTGGAAGAATAAATAAAAATTTTGATATTTCCTTATTTAGAATTCCCCGAAAATTATTGTTTACAATATTTATTTATGGCCGAAATTATTTATTAAAACTCAAAAATTTGTAAGGGTTTTATCAATAAAATAAGGGTTTATTGTAAGGGATTTCGGTAAATCTAGAATTATTTAAAATATCTGTTTAGGGATATTTTAGTGGTATCAGAGTTGTGATCTTGTTAGCTTGTGAATCATGAGGACAATGCAAGAATCCATGTTAGAGATGTTGCGAGCTATGCAAGAATATCATAAAGATCTAAAAGCATGGATAGAAATAAAGATGGAAAGGTCAAAATCTGAGCCTAAAAAATCTACAAAGGAGCAAAAGGAATTCAACATGCAAGTCAAAGGTAAGGAGATCTTATTTAAACATGAATTAAAAAATGTGGTTGAAAAGAAACTAACCACGTTGCAAACAAACGCAAAGGATGTAATGAGGACTCAAAAAAGGTGTGATGAATGGGTAAGAAGAGCTAAGGAAGCTAAGTTGATAGTCACTCAAGCAAAACAACACCTACAAAAAATTTAGGGAAAGAAGTCTCTAATTTTAATGGTAGAACATGAAGAAAAATCAAATTCTCAAGAATCTGGGGAGGATTTTTTAGTTAATGCTAAATTTTTGAGTCTTCAATATAGAAGAGTTGATGCAAATTTATGTAAAGCATTGAAAGAAGAGGATAAACTTTTGGATCATTCTTATTACAATTGAAAAATGAAAGGAATGTTTCAAATCAAGAAGTTTGAGGTTGAGTTCTAGAAAGATCTTGTTGAGAGGCATGCACATGAGAAAAGGGCTTCACCGGATATTAATGTTGGTTTTTAGCTTGGTGGAATTTTCAGATTAATGACTCATGGTAAGCAATTTGATTATCTTCATGATTATATCAAGCAACATGAAAATGTTGATTTTAGCGAAAATTTGCGGCAAGACCCTTGTCATCATGGGAAGTACCAAGAGATTGGTGAAAAGACGAAGGATAAAAAATGGAAAGATGATCTTTTCTCTCAAATCCAAGATTGTTTCGGTATGATCGTGTGGGATCTTGGTGTTACAAACAAAAAACTACAAAAAGAAGATATTGACAAACTGTTGTCAACCTAGAGTTGCACCTTGAATCGAAGACGTGCTGAAATGGCTAATCCTCTCTCCAATTGAAACAGTGGGATCTTCTCATGAGGGTGGGTGCCTCAATGGTGAGAACCTCCAGAGAACACTGGTTCCTGTAAGATGTATCAATGAGGATCTCAACTTCTATGCTACAAACTTTCTGGGGAAAAGGGAAGAAAGAACTTGTAAGAAAATCCAAGCTAAAATGGTGATACACCTAATTTGCTTGATCCACTCAAATCGAGCTTCTAAGAACACTGATTCAGACAAAGAAGAGGCAAAACTTCAACTCCAATTGATCAATACACATAAGTATTTCACGAAAAAGTTTAATTTAATGATCTAAGCTTGAGGGAAATAGAAAAATAGGCTTGATGAAAGGCACTAAACAACCACTAATATCCACTATAAACTCAGCAAAAGATGTTCAAACACGGAACGTGACTTGCATAAATGACCAGCTAGTAACTAAGTATGAATTCAGATTTGACAAAGAAGGAAAATCTTTCACTTATTCAAATTTATAACAAAAGTACACTATATCAGCTACTAAAAATTGAAAAAACACAGTCCTCTTTTTATTGATTCTGAAAAAGGTTATAACACAAATTTTGGTAGAAGTTTTCTTGCCAAAAGAGGGATCTTTTTTTACAAGGCTGAAAAGCTATTAATATAGAAAATTATAAAAAACCAAGAGATTGGTGTTGGAAAATAGAGAGGGAGTAAACTCAATTCAACTCAGCCTTTACAAAAGTCTATTTTTGTCTTGCATGAAAATTTCTTGTGTTGAAATGGAAGGTGGGCTCAAACGTTTGACTTTGCTTATGCATCATCCACTGAGCCATGTCTAAAATTAAAGACTAGCTCTTTGGTGTTTGAAAGTGGACGGCTGGGCGTTTGAAAGTCAAACCTCTCTTTGCATGGAAATCCATGCCCACCTCTAAATTGGGCTTCTTTTTCTTGAGTTGTTTGAAAGCTGAGCTAGACGTTTGGGGACATGAGCTAGAACATTTGGAGCGCTGAGTTGGACGACCAGTCAACTAAAGATTAGCCATTCGCCAAAAATATCCTTTATTCACATGTATTTTCTCCTATTTTGGTCTGCCTGTTTGTGTCTATTTTTGGCGGGATTCTATTTTCTGACCCTTTTCGTCAACTTTACCATGGTCTTTTTATTTCTTGCGGACTTTATGTTTTGTGGATTTTATCTCCCTGGTCTTATCTTCTTCGGATCTTTCATTTTCTGCCCAAGTCCAATTATTCCTTCGGAATTCTTTCCCCTATTGACCTTTTTTCTGTTGACTTCTCTTTGGTTTATTATTTTCCTTTCAACTTTCTTGTTTGCATTTTTCCCGAAGGAATCCTTCGGACAAAAAGTCCGAAGAATTCCTTTATTTTTAATTTTTATATTTCCTCGGGTTTCTTGAAGAGCACCGGGCTTTTTGAAGGGCACTTCCGAAGTCCTCTCGAAGGGCAGGTGCCCTTCGGGACTTGTTCTTTTGCCTCCTTTCGAAGGGCAGATGCCCTTCAGAATCTTTGAAATGGTCTTTCCCAAAGGGTACTTACCCTTCGAGATTTTTGTTTGCACCTACTCGAAGGGCACCTGCCCTTTGGGATTTTTGCCTTGATCCTTTTTTGCCAAGTGAATCTCTTGCGGCTCTTCTAAGTGAACCTTCCCGAAGGGTACATACCCTTCGGGACTTTTGCAAGTGTCCCCTCAGACAAAATGTCAAGAACTTTCCCAAGGGGTATGTACCCTTCGGGACATTTGATAATAGCTGTTTTCCTTCGTGGACCTAGCCCTTCGGTTAAGTCACTTGTCATATTCCCGAAGGGCAAGAACTCTTCGGTATTTTTGTAAAGGTCCCTTTGCTGCCTATGCCTATTTCCTTCGGACAAAAAGTCCGAAGGAAAGAAACTTTGATAGTATACCTTGGGAAAGTTGGAGCCCTTCGAAAAAACTGTGCTTGAATTCTTTGTGCAGATTCCTGTCAACTGATTTCCTTCGGACAAAAAGTGTGAAGGAAATAAACTTTGTAATATCCACAGTCATTTTTTTCGGGCTTTTACACAATCCTTTGAGAGCTCTTTCTTTTGGATAAAAAGTTCGAAGAAATACTCTTCCTCTTACAACCCCGACAAATAACTTTGCTTAGACAAAATAAATGAACTTACAACTTGTATGTCTTGGCTTTTCGCTGTATGTGATGCTTAGAAGAGGATAAAAACCCTTTCAAACTGCTGTAGATGACGTTTTTAGAAGGAGAAAAACCCTTTTAAAACTGCTGCATGTGTCCTCTTTTTGAACGAACTGTATGCTCTATATGATGGTTGTAGGAGTCTATCAGAATTTACATGGCCGTAGGAGACCTTTTTGTCATCATTTGAATCGTTGTATTTGTACATTGCATTCACTGTAATCAAGAAAGCTCCTTGGAAACCTCTGAATGACTAAACTTCACCTAGCTGTAGATGGCCACTTGGGTGGCTGTAAATGCATATTTAAGGACCCCAAAACTGATTCATAAGACAAACTTGGCACCATAGCAAAGTTTCGAATAGTAAGGGTGACAATTTACTCTATGGGGGCAAAATTGTCAACATTTTTGGCGACTCAACTGGAAAAAATCCCTGCTATGCTAGAGAACTTAGACCATATAGATGCTATTCGAACTCCCAAATGGTAAACTTGAATTCTGACTGAAAATATCCTCTTGACCATCGTTCAAGTAACCTTCCTCCTTCAAAATAAGAAGGGAAACACCTTAAAGCAGAAAAACTAAGAAACAAATGTGCAAACAAGCACTTATTGGAACAAAACAGAACTGAAAAACTGTGCTTGAACAACACTTGGAGGAAAGCAAAAACAAACTATGTACATAGAGCTTTGCTCTTCAATAACAATGTTTCAAATGTATCCTATTAACTGGGATTGGAAGCCCTTGGCCATCCATCTTTGCAAGTTGGAAGGCATTGTGGGATTTGTAGTTGGAGATTGTGTATGGGCCACTCCAAAGGGAATCAAACTTTGTGTGCTTTTTTGGTTTGGCTCGATCCTCATCCCACTTGAGGACCAAATCTCCTTCTTTAAAGTTTCGTGAGGAGGCTCATTTGTCAAAGGTTCTCTTTCCCTGTACTTGATGAACCTCCATGGCTAGCATGGACTGATTTATTATCTCTTCCAGCTCCATAAGCTCTACATACCTGATTTCCGTAGGCTCATTCTCCAACAACTCAAGTTGATGCATTAGTTCTAAAGGTGGAAACTCAAGAGAAATAGAAAGATGATCTTTTCTCTCAAATCCAAGATCGTTCTGGTATGATCGTGTGGGATCTTGGTGTTACAAACAAAAAGCTACAAAAAGAAGATAGTGAGAAACATTGAAGGATGAAATGACATGCATAGAAGCAATTGAAGAAATAGCCAAGACTTTAGAAGCATTAACTCTTAATGCAAACAAGAATTTATATGAAGATCAAATTAGAGTAATGCACTAGAAGCAGAATGAAGAGATCATTCTCCATGAATAAAATTTTCTAGGAAAGCTAGTGTAGATACATATTTGGGCACAACTGAAAAAGTTTTATAGGGAATTGAAGATCAACAAGCAAGGCAACTTCAGATGCTCACATTTGGACGGGAATAAAAAAAATGATTTGGGATTTGGGTATTTACAGGATGGTTTAAGCATTGCTTGAGGACAAACAATCTTTGGGAATGACGGACTATCATGTCCCTTTTTTTCGAATAAGCTAAAGAAATAATAAAATAATATTTTAAGTTGTTCTAGTGATTGACTTTATTAAAATGATAACTTAATATTATTTTATTATTAAAAGTTCAAGGCCAGTAAAGTGTTTTTAAAAGGGGGCCCAAAGTGATGTTATTAAGTGATGTTAGGCATGGGGTACAAAGTGATTATTTTAAAAGGTTCTCAAGTCATTTTGAATTATATTTTGAGGAAAATGAGAAAATAAAAAATAATATTTTATTTATCCAAAAGTGTCTGTAAAAGAAGGGCATTGGGCTCGTTTGGAAGGTATTCCATTTTTCCATTCATCTTTGCAACTTGTGAAGTTTTGAGCAATTTGCTTCAGCTTTCAGCATCAGAGGACGAAAACCCTCTGATGGATTCAGGCTAGAGGACAAAAACCCTTCAATCTTCTATAGTGGTTCCATTCATGGGCTGCAATTGGGCATTATCGATTAGATTTCAGCATTTTCAGCACAACTAGGAAAGCATTAAATATTTTAAGGTTAGCCACGTTAGCTAGGGCATCATCTACAACAACGAGGACATTATTTGATGTAGTTGGAACATCATCCCAAGGACTGATGTTACCATCTCTTACGCTGACGTCACACTTTGGAAGGGTGAGGCCATCATTTGGGTTGCTATTAGGTTAGTATTATTGCTAGAATTCTATGAGTTTTTTAGTTGGGAAAATAAATAAAATTTTTGATCTTTCTTTATCTAAAATTTCACTGTTTACAACATTTATTCATGGCTGAAATTATTTATTAAAACTCATAAATTTGCAAGGGTTTTATCAATAAAATACAACCATTTGATTTTTAAATGTAAGGGTTTTAAATAAAAATTTAGAATTTTGTTTTCTATTGTAAGGGTTTATTGTAAGGGATTTCGGTAAATCTAGAATTATTTAAAATATCTATTTTGGGACATTTCACCAACCTTATACTTGTTGTTGGAAGGGTAGTGTGTTGCTAAAAATGTTGGAATTTCTTCATTGTTTTCATTTATGAAAACCTTGATCTTTAAAAGGGTGGAAGAATATTTTGTGAAACCCTTGTGATTCCCTGATTAGCTTTGGAGACCCTATTGTTAGTTGTGTTCTCTGTACTGGGTAGTGAAACCCTACTGTAAGTTGTGATCTTATTTCTACACCTGGTGGAAACTCTGCAAACAAACTCAGCCAATGTTGTATTAAATGATGCATCTAGGTTGTTGCTTTAGATTGTGATCTACAGTCATGACATTAAACCCTATGCCAAGATGAAAACTTACAAATTTGAAACCCTAATGCTCTATTGAATTGATGTTTGAAGGTTTTGATGTAACACACTTGTAATTTATAGATAAAATCACTTCCAAGGTTGATAAGGTTTTCGTCTTCAAACCTAAAACCAAAAGGTGAGGGTTTTTGTCCTCACAATTCTTACCAACTATAAGGGTTTAGTTCTTATGATGAAAAACCGATGAACTAGAAGGCTCAATCAATTGAGAAATATTGATAATAAAAATTGAATGATTTACAATGAGGACTCTCAATATATAGACAAAACTATCACTTTTAAGGTTAGAGTTATACTTTTAGGTTTAGGGTTTTACTTTTCGCTTTTCACTTTTTCCTTTATTTTCACTTTTTCCTTTTCTCACCCTTATCTTTTATTTCTAATAATAATAAAGTAATATTAAGTTGTTTTTTTTAATAAAATAAAAGGTAAGTTATTTAAACAACTTAAAATATTAACTTTATTATTTTTTTACTTTATTTGAAAAAGGGGACATGACACATCCAAACATTTGCCATTGTTTCTTTTTTCTTCTAGAATTAATTTTGCATCTTTAACAACATTCTGGAGCAACCTCCCACTTAAGTCTCTTGGAGAGGGTGCCTTGTACCCTTTCCTTGCAATTGTTAATGTCTTCACCAAATACTCCCAGTATGGGCTCTTCATCACATTGAAAGAAAGGTGGTTGTAATACTAGAAATTCACACATGCCTTATTTGCTTCCTCATGCACCACCTTGTTCCACCCTATACCTTGCAGTGAAGGTTGTACCTTAGGTATATTTCTAGGTAAAAAAAAAGTATGTGATTGGCCTTTTCTCGAACTGGATGAAGTGGATGTGCCTCGCATGCATGGACCAGGACTAGAGCCCACAATCTTTGCGATATCTACCTTTGTTTTCGCTACCAAGGCAGGAGTAATGGCTATTGCCATGGTTGCTTGTATCTTTGTCCGCTCTAGTTTCTTCTCATCCAACAATGCAAGCTCTGCTTGCATCTCTTGTTTTACCTCTTTTGTAGCATTGAGATGTGGCATGATGTCATGGCAAAGAATGCATGCGATATGGTGCTTGATGCGATGGAAACTTTCTTCAAGCAGAATGTGCGAATCACACTCCCTTGGGACGATCCATGTACGACATACTTCCATGTGGCAGTACAGTCTTTAATAGGACGACTTACCTGATGTAGAGTTGGATGCCATTGTATGCTAACTTGCAGGCTGGAACATGTTCAAATACAAAAAAAATCAATAAACAACATTTAAAAAAAAACCAAATCGTAAAGTTGTAAAACCTAAATTCTCGATTAAATTTGATTGAAAGAAATATACTTGGTTTTATATTAAACTATTTTTTTACAAATATATATAACCTGAAATGTAAAGATCATTATATAAAGTTATTACTTTATAACTTTATATAATTATAAAATTAAAACAAAAATATAAAGAAAACTATTACAAAAACAAATAGTAAACTACACTTACGGTTTACTGTATATAAATCATAAAATCAAAGACCAAATAAGAAAAAACTATTTAAAAAATAAAATAGTATGAGTAAACTATTGAAGACTCCGTACTGAAGACTATGCATTCAGGATCTCATTGAAGATTGCATTGTGAGTAACCTATTGAAGAATCCTCATTGAACACTGTGCATTCAGGATCCCATTGAAGACTGCATGCACCTATGTATTTACAATTACTATTCTCTCGTCGAAGATTGCTTAGAGTGTCACGATTCCTAGCTAGCTTCACAACATCTGCATCAGTAAGCATTGTGTACGGTTAGGGCTTCGTGATTCATGGTAATGACAGCTATAGGCTTGCAACAGGGCCATAGGGCTTAATAAAAATGAAATCACAGATTTTAAGCTTCAATCTCGAATTAAATCATAGCAGAGCATATGAGGGCGAATTAAATCACGATTGCAGTGGCTAAGAATGCATGTGTTAGGTTGTGGAGCTAAAAGCTTCAACTATGCAGATGAAGAGGAGGTTGCTGAAGTTCCAGAAGTATCGGCGTCGGCAGTATGACCGACGTCGGTCATGATGAATGCAGAAGGCAACTGATGTCGGCAGGAAGTCGGCCGACGTCGGTCAGCACCAGACAGACAGGGACCGAAGTCGGTCGCTTGTGGCGGTTCCAGAACTGCTGTTGACGAACAGTCAGTTAAGTGAAGCGAGTGTTTGCATGTTAAAGGGATAATTATAGTCTCGAGCTGCGTGTCTAATTATTGTAATTAGAGGTCTATTTTTGTGTGCGTGGAATCCTATTTAAAGACCCATGAGGCATGTATTGTAATTAAAAAGGCAAGTAAAGCATTGAAGCAAGGAAGCAAGGTCAAGGAGATCTACAAGGTGTAAGGTCAAGGAGATCAGCTGAAGCATTCAAGGAGGGGATAACAACTCAGATTGTTGAGTTGGTTGTGGTTGAGCAAGAAAGAGGGAAGAAGGTCTTGAGGTGTGGCAAGCCTTTGAGGTGGAAGAAGTGGCATCTTCTTTATTGTATTTTTTTTTAAGAGTATTTAATACAAGATTGTGTATTGTCTCTCAAATTCTTTGCTGTTTCAAGTTTCTAGTTACTTAATCATTCTGGTATAATTTCGTGTTTAATTGCTTATAAGAAAGGTAATCAATTGTGCTTCCTTGGAGGGGTTCCTAACAGTTGGTATCAAAGCTACGGTTTGCAGGGAGCAGGTTATTGTTTGATTACAGATTATTCACAGGGGTTTCTGATTGAGTGGGAGTTTAGCAATGGCAGAAGAAAGTAAGCTACGAATGGAGAAGTTTAACGGCAATAATTATCAACATTGGAGGATGCAGATAGAAGATTATCTGTATCAGAAGGATTTGTACTTACCGTTGGGTGGAGTTGCATGCAAGCCCACAAATATGAAGGATGAAGAATGAAATGTTCTTGATCGAAAGGCTCTGGGTTCCATAAAGTTGAGCCTTGCATCGTCTGTGATTTTCAACTTATCACAGTGCAAGACAACGGAAGAGTTGATAAAATCTTTGGCAAATCTATATGAAAAGCCCTCGTCTTCAAATAAGGTATTTTTTATGAAGCAGTTATTTACTTTGCAAATGCAGGAAGGTGGATCGGTACATACTCATCTTAGTGATTTCCATGGTTCGGTAAACCAGTTAGCTTCAGTCAATATTGTTTTTGATGATGAAGTAAAGGCTCTTTTAATTTTATGCTCTTTACCTGAAAGTTGGGATAGTTTGGTTATGGCAGTAAGTAATTCTGCGTCTGCTTCTAAAATCTTAAAAGTTGATGATGCTGTGAGTGTAATCTTAAATGAAGAAATACGCAAGAAAAACACAGGGGAATCACCAGGGAATGCTCTAAGTGCAGAAAGCAGGGGAAGGCAAAGAGAGAAGGTCGAGCAAGGAAAATCAAAGTCGAAGGTGGGAAGGAGATCCGAATCCAGAGGTGTCACCTGCTGGTTTTGTGGAAAGAGAGGACACACAAAGAAAGAGTGTTGGTTGAGGGATAAAGAAAATCAACATGAAGGTAATGAAGAAGCAAATGATGCAGGTATTGTGGCACATGATGCTCTCATACTTTCTTTGGATAGTCAGATAGAATCATGGTTTTTAGATTCTGGTTCTTCTTTTCATGCATCCCCAAACAGAGATTTGTTCCATGAGTATGCCCAGGGAGACTTTGGAGTGCTTTATTTAGGGGATGGTACGCCTTGTCAAATAGTTGGCAAAGGGAAAGTGCAGCTGAAATTGCATATGGACAATACATGGGTGTTGAAGGAGGTTATGCATGTCCCAGTTCTGAAGCAGAGTTTGGTTTCTGTAGGAAGGTTGGGTGATGAGAGATGCACGGTAACCCTCACAGCGAATTCTTGGAAGGTTACCAACGGTGCACTTGTTTTAACAAGAGGTAAGAAAGTAGGTACTCTTTATCTATCTACTTGTATTACTGATTCTACTTTTGGTTTATCTACTTCAGCTGTAGATTCGAAGATGTGGCTTAATAGGCTTGGTCACATGAATAAGAAGGGAATGGACGTTCTTGATTCAAAAGGTATGAGTTCAGATTCGGAAGGCATAGATCAAGTTCATTGCAGGAAAATGAAATTTGATGCTTTTGACAAGAACAGGGAAGCCTTGGTGTTTATGGAGGAGATGAGAGACAGAAATCAGTCACAGGGGCTGAATAATTCTGAGCAGGGCAGTATGGACAGGGGTTTGATCCAAGATGAGCTCGCGGATAAAGAATTCATCACTTACAGGAATACACAGACACCGACGTCGGTCACTTGGAACCAACGTCGGTCAAGCAAATACCGACATCGGTCATGTGCAAACCAGCAGGGTCGGTAGAGTCGGGCAGGAGAAGTCCGACGTCGGTCAGACAGGAACCGACGTCAGCAGAGGGGACACCGGCGTCGGCCAGGGAAATGACGTCAGTAGTCAGGGTCAGTGCAGGGAATCGACATCGGTCGGATGCAGACTGGGAGATGGCCGAGATTGGTCACTGGAATGGATGTTGGACGGACAACACGCTGTCAAGGAGTCTCAAACGCCCATATGGAGGTCAGAAAGGGTAAGTGAACCTCATATTCGTTGTTCACCTTAATTATATTGCTTACTGATGGTCAAGAACTAGGAAGATATGAAGAGGCAATGCAGGTAGAATCTAGAAACAGTGGGAGCTTGGCATGGATGAGGAGTGAGTCCTTGGAGAAGAACCAAACAGGGTTTGTTGGTGGAGTTGTCAGCTGAAAGAAAGCACTGGATGAGGGATGGATTCTCATGTTAGAGAAGAGAGTGGATGGACACGTGAGACAGAAGGCTAGGGTATATGGTCTTGATTAGGCAGCATGACAATGGAGGTTTGACCATTGTATTTATTTTTACTAGGTTGGATAATATTAGCTACATTATCTTGTTACTATATGTTGTTGCTTGTTGCAGGGTTTCATATACAAAGAGTTTTTGAGTTAAGGGTAAAGTTAGTTCAGAGGTATGTCATGAAGAATTTGGGAGCAGCAAAATTCTTTTGGCATAAGAGACATGGAAGATCACAAGTTGATTTTGTCTCCAGTGGGAGTTGTCAGAAAGTTCAAATGTGGCAGGGGACTTGGATGACAGGTATAGCATCACAGGTTTTGTGGTGGTTGGTCTTCAAGAGTGATTTTGAAGAGGGATACAGAGCCAAGGGAACAAACTAGACGGTGTACAGGTACAGGTACAATTGCAGCTGTTTATCTTCAAGTGGGAGATTGTTAGGTTGTGGAGCTAAAAGCTTCAACTATGCAGACGAAGAGGAGGTTGTTGAAGTTCCAGAAGTACCGGCATCGACAGTATGACCGACGTCGGTCATGATGAATGCAGAAGGCAACCGGCGTCGGTAGGAAGTCGGCTGACGTCGGTCAGCACCAGACAGACAGGGACCGACGTCGGTCGCATGTGGCGGTTCCAGAACTGCTGTTGACGAACAGTGAGTTAAGTGAAGCGAGTGTTTGCATGTTAAAGGGCTAATTATAGTCTCGAGCTGTGTGTCTAATTATTGTAATTAGAGGTCTATTTTTGTATGCATGGGATCCTATTTAAAGACCCATGAGGCATGTATTGTAATTAAGAAGGCAAGTAAAGCATTGAAACAAGGAAGCAAGGTCAAGGAGATCTACAAGGTGTAAGGTCAAGGAGATCAGCTGAAGCATTCAAGGAGGAAATAACAACTTAGGTTGTTGAGTTGGTTGTGGTTGAGCAAGAGAGAGAAGGAAGAAGGTCTTGAGGTGTGGCAAGCCTTTGAGGTGGAAGAAGAAGTGGCATCTTCTTTATTGTATTTTTTTCTAAGAGTATTTAATACAAGATTGTGTATTGTCTCTCAAATTTTTTGTTGTTTCAAGTTTTTAGTTACTTAATCATTCTGGTATAATTTCGTGTTTAATTGCTTATAAGAAAGGTAATCAATTGTGCTTCCTTGGAGGGGTTCCTAACATGATGCTCAAATGCTTAAAAAGAAGAAAATTCCGCATTTTTCCCATGTATGGCGAGTTTGTGCTTAGAACTCGCTGAGTACTTATGAGTACTCGCCACGAGTTCTGAGCACAGACTTGCCTATACTTAGGTTTTCAAACTTGCGAGTTTAAGCCAAAAATTCTTGCCAGAGCTAAAAAATCACAATTATTCGCAGACTAGCCGATTACTTGTCGAGTATGTAAACTATGGTTCAAAATATTATGCTTAAATATATGATCTATCAAAAACAAGATATTATTTAGTGCATTTTCCAAGATGAGTTTGTTGTCGAACTTTGTCTTGAGAGTATCTGGAAGCTCATTTTCTATGTTCTCATTCATATTTTTGAGAGATTCAGCCTCATGTTGTGAGAGATGGCCATATTTGGCACTTTTTGAGCATTAGAGAGTGTTGCCTATTTTCATTGAGCATTGGTGATGTTGGTATCCTGGGACCAAATTGCATCTTTAGTCTACTGGCACCTCTATTGATTAGTTTCCTCCTTGCAGATACTCCTTGTATGCCTTTCCTTGCCTTTGTCCCTTGTAGGATGTGATCCATCAAGTTTTTAGAGAGGGTATCTATGAACAATACATTCAGATCATTGGGACTTCTTCCTTAAATCCTCTTAGCTCGAAGATGGATTTCTATGTCAAGTATTTTTTATAGTTGAGGACCAATGGTGTTGTGGTTGGAGGCTCGAATGAACAATAATCAACAACTCAACCAATCAGAGTACACAGTGGGAGCAAATCATTACACAATCAACATGGAAAATATAATTTTCTTCATGAAAACTCATTTACATCAAGTAATTTGCAAAAACATAAAACACACCACTCTACTACACTATATTACAAATCAAACGCATGAAAACTCAGAAAACTCATTACATCAAGTAATTTGCAAAAATATAAAGCACAACACTCTACTATACTCTATTGCAAATCAAATACATGACACAATTGGCCTGCTGGCCCCTTTTTTAACTACTCGTTCACACATTCTACTCTCAAACTCAAACACACACAATCTACACCTATCTAGACTTATGGAATTTTCTGACAATTCATTTGCAAGCTGCACTTACTCACATCCTTGCAAGCTGATGTCACTCACTTCCTTGCAAGCATCTCTCTTTTTCCAGCTTCACTTTTCTTTGTTCTAAGAAACCTAGCAGTCCATCCAAAATCTTACATTCAGACTGCTTATTTCTATCCGTTTGTTCTTACCCATAATATGAGGAAATAAAATGGATGAAGAAGATAAAATGAATTACCTTCAGCTATTAGAAGAAGACGACGATTCACCTTTTGAATGTTACTGGATTGCATACTCATCGAGTTCATAAGCATCTACAAACTGTGATGAAGCTCGTATGCACGTCAATTTTATTCTGTTTCATCGGTTGCGTTCTCTTCTTCCTTGACTTCATCTTAACCGTCAATCCATGCCACCATCTAACGACTTAAAAACTGTTTTGGGATCATTGAAATCCCCTAAGCTTTAATTTACTTGAAATCCTCAAAATGCATTCTGAAATGTCGATCAAGTCTTGATCAACGTCTTACAAGCTTGTTGTTCTTTTTAAAGGCCTTTTAAAACCCTTAGTAGACTTTAATCCAAGTTATGTTGTTATGACGGTTGACCCAAACTGCATCAACTTTCCTCAAGAATTTTCGAGCCTTAAAAGTCTCGAACACAAATATTCAATCAAGCCTCTTTGAGCTCAACAATGCCCAAAGCTTAATACGCGATTACAATCTTCGAAAACCTTTTTTTTGCTGTTGATCACAAACACATTTGACATCCCCTGTTTCTCTTCGAAGTCTTATAGATCCCAAAGCATAAAAGCCTTCTTTAAAGCCCGAAAGGCTCCTTCTACCGTGGATCTTGTTCTTAATTGAATGACTTTGCTCAAATAGCTATTTTAAAGGTTTTTAACCTGCCTGCTTCTATGGAATGTTCTGCTTGCCCACATGGCTCCTTGATTTCTTTTCCAACATGGAGGATACTTCGCTTTCCCGAGATGCTCCCCCATCAATCAATTGGCCAAACATTCTCCAACATTAGTGGTCGCTTACCACGAGCATTCCCCTTGGCCATATGAGGGTTTGATGGACTAGCTACGTGTTTAGAAAATCTGTCATATGTTATGTTATAATACATCATCTTTATTCTCTCAAGGTATTGAAGAATGAGCAGTGCATTATTTCAAGTGTCCTATCTACTATGAGATGTGAGGTAGGTATGACTAACTATGTAGAGACTCAAGAGATTCTCTATCTACTTTGTTTTGCTATCTTGACAAGAGGTACCCTTTTCCTTTGGGACCCCATCACTTTTAGGTGTAGGACTTTATAAAGGACACCTATGGCCACCAAGCTAATTGCCTCTTCTTTCGCTCATCTCAGACATTGAAGGCATTGAGACGACTTTGGATATTGTTGATCACATATAGTTGGGGATTGGTTGGTGGCATGATGTCCATCTTTTTGTGTTGCTACTAGAATGCCCCAACCCTCCACTTTCATTGTAAGTCTCATCGCTTTATTTTGTTTTAGTGTTGAGGGCTGTAAACACATAATTACAAGAGAGGTTGGTTTCTTTTGTTAGTATTCAAAATCAAACAAATTCATAAAACATAACTTCTTAAGCATGGTTCTCCGATTGGGCAAGGTCGATGAAACAAAGAACAAATAGAAAGCATAATCCAATAGACTTATATCTTCCTCATGGACTCTCCTTCAAAGTCAGCTCACATATATGATTATTGCTAGGATGTAGAGCTCAAAGTCTTTGTCAATGTCGCGGTGTAAAAGTCATCAACATCTCTCCAAGCATTATCTCAAATGATTTGTGAACTAATTGGAAGAATAGGGGTGAAACTTTCAAGGGATTTCAGTAGAGTTTTTTTGCACACAAATGCTTATGAAAGGTCTATGGTGACCTTTCTATATATAGGATTTCCAAATTGATTGTGGCCTTTGGATAAATATCAAGATGTGTGGCCACAATTCAATTCAATTTTGGAGGCTCAAAGAAATAAATATTTTGGAAAGAGGTTGTATTAATGATGCATGGTTTACCTTAATTTTGGTATTTGTTATTAATTATTAGTTGCTTGACAACTTTCATAATGACATCATCATTCTTGATATAGTACTTGATGTCATGGTAATTGTTGGCCATTTTTGGCCCACATATAAAGCTCTTGCATGGTTTGACGAAGCAATGGATCAAGGGCTTAGAGATAGATCCAACATTTACAAATAGAGAGGATCCAAGCAAAGTTTTCACAGAATCAAGCTTTCACAGGGTTAAGCACAAACCTAGAAGATCTCGCAGACAAAAAGGTTTGAGTGCAAAATCTCTTATTTAGCTAAGTTTTTACTTGCTCATTCTTTCGGACTTTGTATGGAGACTAAGTGAAAGAAATTCTTTCGGACTTTTGTTCGAAACATTTTTCGAAAGGTACTTTTCAATTTTCTTGAAGGCAAATTTCTTTCGGAACTTTTGTCCAAAAGTCAGAAAGTTGAAGGATTCTTTTCAAAAAGTTAGAGGAAAAAATTTCGAAAGAATTCCTTCAAGAAAAAGTGCTTAAACAAGAAAACCCAAGGGACTTTGTATGGAGACTAAGTGAAAGAAATGTCCGAAACAATTTTCGAAAGGTACTTTTCAATTTTCTTGAAGGCAAATTTCTTTCGGAACTTTTGTTCCAAAGTCAGAATGCTGAAGGATTCTTTTCAAAAGGTCAAAGGAAAAAATTTCGAAGGAATTCTTTTGGGAAAAAGTGCTTAAACAAGAAAACCCAAGGGACCTTTTCAAATTCCGAAGGGCATTCTCAAAATCTCGAAGGGCTTTTTTCAAAATTCCGAAAGATATCTTTTCTCGGGGAAAAGGGCATTTTCAATTCTTCCGAAGGGCACTTTCAAAGCAAAGGGCCAAAACTCTTTTTCCAAAGAGTTATTTTCATACCAAAGTGTCTTATGTAGCAATTCCAAAGGGTATTTTTTGAGGAATTGGACCATGGCAAAAGTCCAAAAGACTTTTTCTTTTGGGAAGGTGGCCGAAGCAAATTTGTCTAAAGGGTTATTCTCGAAAAATCCGAAGATTAATTCCTTTGGAAAAGAGTCTGTGGAAGTTGTTCAAGCAAATTGTCTGAAAGAAAAAGGCCCATAGAAAAGTATTCGAAGGAAACATGACGTTCGCGCTAGTGTCAAAGTTCAAGCTCATAAAATAGACGTTGGGATTCAAATATCCCATGACGGGGCCGCAAACGTCAAAGTTTGAACCCCTGCAAGTAGCTGTTTGGATTTGTATGGACTTACATCGACATAAATGGATACAGAAAAACCAATGTCCTTAGATTGGTTTTCCATCTATAGGAAAGATTTGGTCCAGGTTTCAAGGCAGGTGCTGGTAGGTGAAATTAATGGAGAGGCCCTCGTCCTTCGACATGGCCATCATCTCCGACAAACAGTCGTTTAATGCAGAAGCAACATGGCTCGATCCAGATTCAGAGTTATGGGGATTTTGTCCTTATACGTGCAAGACAAGTGAAAGATGGCGTGGGAATGAAAGGGGAAGATTAGGTGATTAGAAAAGGTAGCTCAAGCATTAAAGATGTTCTTAAAGAAGTTTTTGTCTTCTAGCATGTTTGCTAATCAATGAGGGGCTTGAGGAGATTTGCGGTGATCTTGGATGGTTCATTTCATGGTCAAAGTAGTTGCATGCTTTTAATATAAAAGAGCTCGAGTACAATAGCAGTGGTCCCAGTCATTGACGACTTCTCTCAGTTCTCCGTTCTCCCACGCAAGCCCTTTCTTTCTCTCTTCCCTTTCTCTATATATATCTCATGTTTTTCCATTTTGTGGGGTTCCCAGTTGTTTTAGACTTTTTTTATCTCTCTAGGAGACGGGACACTCTTTGAGATATTGCAAAATATGCTCAGCTTGATTAGGCTCGACCCCTGCCAAGCATTTTTAAGAACTACCTCTTGATGCAATAAAGGATTTTCTTTGCCTATCTTTTGCCTTGGATTTGTGTCTATTGAGTTGCGCACTTTGGCATTGTGTGAAGGAGAATCTTCTTCGTCCATGGTCCTTTTTGACCTTGTTTAGGGAGTTTTTCAACGCTGTTTGTAGGTCTGGTTGAGTGCTCTTTCCGCAATTAATGTGAACTTTCAGTGAGTCTTAAAACTCCTCTTTGTTTGCATTGATTGCTTCTTGAACCTCCTCCATGAAATATTAATACAACCAGCTTGATCTTGAGGTTGTGTAAGTCAGTATTGTCCTCTGCAGAACTAGTGTGGGTTCAAGCTTATGGGAGTTTCCCATTTTATTTTGGTACATGCCCTGGTTAGCTTTCTTAGGAGCCCTTATCCCCTTCTAACCCTTTTCTCCGTGGAGCATTAGTTTAGCTTTAGTTTTAGGTGATCTATCAAGAGGAAGTCGGCCTTCTCTAGAGGTTTAATCTCACGACAAGATACCTACAGCCTGAGGTTGTTCCAATATTGTAGCTGGGAGTGAGAGAAACTGAAAAACTCTCTCACAAGGGTGCAATTCTAGCCTACAACAGTAATGTCATCATTCTTGATATTTACCAATGATGTCATGATGATGTCATCATTTGGTTACTTGCCATAATTGGAGGAATAAATCAATTTTATGAATTAAGGTAAATAGAAGAATTCTAACAAGCTATGGAATTTCCTATTAGAGGAAGATTAAGTTAATTAATTAAATTTAATTAACTTAATGATTATTCAAGTGGCTTTGGAAAATTGTTGAACCATTTGACCTAATTAATCCCAAAACACCTTTTGCACTGTCGCAATTTGATTCGGGATGAATTAAGTGAAGCCAATAGTTGTGTACGATGTATTGCCCTAATTAGGGATACCTCAATACGTTTCAGAAGATGCATGCCAAGTGTGCAGAAGAATTTGGGTGTTTCAATGATACGTGCTATTACTAGAAATCGTTTTAATTGCAATTTCGACATGAAATATTTGAGTGTCTATATTTTTCCTCTGTTTGAGAAGGTGTTGCGAGACATTAACAAAGTAGTGACTTTTTAAAGAATGAAAAAGTTGCTAAAATGATCACAATGATGATTTTAGAATGATGTGTTCATGTTTTATTGAGTCTTGTTTAATTTAATGAAAACGAGTTCACAATGATGACCCAAACAATGTTTGGCACACCCATGATGCAAAATAATATTGATGGATAGGGCCTCGAAAAGAAGAAAATGGACAAGAGTGAAATTAAAACATGGATGAGATTAATCCAGTTGAGCCAATACTTGCACGCATTGATGTCCAATGATGATAGAGTAGAATTGATTTGACCCCAAGGCGGGGGGAATTGGGAAGGATGCATTTCAAGATAAGCAGCGCCTTTAACATACCCTAAATAGGGCGAAAGCTGCGAGCTTAGAGAATGATCGACCCTGAAACAAGTTGCACACTTTGATTTGCCCAAAGATGATGAAAGCTGTAGAGCTTGGAATTAGAAGAAAGACGAAATAATTGAATTGCCCCAAAGAAGGAAGAATAATTGACTAATAATTTGCCCTAGTAGGGCGGATTTGATCACTAATTAAATGATTTGCCTCAGTAGGGCGAATGGGATCGGAAATCGGTCTAAATGGTTAGATGTTCATGACTTAGTTTCACACGTCGATGCCAGAGATGCACGTCCTAATCAACATAGAAATAGTCATGTGTATTCAAAGTTTGTCATGTGATTGCGATTGTTGAAAATGTAATGATGTCCTTGTTATGCATATAAGAGATAGGTCGTGCCTGGAAAGATGTTCTCGACAAAATATTGTGCATAAGACTTAAGCACTTGGTTTTTAATGTTGCAAATGATAGTATGCATCATAACTATGAATGAATTATGATAACATTGTTAATTGCATAGGGACTAGTTCAAGTGCAAATATTTAAAACTCGAGATCATAATATGGAACATCAAGACTGGAGGATAAAACATAATGCGCTGAACAAAGACAGACCAAAAATAATTTGAAAACAAATGTAAATGACTCAAGGTCAAGATATGAAGAATCAAGACTTAAGTGTAAAACCTAATGTACCAAACACAATCAAGAAAACAAGTTGTAAAACATACAAACGACCATACAAACCAAGTACACAGAAACACAACACAAAATGTAATAAGCAATTTGAGCAATCAACAATTGTGTGTGATTGGGAAGGCATTATGCTTGGATACTTTTCCCCTAAGGCAAGGGAACAATGAATAGGACACGATAATTTGGTTGTAGAAGGGGGAATAAAAGAAGAGGGAAGGGGTGGCCGAGTTGCTTCCAAATGCCCCATGCAAATGAACGTTGCCTACATAGTCCATGTGGACCTCAGGGAAATGTAATTCTCCTAAGAATGAGAAAGAAGAAGAGTGGTGACAATGCATAGAATGAATTTGATTAAAGAGAAAAATATGAATGGCTTGCAAAATGGCGAGGGCGAGTGGAAATATAAGAAGATTGGGGGAAAAGAGAATGGGAATGAGCGTCGCTGAGCTGACCTGAGATTCCCCATGCATCCAAGCGCTGCCTACATAGTTTGTGTGGACCTCAAGTCGATGTAGTTCTCCTAGAAATGGGAGGATAATGAAGAAATGACAACGTGATTGGAAATGGTCGGGATTGGATAAGAGGTCCCACCCAGAATAGGACCAAGAGTCATCGGAGAAATGACATAAGGTTCAAAGCTTTTGTGGCTTCATATTTTTTTTGAGATTTTAAGCCCTTTTTTGATTTATGGATTTTTTAGGGTATTTTCAATGTTTTTGGGTTTTTGGGATAAGGAAAGCAAGGGAATATTCACATATGTACAAGGAACTGTTTAGCAAAGAAAAAAACCTTAGGTAGGGGCTCAAACAATAGTTAAATCGGCTACAATGGTATTGCCATGAACCAACAACAGAGCCTGAGGCAAAGGAAATACCACACAACAACAAATAGGAATAGGAAGGCACGCAATGGGGAAAATAACAGGGAAAAATAATTAGAAGAATTGAAGAGAAGTCGTCTTGAGGAACTATGAAGCCGCAAAACCATATTGAAGTACCTTGATACACTTGTTCGCAAAGATGTGCCGATGGTGATCACCTTAAAATGCTATCTGAATTTGCGCACAACACTCGTGGGTCGCAATCAAGTTCGTGACGGTAATAGAAACGGGAACAAGGACAACGATTGATCAGGGTTCAGAAGATGAAAATATGGGAAAATATGAATGGATGCGAAACGGATGCCCCCAAGCAAGGGTTCTCATAAACATTGTTTGACCAAATCAAGAGTGGAAATGCTTGAGATGCATAATATTCATGGGTTCCTCTAACTTGCCCATCTGGGGTAGCCAATCGATATGCTCTAGAACCATAATTTGCTGTAATAACATATGGACCCAACCAATTAGCCTCAAACTTGCCCTTCTTTTTACGTTCTGCATTGTTATTTTTCTGATTTTCCCTCTGTACTAAATCACCAACTTCAAATTCTCTAGGAAGAATATGCTGGTTGTAATTGTGGCATAACCGATTCTGATAAGGTTTTAAATGATTTAATGCAGTTAGCCGCTTCTCATGTAAGAGTTCCAACTCTTGCAGTTTGGCGATTCTATAGGTTTCCTCATCAATTATATTTTGTAGTGAGATTTGCAAGGGAGGCATCTCAACCTCTATAGGAATGATAACCTTAGAGCCAAAGACTAAGGAATATGGGGTGGCCCCTAGAGGCGTGTGGGTAGTGGTATGGTAAGCCCATAAGGCTGGGAATAATTGCAAGTGCAAATCGCGGCCAACATCATTAACCATCTTCTTAAGAATCTTAACAATGGTTTTATTTGACGCTTGGCTTGGCTGCTACCTTGAGAAAAATAGGGCATGGACCTTTTGTGTTTGATATGTAAATGATAACATAGGGCTTTTATGTCTTTGATTTTGAATGATCTACCATTATCAAATATAATGGTGGAGAGAATGCCAAAGCGTCAGATGAGGTGATAATAGATGAATTTGGAAATCTGTTTTCTGGTTACGTAAGAGGGATTGCTTCTACCCACTTAGTAAAATATTAGGTAGCAGTTAGGACATGCTTGTGGCCATCAGAAGAAGTTGGGTTTATCTTCCCTATAAGATTGAGTCCTCACATTGAAAACGGCCACAAAGTTGTGATTGGTTGAAGTGCTTGCAAAGGAGCAGTCATTAAATCACCATGTTTCTGATAGGCAACACACTTCTTGACATACTTGTAGGCATCATATTCCATTGTTAGCCAATAGTACCCCATTCAAAGGAGTTTCTTAGCTAGGACCATACCATTGGTGTGGGCCCCACAAATTCCTACTTGTACATCTTTAAGTGCTAACTAAGATTCTCCCAAAATTGAACAACGAAACAACATTCCATCATAGCCTCTATGATAGAGTGTGCTATCAAGTAAGGTGTAACAGGAGGCATTGTAAATGAAGGTTTTGTGTTGGGTTTGTGATAGGTTAATAGGAAGAATTTGGTCTTGGAGATAGGCATATAGGTCTTAGTACCGAGGGGGATTGGGACTAGCAATATCGCTTACCATCTCGGAATTTGACTGTACATGAGCCGATTGAAAAAGGTTCTCAATAAGAAATTGGTATTCTGACATTTTCGACCACTGGTATCATGGAGCCAATTGTTGCCATTGCATCTACTGATCTATTATAGGCTCGCAGTATTTGCTCAAACTGAAGAGATTCAAAATGCTGTTTGAGGTTATCGACCATGCCTTTATAGAGAACTAGTTTCTCATCTCTAGTCTGATATTGGTCTAAAACTTGATCAATGATCAATCGAGAATCCCCACATACCATCAACTGCTTAATGTTTCACTGTATCGTGAGACGGAGTCTTGCAATGAGTGCTTCATATTCTGCAATATTGTTGGTGCAATGAAAACCAATGTGAAAGGCCTTGGGAATGAGATCTCCTTGCAGAGTAATAAGTAGAATATCGGTCCCAGATCCACGGGAGGTGAACGAACCATAGAAAAAAGCTTCCATTGCTTGGAGTCAATAATCACTTCCTCCAAAGCCAAGCTCGATTCATCTGGGAACTCAAAAGTGAGTGGCTTGGTGTCTAATAGAGAGGCTTCAACAAGTTGGTCTGTAAGGCACTGGCCCTTAATAGATTTTTGGTTCTGATACTCGATATCAAATTCACTTAGCAACATTATCCACTTGGCCATGCGACCAGTCAAAGTGGCTTTTGATAGCAGATACTTGAGGGGATCAATCTTGGCAATCACAATGGTTTTGTTGTTTAGCATTTAGTGTCGCAACTTTCGGGATGCAAAAACCATTGCTAAGCAAGCTTTCTCTAGTGACGTATAGTTGTGTTCATAGGCCACAAGTGTTCTCAAATAATAAATTGCACGCTCCTTTCCCTGATTGTCATGCTTGAGCTAAAAGTGCCACCAACACATGCTTAGTAGCTGATATGTAAAGAAGCAATGGCTTCCCTGGCATAGGGGGGGTCAACACTGGTGGATTGGCTAAATAGGTTTTTAATTCTACAAACACTTGTTGACAATCTGTGTTCCACTGGAAAGTGACACCTTTCTTCAAAAGGTGAGTAAAAGGATGACACCGATATGCCAGTTGTGAGATAAACTAGCGAATGTATTGAATCTTGCCTTGCAATCGATTGAGTTGCTTCAAGGTAGAAGGTGGAGGCATTTCCATGATAGCTGTGACCTTTACATGATTGAATTTAATGCCATTGTGAGTTACAATGAATCCTAGTAAATTTTTAAAAGTGACGCCAAAGATGCATTTCTTAGGATTGAGGCGTACCTTGTGTTCATGAAGTCTCTCAAAGATTTTTTGTTGAACTTCAGGATGTCCTACACGTGTCTAACTTTGCTAGAATGTCATTCACATAATCTTAAACAATATCGTGTATCATGTCATGGAAGATGACAATGCAATATCCCTTTTAGGGTTAATTTTTACAATTCTGGAATCTCTACAACACCCTTAAGATAAATACAATTTTTGATTTTTCTATAAACCTTAACCACAAAAAAGAACTCATAATTCTGAAAATACTAATTTTGGGTTAGTTTCTAATATTTTATTGCCTCAAACACTTGCCGAAAATTAGATAACATACAACCATTCAAAATACATTCGAATCTGAATTTTTGGTTCAATTATGTAGCGTAAAATTACAACAAAATTATCAACTGCAAGAATGTATGCTCAAACACCAAAATAGGCATCAAATTGCCCCACAAACTGCACCTTGAAAGCCCCAAAGGGGGTTGCTGCCCTAGGAGAGGGCACAAAACCTGATCCCTGCCCTTGTTAGGGCTTCTAACATGAATTTCTGTGTTAGGGCTTCTAACATGAATTTCTGCCCTAGAAGTAGCAGCGCCACACTTCCACTAGCTGTCCAATCAGCTAATTGCCCTAGCAACTAGAGCGTTCAACCTCAATCTGCTCTTCTTTGCCACGCCAAACCTGAAATGGTGTTCAAAACAACTTTGAAAGACAATTCAGTTCCATGCAACTTCCTTACGAAGCTGCCCTAGTTGGTCTTAAGGGTTTTCGTTCTTAATTCCAATCCACTTCGATGGGTTTCGTCCTCAAGGAGAAGGTCTAGCGTTTTCGTGCTTAGATTAAATCATGCATACCCTCCAAATGATCCTCCACTCTCTTTTATATCCATTCCCCCAAGGGGTGTGTTCCATAATGGAGGGAAGATCTTTTTTAAATACTAAAAAGAACACTCCTTATAATCCACTTAAGTGGTTTGGGCGCCAATGACCCTTAAAAGACCACAACTTAAGTGAATTTTATAACCATAAAGTACTTTTATGAATGTTATTAAAAAACCCAGTGTTTCCCTTCTTTATTTTTCCTTTAGCCCTTGGGAAACAAATCAAGGCTAAGGGTCTTCAATGGTTCCATGATCAAAAGGGGAACATGACAATTCTCCCCGCCCAAAATTGCTTGTCCTCAAGCAATAGCAACATCCAGGGGGATGCCCCAACTGTTGGCTTCACATCGATTATGTCTCTTGCCTCCTCCCATGGGAGGAAAGCCCCATATTGAAGCCTTTTTCTGCTGTACCTGAAGAAATTTGGCTGCCCACCCAAGCTGGAAATGGTACAATAGCAACACATATTCCTTCTTTCCTTTCTCATTGAGGCCTTGTATCCCAAGTATTCCAAAAAAATGATGAGAAAAGAAGAATCCTCTGAATTGGCAGCATTATAGGGGCTGAAAAAGTATGCTCCAGCAAGATAGTTTCTGTCATTTTGGGCCTTGGTTGCCCCACATATCAACACCTGCACAAGACATAAACATGTTAATAAAATCAGGTGTTCTCCACTTCCCTTGTTTTCATCCGTGACAATGTTCTCCATATGTGGAGTGATTGGAAACATGGACATGTATGCCTTGGAGGGCCTAGGAATGCTGCCCATGCTGTTCACACACTCCAAATCTGCCTTTAGACTCAAAATTTTACCGTCTAGATGAGGTGGAAACTCCTTTATATTGTTTGAATCCCTCACCTTGCCTTTTGACAATAAACACATGCTCACATATACAAAGGGATGATGAAATCAGTCACTTCCCTTGTGATTGATTGGCTGTGTGTACATAAATCAGACTTCTTGTGACCCCTCAAGAGGAACTCGGTCAACCAAAACTCATCTCTTTGAGGTGTCACCTTGCAATCAGCCTTCCCCATGCAACTGGGGGCTCTCAAGCTCACAACAAGTGAGCTGGAACTGTCATGGACAGCATGGTAGAAGAGAGTACTATGGCTGTCCCTCGTGCCCCTTCTCCTCCACATTTGCACCTTAGAAAGGGTATTCTTTTGTAGGGTCTCCACATACCCCTCATGACCTTCAATGGACTCTAAAGTCCCCTCCATGACCCAAAGATACAGTTTACTCTTCTCTATGCAACAATCAATTTCAAATAACTTGAAAACCATACCTTTCAAATAGAGCGACCAGCCTTGCGATGATTCCACCACACGTCTCTTGCTTTCTTTTTCTTCCTTCCATCCCCTTAAGAGGGGAAGTAGTTGTGGTTTCCAAACCACACAATTCTGAAATTTGAATACTTGTCTTCCTAGCATGCTTCTTCAAACTGGTTTGCATATCCAAGCTTTGAATACTCTCCTTCCTATCATGCTTCTTCAAACTGATGTGCATATCCAAGCTTAACCCTTGCTCTCCTGAAACAAAATTTACACAATGTAGAGGACTCATCATATTTGCGAAGAGCCGAAGTTCCTTGCCTTGGAAGGGCCGATCCCGAGTTTTCAATCATAACATTAATTTGTATGCAAAGGGCCCATCTTCCTCCTCATTCACCGAATTCGCTCGGGGTTGAAGTGAATCAACTTTTCCAGAATTTTGTGAGCATGAAATATTTTGATTTTGTATTGAAAACTCAGAATTTTTTGAGTATAATCTAGGCCTATTTCTTATGGAAATTTCAGACCTCCTTCCATCCACAAGCAGAAGTTCAACCCTCTCATGAACTTTTCTTGAACCTTTATTTTCAGAATTTGTGAAGTTCATAAAACATGAAATCAAATGGTTTTTCACATACCTTAGTGGCTGCCCATACTCAGTTTTAGCCACTTTACTGACCCCTTTTGAATAACAAAACCTTCCAACATTTGAGCCCCTTATTGGATCAAGTGTGTGATGAAGTTCTACAAGTAGAGGTGGCTATCCCCACTCAGAAAATGCAGCCTTCCTTGCTTTCCCTGTTGCCTCTACCAATGGTTTCTTATGGAAGGTCCCTTCCATCACCCTTGAGGTCACCTCCGGGGTGCCTTATCATTTAATCCATGCAAAATTATCTCTTTCCCATCCTTCCTCACAGGATGGAGGGGGTTTGTGACCTCTTCATCATCTGCTATCTCCAAATTCAAAATTGTCTTCCTCAAAGCATACCTCTTCAAACTTGGATGAACATGACTTTCTACGTACTGCTGCCCCAACACAAAATTTGCAAGATTTAGGGCATTTACCATGCTTAGGGTGGGATGAGTTTCCACCTTTGTGAGCTGGTCTTTATTTGATCATATTGCAAGCTATTCCTTTCATGAAAGGACACCAATCAGTTTGTATGCAAGCTGGAAACATATTATGACAGCCATGAATATTCTTATTTTCCACCCAAATCTGAACTAGTTTGGTTGAAGTATGCATTTGCTTTGGCTGGAACCATTCTCCTGCCTTCCCCAATGATGTAATGGCTTTAAAATGATCCAACTTGCAGTTATCCAACACTAGACATGACAATTCAAAATTTGATTTTGCCAATGTTGGTAACCTGGAAATAGAACAACAGCTGCAAGTTTGAAATTTTCGTGCAAAAATATGAAGTTGGAGTATTGTAGGGAGTGAAAATACTACAAGGTTGAGAAACCCTTCCCAACCGTTACCCACTGGGAATTGCTCCTTCCCATGATAAAAAGGCCCTGCCAACCTCCTTGCATGGGTGCCAAAGAACTTAGAATTTGTATGACAACAATATTAAATTTGTAAGTCTCACTTGGATCCCACATCCATATTGGGAATTTGCAACTCCCCATCCTAAGATTCTTTTTGAGAAATTCCTTCTTCCATTTAGTACCCTTCATCTTGACTTCATTGTTAGCATGATCTTTATGGTGTTCAAAATATTGTAAAGACAAAGTAGGGTGTTGATGCAACAAACCCTTGATGTGAAAATTGTCAAATTGCTCCCTTATTAGCTAACGTGAAAATTACAGCAAACTGAAAATGAACAATAGTACTTGGGACCTTGACTTTGGCCATCAATTTTTCTCCATCCATATGCAAAATGGATTCTTCTTCCTTTAGCTCTTGTTCCACGATTTCCTCTTCTTCCTTCACCACTATGGAAGGACTCATAACACTATACTTAACAGGAGTTGATTCAAACCCTGCAATGTTTGCATGGAGTTCATTTACTTCTAGGGTTGGAACAACTTCAACCTTGGATGCTTGACACCCGTCATGTAAAGTTCTTTCCCACAAGTGGCTGCCTCAATTCGCTCTTCTTCTTCTATACCCCTTGAAATCACTCTATTTGGTTCCTCCTCACCTTTGTCCTCTACTTGCAGCCCTCTTTGCTGCTCATGAATTGCTGGAAAGCTTCATCTTGATGCCCTAAACATTCTGATTTTTGTAATTCAGAATTTCTAATAGTTGGTTGCTCACTAACCTCTTTCAATTTTGAATTTGTGCCCTGTTTTGGTGATGAATCTCTAGGGCAATTCGCTAGAGACTCTTCCTTCTTTGCTTTTCTACCTTTATTTCTTGTGTACCCCTGTAAAAATTCTTCCAAGGTGTCATAGGCTGCCTTCATATCAGACTTCCTCTCATATTCATCAAAAGGCCATAAGTTTGTCCTCATCTTCTTTATTTTGTTCCTCCAACCATGCCCTTTGAATAGGATCATTTGTTCACCTTTTCTTGAATGATGCTAGGGTTGCATAGCTGATAGTAAATTGTTGCACAAATTGATACTTAATGACTTGCCTCTTAATTTGATCCCTATCTATTTTCTGCATATGTATCAACAACTCCTGGATAGTATATACTATATACAACTCCAAACTTTACAGCTAGCCAAGATTTTGGCTCTGATACCACTGGAATATCTCTTTTATGGTTAATTTTTACAATTTTGGAATCTCTATAAAACCCTTAAGATAAATACAATTTCTGATTTTTCTATAAACCTTAATCATAGAAAACTCAGGATTCTAAAAATACTAATTTTAGATTAGTTTCCAATATTTTATTGCCTCAAACACTTGCTGAAAATCAGATAACATACAACCATGGATAATACATTCGAATTCGAATTTTTGGTTCAATTATGTAGTTGAAAATTACAACAAAAGCTGCAAGAATGTATGCTCAAACACCAAAATAGGCATCAAATTGCCCCACAAATTGCACTTTGAAAGCCACAAAAGGGGTTGCTGCCCTAGGAGAGGGCACAAAACCTGATCATTGCCCTTGTTAGGGCTTCTAACATGAATTCCTGCCCTAGAAATAGCAGCGCCACACTTTCACTAGCTGTCTAATCAGCGCACTACCCTAACAACTGTAGCGTTCAACCTCAATCTGCCTTTCTTTGTCATGCCAAATTTGAAATGGTGTTCAAAACACCATTGGAAGACAGTTCAGCTCCATACAATTTTCTTACGAAGTTGCCCTAGTTGGTTTTAAGGGTTTTCATCCTTAATTCCAGTCCACCTTGAAGGGTTTCGTCCTCAAGGAGAAAGTCAAGCGTTTTCATGCTTAGACTCAATGAATTCACTTATCAAATGATGCATACCCTCCAAATGATCCTCCACTCTCTTTTATATCCATTCTCCCAAGGGGTGCGTTCCATTACGGAGGGAAGACCTTTTTCAAATATTAAAAAGAACACTTCTTGTAATCCACTTAAGTGGCTTGGGTGCCCATGACTCTTAAAAGATTACAATTTAAGTGAATTTTATAACAGTAAAGTACTTTTACAAATGTTCTTAAGAAACCCAAAGTGTTTTCCTTCTTATTTCTTTTTCCTTTAGCCCTTGGGAAACAAATCATGGCTAAGGGACTTCAATGGCTCCATGATCAAAAGGGGGAGATGACAGACAATCATAGCACGTTGGTAAGTTGCACCAACATTCTTCAAGCCAAATGGCATAACTTGATAACAAAATGCCCCCCATGGAGTGGTGAACACTATTTTGTGTTGTTCTTCAGGTGCAATTCTTATTTGGTTTATCTTGAGAAGCCATCCGTGAGGGACATTTCATATCCTGCAGTTGAATTGACTGTCACGTCGATGTTCAGTAAAGGAAAATCATCCTTAGGGCAAGCTTTATTGATATACCTGAAATCATTACATAAAGGAATCCCTTATGGTTTCTTGCTTATTGGAACAACATTTGTGATCCACTATGAGTAATCAAGTGGCCTGATAAAATCGGCTCTCGATAGTTTTCTCTTTTATAACCAAGATAGCAATGCGCGAATGCATTTTATGCAACTTCTGTTTAACTGGCTTAGCATCTGGGTGAACAACCAGACGGTGTACCACCAGAGATGGATATAACCTTGGCATATACGTATATGTCCATGTGAAAACATTGATTTTTTTTTTTGAAATAACGATAATAAACTTCTGCTCCTCTGTATGGAGGGATGCGCCCATTATAATCACTTTTGGATCATCATAAATACCAATGTTTACTCGTGGTGTCCTCCATAAGAAGTTTGGAACCATCTTCTAAAATAGTTGGTAATGAAGGACATTGATCTTTTGTAGCAGATTGTGACCCAGAAGGTTCACCCATGTAAGAAGAATCAGAACCAGCGATGTCCGACAGTGGCCAATTAACAAATGTCTCTGGAAAGTCGCGAGCTAATTGCTCAAAAACTCATTGCTCTTTTAAATTGATGCGGGACCCCAAAGGGCAATGTGAACCTGTAGCACTATGCTTCATGAGGAGAAAAGTCAACTTCCCCATCCAAGGGCCCCTGAAAAAGGTTTTCACCAATGGACTCGTCTTTTTATTTACTTTTCCCCTAATCCAAAGGTGCCTCAAAGAGGTTTTCACTAGAGGATCTCGATGTTTTATGTTATTTGGGACCAAGGAAGTTCGAGTGCTCTCCAAAGTAGGCGGTAGGGTCCAATGTGAAGTTGAAGCCATGCTTTTGATCGCCAACTAGAAACCCATCTCTGAGACCCATGAACCTAGAAATTGCCTCGTTTCAAAACTCATCTAACAGTATAATAGAATCTTGTTGGTCTCAATCGATTAGTTTGGTATAATGGAGGGAAAGAGGGACATGGGCTATGATAGTGAGAATGGCATTGGTATCAAATAAGTTGTTTATGACAAGTTCATCGTATATGCTATAATGGGATGTTGTGTCGCTGCTAGGAGTTTCGTCATTAGTTATTAATGTGGTATCACTCTCAAAGTCCGAGGGGTCACCTCCAAAGGGTGCGAATCCAAGACCTCGATTTCTTGTATGTTTTGCTGCAGGGACAATTTCAATAATGCCTTGTTCTTTTGCCCCCCAGACCTTCGCCTTTATGGTCTTGGTTGCCCATGTTTCTATTAGGAATGGGGTACTTGTTGTTTTGAAAGAATGTAGCAAAACCATCACCCTATAACCAAGACCCTTCAAAACTTGTGGGTTGCTCTTGATTTGGTGAGGTATCTTTGACAAACATGAGGGGCTTTTTCTGACGAGAATCATTTCTCTTTTGCCATACCATGTTGGTCTTGCTAGGAGTTTTGGTAATCTTGCGTCTACCATGGGATTTAGGAGATTTTGGCAGTTTGGCAATGTGAAATGCATCTCTTATACTATAGGTACCAATACCCTAATATTCAATGGTAAAATGAGAGGACATTTGTTGAGGTGGATTGGAAGAAGTGGACACGAGGTCACTCAGGTCAATATAATTAGATTTAGGAGATTCAGGTACTACTTGTTTGCTCTTTTTGCCTACAAACTCAATCCTAGGACAATAATTGTAGTTCCCCTACTCAGCCTATAGGTTTTTACAATATTGGTTTGGCTGTGAATCGCTATGGATAGTGACCTCTAATCCAAAATGAGGGAATTTGATACATTGGTGTAGGGTGGAAGGGATTGCACGTACTTCATGGATCTAAGGACGACTAAGAAACAAATTATAGGCAACTCAATATCAATTACATGGCAAAGCACATCATGAGTGATAGGGCCAACAATGATAGGCAGACAAATGGTCCCTGATGACTCTCTCTGCTTTGTCGTAGGCTTTTGATCGTGATAGTGTCTGGTTGCATATCTGTTGTATATTCCAAGTGTTGGATCAGTTTCAACGAAGCAATATTCAGTCTTGAACCATTATTTATGAGAACTTGTTTGATTTTGTGGTAGGAAATGGCTTCAATGTATAGGGGGTAATTGTGCAAAAGACGTAGGGATGACATGTCGCTTTGATCGAATGTCAGCTATTGTCCTAGAGATAAATGCCCTACAAGCACTTGGATTTGGGTAGGATCAATGTCATTTGGTACCTTAGATTGTTGAATAAGGTCATTTAATATTGTCTTGTGAACTTGTGATGTATGCAAGAGATCCATGATGGAAATTTGTGTAGGTGTTTTGCTTAACTATTCACCAATATCGTACTTCTTCTCAATGGAAGGGCGAGATGGTTTGGCTTTAGATGGTGCAGAGCCTTGAATGGGATTGGTTTCGGTGGGAGACGAAGGGCCTTGGAGAGTAACTTTTGGACGTCTAGTTGAGACTGCACAATATCGACTTGGGAAGGAGTTACTTGAATTAGACAAAATGACTGAAGGACCAGAATAGTAGTCCGCAGAGGTCGAGGCGCAACTAAGTTGTTTCGACTCAGTGGGGAATTACTTGAAGAGGAAGGTGGTGGTCCTAAAATAGAAGGGTGAAAACTTTGACAAGCGGTGGACGGTGGACGAGGAGTGACCTTAATGGTAGCAATGTAATTGTTGGTAACACCACCCACAACATTACCATAATCATATGGGACATTACGATAACCAACTTGCTTGGCTTGGGAATAATGATCTTGACTACGAATAGTTTGGTTTTGATTTTCGCCTTGAGCTTTGATTCTGGTTATTCTTTTGTTCTTGATTGTTGTGCTTTGAGAAGGGATCTTTGTACATGCCCATGTTCTAATTGGTATTGGAAGTACTCTTCTCTAATTCGATTTCTCCATTCTCGAGAAGATCTTGGATGAAATGCCTCAGTTGTACGCATTTATAGATCACATGGCCGATGATGCGATGGTAATTGTAGTACTTGTTCTCTCGGTACCATGTAGGCTTGGTTTGGCCCTCTGGAAAGGGATTAGGAATTGGCCAAACAATCATATTAGCCACAACCAACTTTTGAAATACTGTCTCATTGGGCTCACCGAGGTTGCTGAAAACTCTATTCTAAAATTGTCCCATTCATGGAGGTGCCCTTTGCAATGTAAGTGGTGGATTGGTTGGGGTACTTTTGGCAGGTAGTGGTTGCACCATTTGCACATGCCTCATTTTCGTTACCCCATTACAAACCATGTTCTTGTTTTATTAAAGGCCTTGGGATTTTTAGTTGTGTTTGCTTGAATTGGTGCTTGAGGTTGGGCTCATTGAGAGTAAATCTTGTCTATACCTTTATCAATAAGTGTCTTTTCAATCTGTACCTCCTTGTATATGATCTCTTCAAATGTGTTTGCACAATGGAGTCTTAGATTATATGCTACTTCAGCATTCAGATTCTTAGAAAAATACTAGCTAACTGCTTATCTGGGAAATTGGGCGGGAACGACTAGCTAGGGCCCTCCATCTTTGCAAGAATGTAGAGAAGCTTTCTCTACCGCGTTGTTTAGCATTACAGAAATCAACCATGGTTAACTCGTGTTCTATGTTGTATGAGAAATGTTGGACAATTTTTTCCGATAGATTATTAAAAGTGGTGATCGATCCTTTTGGCAAATGAAGGAACCACTCCGAGGCTTGTTCATTTAGATTGTGAGGAAACAAGTGAAGCAAGTAAATACTACTAAAATCTGCCTCTTGACATGCAACAACGAATACCTGTAGATGTTCCGGTAAGATCGCCTTTCCCTTTATATCTATCAAACTTAGGCAGTTCAAAATGAGGGGAAAAGGTACTTGAAGGAAACTCATGTCAAACGGGTAAGGGCATGTGTTGTCATATTTATATTTCTTTTTTTGATTACCTGCTTGAAGTCCTGAAACCACTTCTTTCATTACATTCCATTCTTGGATATTGGGAGCGCTGTGTGATTGAAGGAGGGTATTTTGCTGTACATTCAGGTATTGATGGGCTTGGTTGAAATTGACATGAGTTGAGATGGATTCCCTTTGTGTGGTTCTATTGGGGATATTCACCCTATAACCTGAATTATAAGTTTGATAAGTGACTTGTTGTTGGCTTGAATTTGGATGGGCGTTGCCAAGGCATTATTGATTTGGAGGAATACGCTGTTGATGAACATGCACTTGTTGTGAAAGGAAGGGGAGCTGTTGTTGATTTCGAGGAATTTGCTATTGCAAATTAGAGGGAATAGTCGTTGCTGCAAATTAGAAGAGGTAGGCAATGTGTATTGTGAATTACTCACCACTAGCTGTGGTGGTATTTTTGCAACTTGCTGTTGCGGATTGTTGGGTACATTTTGCGTATTAGAAAGGATTTCTTGGTGATTGAAGTAGGTATGTTGTGTATCAATTGCAATTTGTTGCTTAACACTTGTAGGGATGCCTTCTTAATAGCAGCCAGTGTATCCACATTAGGTGTAGGATTGGCTAAAGGCTCTTGTGGTTGCTCTTGCGACTGTTTTTGGCTTGCAAATGAGGAATTGTTGAATGAAATTGCAGTTAGAGAAGTTGTTAAATTGGCTATGTAATGTCACCTTCTAGGGCCAAAGAAGAAAGTACAAAATATCCACAAATCCCACTTATCTTGAAACGAAAAAGTCACAATATTAAAATGCCAAAATTTGAATAAATTGCCAGAAAGACTATATCGTTGTCTTAGGTCAATGATTTGGTAAAAAATGCTTTTTCTACTCTTAAACAACTCCAAAAATTATGAATTTTGGCTTGCAAGCACTAAATGAATATTTAAATCAAATTCTTCAATTAGTTTTGCCACATCATCAATTCTGAAAATTTTATAGGCAAAATACAATAGAAACTTATAAAATTAATTGTTTCAAAAATACTCCACCAATCAACACAAATGATATACCAAAACGACCACAAAAAGAGGAGGAATCCAATGATCTTTATTTCAGAATTTTTTGAGCACAAAATGTATACAAAAAGTGGAAATTATAGTCCCAAAGGTGATGTCACCTTCAAGGAGTGTGATGTCACACTCCTAGAGGGCTTCACTCCACCTTAAAGCCCTCACAAATGTCTTCAATCTGACCACTCGCTTTAGATCTGATGTCTTTGCTTACTTGCCTTCAAAAATAGACCTAAAGTGCAGAAAAATTGAAAATACTTCTTCCAATCAACATCCTACCAAAAAAAAAAATCTTTAATGTGATTTCTGGGTGAAATCATTCTTCAATCAACAAAAACCACCTTAGGCATTCACATCTCAATCCTTCTTAAAATATGAAGATTCAATATATTAAATTATCATATCCAAAATAGAAGCCCTTATGTCCATATATAGTCTTCAAAGTGGGACGAACTACTTTTGGAGGCAAAATATGTTTTTAAAATCACTTAACCACTTTTCAAAAAAAAAAAAAAATATATATATATATATATTTTTCTTCAAGACGACATTTACTCTTTTCCCCACTTATAATATTTAATTAATTGCCAAAATAGAATTAGTAATTAAAATTATTCTAAGGCAATAATTTAATAAATAATTAATTAATTTATCCAATTTACAAGAGTGATTAAATCACTTTTCGGCAAACAGTTAATTAAAATACCTTCTCCAATTATTATTCAAACTCTCAAGTGCAATAGTGGTTAAAACCATTTTTATAAAATGCTTTAATGAGAAAAACCACTTTTTAATAATATTCTATTAATTAACTAAAAGTGCCTTATATGGTCAAATGATCAAAATCACTATTCGGGCAATCTTAATCAATTAATAAAATAAAATCTCCAAAAATTATCTCTTAGTTTATGGGGAAATGTAGACTAAAGGTCTTCAATACTTGTTTACTTGTGAATCGAAAATGGGGACATTATAGGCTACAAGTTGATTTGCATAACGTTTACTAATCTGTTGTATTGTAGAAGCAATGATTTGGCCATGTTGGGATGGGTCAACAAGTTGACCTTTTCCTTTGCTAGACGATGCAATAACCAATTTTGAACTTTGGGTAAGAGGCTGACTTTGGTTAGTAGTTACCTCTTGAGGTAACTCTTCTACTCGAACAAGGCTACGTAATAGCTCTATGAGAAAATTAGGTGAGAGCTTTGAAAGATCCCTGATGGATCCCTTCTGTAGATCTGCTGTAATTTTGTATTCTGAAATTCTGTTTTCCTGTTTTCTGAATGTTTTCTTTCCGTAGTAGACGGAAATTTGTAGGAGGGTTTGATTGTTTTCCTTTTGTTTTTTTGTGTTTTTGATGAATTTTTCAACAAGTAAATAATTGAAATGCAATAACATAAATAACTTATGAAATTAAAACCCAAGTACAGCCAAATCAAATTACGTATGGGCAGAATTTTAGATATTGAATCAAATAAGGAACCAATTATAGATTCTCAATAATTCAGGTAGATTACAATGACAAATAGCCCAGCTTGAAACGCTGAAGGTAAGCTAAACCAGAAGAAGAGTGGCGGCCAGCTGAAGGAATCCCTTGTTGATGCGCTGCTGTGATAAGAAGTGGCTGTCAAGTACAGCCGTACGGTTACAAAGGCTGCCAGGTACAGTCGTACAAATAGAAACCCTCACAATCTGAAATCGCCCTTTTATGTTTGTTGAGTTCTGTCTAAATTTCCAGCACCTACCAAAGGAACACAGAAAAATCTCCCAATGAATCTGAATAAACACAATCCACTGTATGGGGGCTACGTCCCAAAGAGGCCAGCAATTGGAGTTTGGCGTCTCAATGCTAAAACTCCTCCAGAGTCCAAAGCGCACTTCACAAAAATATAATATGTCAATAATCATTATAATCTTCTTTTTGCCTCTTATAACCTCTTCCCATTAAGTCGAACCCTAAAAGTGATCCATGGAGCGCTTAAGTCATAATTTGTTATAATTCCCTTTTAAGAGGCCAAGTGCATAGAAATTGATCCTTTTTCCACATTAAGAGAGATCCGTCCACCGAAAGGTTCTGAATCAAGAATGAAATATTTAGGAAAGTCCGAGACCTTTCCAACGAGCTATTACACCCTAGTGCACGCATCCAGATGAGGCTAAAAACCCCTTATTACACCAAAATGGCTATAAACTTAGCCTTAATAAAAAGACGGAAACTTAGGAAATATTAAAAATATAACCCAAGTAGACACAAAATGTCCAAGTGACATCACGAACCAACAAATCTTCTTGTCACCTATCTGTGACTGAAGTCGGAAATCAAGGATCCACTAGCAGTCTCATCCCTAAAATCTAGGGATGCTCCTAAAATCTAGGAAACAAGCCCTATTCCTCTGAAACCGAACCCAAAGAGTAATCTCATGGAGTCCCAACCCTGGGCATGATCATACCTCCTAAAAAGTAGGAATAACCCCCATAAATGTAGGAACTGCCTCCTAAAAACAAGGAATGTCTTCCAACTAATCAATAACTGCCAGAACACCATGTCCCCAACACTGAATAACCAAACTGGGTCTCTATCCAACCCTGTCAACCTACAATACCCCATAATAAGTTGACTCACATGTCTCTGCTAGACTGAGCTAGAGTGGGGACATGACAAGCTTAGCTCTAGATTCTAATAACCTTAAAAGAGCTTCATTTTTATCCTCATAGAATTGGTTCTCAAACTGATTTTGACTAGACCTTGCAATAGGTGGAACATCCTTGGGTTGTCCTCCCATCTTCACTATTTTTAGGATTTCTAAGATATACAGATGGATCTTAAAAGTTCTCTTCCTTGAAACTAGGGCCATAAGAGACCCCACTGTGAGTGTATCTAGACATGTTTGAATTAACACTTAACTTTGAGCAGTGTTCGGAATCAAATTGGACTTTGGTCGACTTTCGGATTTTGAGGCACTTTGACCTTTTGAATGTTTGACTTTGGTTGACTTTGATTATGACTTTGGAATTGGAATCGGAATGAGGTTGAATTGGGTTTGAATTTAGAATTTGATTGACACAACAACCTTGATCTTGGACCCAGATAGAAATGGGCAGCATAACGATGCCAAACGAACATAACTTGGTTCTAATTGGAAGGTGTAATGTCGTGAAATGTGAGAAGGGTGACTTGGAATGTGGACAACGTAACACCTTAGTGTGTATGTATGTGAAGACACGTTTTTATGTTTAAAAATTGGCGTGTTGTTTGAATTTGGTTTTGGTTTACAAATGAGTTTTTGACATAATGATTAAGCATCAACACACAAGTATTATGAAGCTAATTTAAGAACCAACACATGATTATGACACAATCACTCATCCTTTGATATAGTCGCCTTTGAGAGGATTATAAGTTTAACGATTCATTAAGTAATTAAATGCAATTATGGTGGTGTTTTAATCCCACCCTCCCCTCAATGGTTCGTACGTAAAGACAATCTTCAAGACTGATACCTTTGCACCTCTGCATCAATGAGAATTCTGTGGCAAAAGAGGTTTCTATTCTAAAATTTTCGTTTGACTTTCTAGATGGTCCCTGAAGGGCACAAATCCATCAATTGGATGTCGCGATTTAATGGGCTATTCGTGGAAGGGTCTTGTTCCTTCATGACCACTTCATCTGTAGGATTTTAGTGAAGTGATATTGGAAAAGTTTAAGGTTCAAGTGACATTTCAGCTAGAGATCAACTGAGTGTAGCCTCAATTTGTATACCCTATTGGATAACAAGGTTGGTATGAATGGGTGGGTAATAATGTCCCAGCCAATGCGTCCTAAGGACTTGTGAGGAGGCAATGAACTCCACCCTACACAGTCAAAGAAAAAGGAAAAATAACATCGTTTTCGAGTCACCAAAGTTCCTAAGAACAAGGAAGAGCATATGTGGTGGATTTTTCCGGATAAAACAAGTTGGTGATTTTGCGTTTCTAAGTCACCCTAAGAAAGGGGAGAGCATATGCGCAAGTCACATCATGAATCACTTAAGCAACAAGAAGCAAAAAAAACTTTGCATGAAAAAAATAGCATTAAAGTAAACAAGTTTTCGAAGCTTCAAATTGAAAGTGCATTCTTTGTTAAGCACTTAAACAAAATCTTGATCCAATCTTAAGAACACCAAATGAAATGTGAAAGCAAAATAGACTTGTTTAAGTGTAAATCCACTTCCTTTTGCTTAAGGTCCTGTAACAAAAGAATTAGTACTTTGAGATGGGCAAAAAGTTTGGCTTTTAAAGGCCTTGTGTTTTTGCCAAAGGGTGATTTTGTTGTTACATAGGGTTAATTTCGTTGTCCTGCAGAGTCAAATTCGTTGGTATATAGGGTCGATTTCACTGTTCTGTAGTGATGATTTTACTATTTTTGGGCATGATTTCATTGTTTTCAAGAACAATTTTGCCATTGTATGCAGTGATTTCGTTGATGAGTAGACCTGTAGAACAACTATTAAAAATAAATAAATAGACAATTTCGATGTTTTTGGAGATGATTTCGTGGATTGACGAGTTCGTTGTTTTATGAAATGATTTTAATGCTCTTAGAAACAATTTTGTCACTGTCTTGGACAATTTTAACATTGTCTGGAATGATTTCGCTAATGCACAGACTTAAAGGGAAATTGTTAAAAATAGCAGAGATAATATCACCAATTTCGGAGACGATTTCGTTGATTTTAGCGACAAATTCGTTGTTGCACAAGAACGAATTTGTTGCTTTGCAGGGTTGTTTTCGTTGATTTGTAGGGTCGTTTTCGTTGATTTGCTAGTCTAGTCCAAGCATGCAAATTTTTCAGTTTTAAGCCAAATCAAGTAAAAGTTAGCTAGCAATACAAATTGATAGAACATGATAAGAAGTAATCAGAAGAATTTGTGGGGTGCAACGGGTCCCATTGGGTATGCCAAATGTAAACACACGATTGCAAGAGAGGTTAGCTTCTTTTGTTAGTATTCAAAATCAAACAAATTCATAAAACATAACTTCTCAAGCGTGGTCCTCGGATTGAGCAAGGTCTGAAACAAAGAACAAATAGAAAGCATAAGCCAATAGACTTATATCTTCTTTATGGACTCTCTTTCAAAGCTGGCTCACATACATGATTATGCCTGGATGTAGAGCTCAAAGTCTTTGTCAATGTTGTAATGTTGTGGTGTAAAATCCATCAACATCTCTCCAAGCACTATCTCAAATAATTTGTGAACTAATTGGAAGAAAAGGGGTGAAGCTTTCAAGGGATTTCAGCATAGTTTCTTTACACAAATTTTTTTATGCAAGGTCTATGGTGACCCTTCTATTTATAGGTTTTCCAAAATGATCGTGGTCTTTGGATTAAGATCAAGATGAGTGGCCACGATTCAATTCAATTTTGGAGGCTCAAAGCAGTAGATATTTTGGAAAGAGGTTGCATTAATGAGGTATGACTTGCTTTAATCTTGATATTTGTCGTCATTAATTATTAGTGCTTGATAACTTTCATGATGACATCATTATTCTTGATATTTATCCATGATGTCATGGCGATGTCATCATTCATAATATTTACCGATAATGTCATCATTTGGCCACTTGCCATAATTGGAGGGATAAATCAATTTAATGAATTAAAGAAAATAGAATAATTCCAACAAGCTATGGAATTTCCTGTGATGTCCTCTTTCGGGATCAAATCAGAATATTTGGAATTTACAGCCAACCCTAATGCAATTACAAAATTTTGTAATTGACTAATTATGCATGAAAATAGTTTTTAGACCTTCCAGAGACCTTCATAAAAATTATAGAAATTCAATATATTTATTTGCCACCAAAAGTTTGTTTTTTGGACCAATTGCAGTCCTGAAAAATATTATTTAATCAATGAAGGGAGAAACCGATATTTTCATCCACCAAACAATGTTGAAACTGAGAATCAACCCATAGATGCAAATCACCACCCTTCTAGAGGTCTGAGTTGCTGTTTTTGACCTTCAAAGAGCTAGCTTACTTTTGCGTTCGACCTTCCAAGGCTATCAAAGTGATTCACTCAACTCCACAACTGCCCAATTGATTCGCTCACCTTCAAGTGTGTCCTAGATGTTGGAAATGTTATTGTTCTATCCAACTGTGACCCCTGAATGAAGCCACCAAAAAGAATTGAGGGTTTTCGTCTCCAAATATAAAAGCTAATGAGGGTTTTCGTCCTTAATGGTTGAATGTATAAGCAAACCTGCTTTAACATTAAATAAATTGATTGATTATCTCTCCTTCAAAATTAGAAATCTCCACTTCCCTTTATACCCCTTTTCCCTCCAACCATCTCCCAAGTGTGGCATTCCAAAAAGGGAGGGAAAATAATTATTCAAAAAACAACCCCTTAGAATAACTCATTAAGGCCTGACTTACATGAATTAGGAAGGCCCCCTTCTTTATTAAAAATTAAATCACCAAAAGTTGCCTACATAGTTACTTTTTAGCAATTTGAGCCAAATGAGGTTTACTATCTCCAAGATAGGTTGCTCTACAAGATGGGTAAGCTTTGTATGCCTAAAGAAGAAAGAGTTTAGTTAATGAAAGAAGCACATATTTCAAGAGTTGCAGGTCACTTTGGAGTTACAAAGATAGTGGCACATTTACAAAGGTATGTTTATTGGCCAAATATGCAAGGTGATGTTGCTAAGTTCATAAGAGATGTGTATTGTGTGGTACAATCAAGCATAGTAACAAAAGTTTGGTTTGTATATGCAATTTTTGGTTCTTTCTAGGCCATGGGAGAGCATTTCCATGAATTTTGTAGTCAGGTTGCTTATGTCTAAGAAGTGACATTGCTATTTTTTTGTAGTTGTGCGCTGTTTTAGTAAAATGTGTATTTTTATTCTTTGTAAAAATAGCCTTAAAAGCAGTGATGTAGCTGAGGTTTTTTTTGCTAATGCGTGGGTTCACTTTGGGTTTGTTTTAGATTGGATTCAATATTTGTTGGCAAATTTGGACCACATTGTGGGAGAAGATGGTCCACTGCTTTTCATCCACAAACTGATGGGCAAACCAAAGTGGTGAATAGAATCTTGGTGCAGCTCTTGAGATTGTACAATAGGAAACATCCTAAGACTTGGGATGATAATTTGGTGTATATTCAACATTCATATAATAGGCATTGCATTCTTCTATCAATAGATTTCATTTTGAAACTTGTTTTGGTTACTTATCTCCATGTGAATTTGATGTTGTTTTAGGACTTCTGTATAAAGGAAATGAGAAAGTGGATTGGGAGATCCACAAGGTTGAAACAGTCACCGGAAAGATTCAACACATTCACCTCCAAGTGCAAGAGAGGAGGGAGTCACAAACCAGGTACAAAGCAAGACATGATCAGCTTAGGACTGAACATAATTTTCTTGTTGGAGACAAGGTATGGTTGTACTTGAGTAGTGAAAGGGTCCAAGGTAAAATTAAGAGCTTAAGCCTCTTAGATATGGTATTTTTTCCATTTGAGAGTAAGTGGGCACGAATGCTTTCAAATTGGATTCGCCTCTTTATATAAAAACATATTCAGTTGTCAGCGTTGAGAACTTACATCTCTTTGAGCCTTCGATGCTAGCCAATGAAGGAGATATATTGCTAACTTCTATTGAAGACCTTGCTTCTGATGATCAACTGTAATTGGATGACATTGTGTTGCACAAGATAGAAAGGGTGGAGAAGAGAAGAGTGCAAGGGAGATGGCGGATTGGGTTAAAGGGTCAGCCATGCAACAAGGCCAAATGGTATTCCAAAGAAGACACAGGGAAGAAATTTTCTCATTATTTAAGTTCTTAAAGCTTTTGGGGACCAAAAGCCTCTAATTGAGGAGGCAAGTTCTGAATTTCAGATACTCATCTACGTAATAAATGCTTGTAAGACGCTTTTTGAAGACAATTCACGTAAAACTCTTAGTTAGAAAGGTGCATGAAAAGTTTCCAAAGTCAAAGGAAGTTTCATAATGATTCAAACACTTTGGGAATATCAATATGTTTTGACGCAGACCTAATTCCATAGATTATTAGAGAAATCCATGGTGGCACTATGCCTTTTTAGAAAACCCGCAGTGGGGCCATGGCTTATTAGAAAATTGTGTGGCTTGAGTTAAAATAGCTAATGGTTGCAAAAGTGGCTTGGTTTTGGACTTACTGTCAGTGCAAGTCATCTTGTGGGTGATTCATGTACCTCATGTTGTTGAGCTTTTGTTAAAATACAGGTCATTGGGATATGTAGAAGTATTCAATGGAAGTTGGCTTCAGCAGTGCAGCTGCAAGTCTCGAGTCCACAAGTCAGTGTTCCATCGTTCTCCTAGCTGGTGTTGTTTGTTAGGTGTTGTAATTGTCTGGAAGAGTTGTAATAGGTTGCAAACCATTGTACAGGTTTTGTGCAATTGTGAATTGTAGTTTTGTCCATGAAGGCCACTTGTTGGTTGTAACCTTGTACTTGAGAATGACAAAGTGGAATGAGGAGTAACTCACTTTGTTGGATTTTTCTACCTCACTCTGTTGGATTTTCCTCATCGAGTTTCTCTAGGGTAAACTATTTTGTCATGTGTTTTGTGTGTTCTTTCTACTTGTATCTTGTCTCAGTTCTTTTCGTGTCCTTGTTTTCCTAAGCATTGTAAGGCATAAAAGTAAGCAAACAAGCATGCATGTGTTAGGAGTTGAATAGATTTCGTATTGATGAATTGTGAGTGGACTATCCACCAATTTACTAATCAGATCTGCCTCTTGGGGTTCAAGATGGTGGTGTAGAGGGCAACCCAATAATCAAGCTTGTAAATTGAACATTCAACGTAAAACAATTTTAGCAAAACTATTACAAATTCAAGCGACAGATAACAAAATAGTGCTCTTCTATTCAATGAAAATGAACAAATATGGTATATATGTGCACAAAGGCACAAAAGCTGAGAATGAGAATTCCCGTGATCAGATAGGGGGAAATGCTTCGTAGCTGGTTCTCCTAACTAGAATGCATAATGCATTTATCTTTATCATCATCTCTATCATGCCAACCTTGGAGTTGGAATGGTTGTATTTATACATTTAATAGAAAGTATTTATAAGAGAAAATGGTTACAAAATGGTTCACTTCTGTAACGAATAGCAGTTTGCGTTCTAGTTGATGTGTTGGTTCAAGAATCAGGTATGCGGTGGAATGTGCTGGCGAGTTTGCTGATGTGGCACGAACTCTGGGAACGTGGTCAGACATGGCGATGATAGCTAGTGGTCAATAATGATACAAGCCTGTGATGAAATGGTCTCCAATTTTGAATGGTGCCTAACAACATACAGAACATGTTACGTCTTTGCAGTTCCATTCTAACATACAAAATGCAGATTATTTTTTCTTTCAAGCTTATTTTTCTTTGCTAGAATCCTGATTACATAGGTCTTTTTGTGCAAGTCGCCCAGTGCTTGATATTTAAGATATTTTTACGGGGAAAAAATAACTTTTAAGAATCCATCATCTCATGTCATCGCCACAGGCATCCTTTGATAAGTGCATTGGATTTATTAATACATCTTTGCTTTTAGAGCACTGCTTTACAAGCTAGTTCATTCTGCTGGTTTACCCCTTCAAAACAGAAGGGACTCTTCCTCTCTCTTGGGACTTGCCATGATTAATTTCTGCTGTTATGTGGTATTATATATGATAAGTAGTTTACCCTTGTTGTCTTTAATACATACATAGTTTACCCTTGTCGTCTTTCCATGTTATAAAGGTATGCAGTCTACAAAGCCTGATGACTATACGAGTCAACTGAATATTCTGTGTTTTTGCTTTTGGTAATCTAGTAGATCTGAACCTTGACTTGGCCTGTTGAGTTCTCAGATCTGCTTGTTTGTATTTTTTTATATATTAGTATATAATTCTGTTTATCAAGAAAAGTTTCAATCTGCTGGTTATTGTAGGCTTTCTTCATTAAGTGCAGTTAGTTTGTTAGTGTAACTTTCATTGATATGGACATTTGATTAGAAAGTCACTTTTTGGGGCACTGCTACATAACTAGTCTTAGTCTTTCTTTAATAAGTTTACCTGCTTGGTTAGTTTATCTTTCTTTGAAATGGATATCTGATCTTAAAGTTTATTTTGAAGGTTATTTATTACAGGCTAGTTCATCAAGCTGGTTATTTGTTTGTTAATACCTTGTATGTTGTGTGTCTGTATTTTTAATAAATTGCTCTTACCTGTACTCTCATACAACCAGTCTTTATGATTTTGAATATTTACATATTGAATGCCAGTACTTGAAATGGAAATCATGCACTAGTGTCATTTTTCCCAATTATGGAAGGATGTTTTGCATCTTTGGGTATCACTGTAGCTTCTCGAAATCTTATATAATTTGTATGGTTTCTTGTTCTCTACTATTTTCACAAGAGAAGTAGGTTAGAGATATGAACATGTCCTTGCAGGTTCGTATGTGGCAACATGATGTCAGAGTTAGTACTGTTTTGCAACCTACACCAGTTGCAGTTGTAGATGTGAGTCAATTTTTATTTGTAATTTATTCTCTAAACAATGAACCTCTGAAGAAAATAATAAAATTTAAACTTTTGCCTTTAACATTCTGTTCTCATTCTTTTATCTTTTGTGAATTGTTTTTTGGTCTTGTTATTTTGTTGAAAATCTGTTGTTGCATGTAAATCTTGCTACTTTGTAACTTTTGCTTTGAAGCTTTTCGATGCAGATGCTACCCACTGTTGCTTATCCAGACAATCCGGCCACAAGCTTTGCAACAAAATTTGTGCATGCATCTATGAATAAAAACCGTTGCTCCATCAACCGAGTTGTGGTAAGTCCCGCCCTTTATTCATTAGAGGGGTACACATTCTAATTTCTTCCGTAGGAATATATCCTTAATGCTGGTTCATAGCAAGTACTTGAAAGTATCAGATTTTGTATGGTTCTCTCGGAATATGCTTTTTTAAACACCAAGTATAAATTAAAAATGCTGTCCTTGAATAATCCTTGTTAAACATTAGATGCTGCTGTTACATTTAGTTTTAAAGCATCGAAGAACTGTTGAATGGCTTTATTCAGGTAGACGTTTTATGTTTATTCTTTATGCATAATGCCTCTTGTATATTCTTATCTGCTCAACAGTGTTGTAGGGGAAAATGTTCTGCCATCAAACCATTCCCCCATCGCTAAGGTTAAGGAATGAATTATACCTGTTTAATCATGAAATATTATTACTTGTGTGGAAGTTATAACCGAATAACCTTATAAGAGGCAAATGTGAAGTATTTGTGGCTGAAAAAATGATTGCCCAAGATAATGGGGCCGAACCCTATACCATATATTTAAAGACTCTAGATTGAATTAGGAAAGCTAAATTGTAATTGAGTATCTGAAAGAATTTCAATAATTCTGCAATCACTTGTTAGACACTTGAACGTAACAACAATATCCTAAAATGTTGATCAAGACCTCCAGGTATTCGCTATGAAAATGATACTTGTACAAAGGTATAATACTTAATTTCTTGACTATTGTGTTTATTTGCTGCATTCCTAATCTATTCATAGAAAATAAATGCAGGAAATATTGATCAGCATAAAACAATATGAAGAAAAATGGGGGGGCACTTGGTCCCTTGAGATGGATTGCAGCTGCTCACCCAAGGTGGAATGTACCTGCATATCTGAATGTAAACACGAGTACTCACACAATGGCAGCTCTTTGTATTGCATCAACAAAATAAGATTGGAAGAGATATGTTTTTTAGGGGTTTCCTCATAATATACTTAACGGGAACTGAAATTCTACTTAACCCTTCACTAATCCTAGGTAGACAAAACATGACTTAAATATTAACATTGAGACTAAAAACTACTGCCTAAAACATAAATATAATAATATGTTGTGCCTGGGTACACAACATGCCCTCCCCCTTAAAGAGCTTTGTCCATGCATTCTCCCTTAAAGAGTTGTGTCCCCAAAGCTAGTAAAAACTCTATAGTCAAGCACTCTCAACCTATAATAGCAATAGGTGTAATGTCCCTAGAAGGGACAATTAGGCAAAGTTGGGGTTTTCCAACAACCCTACCTAATCCAAAACCCTTTCCTTCAAGTGTATCTGAAAATACAAATTCAGCCAATAACACTTCGAAAAATGAAGCAATATTCAACAATTTCCTCCACCAAACCCTTAGGCGATTAGGGCAAAAATTAGATTTGATACTTTTAACCCTCCAAAAAAATATGCACTGAGTTTTAGATTGCAGCCACTAATTTTAGAAGTCAAAATATTCACTCAAAAGTTGAAACGCAGAATTCTGGAATTTATGATTGCAAAATTACAATGAAATTTCATAAATTCACAATTTCCACAATACTTGAAATTTTCATACAAGTGATAGCTCAAAATGAACAAAAAAATAGTAGTTATCAAATAAAATTAGAATCAGAGTTTTCACATCACGGGAAGCCCACCAAAAGTTGTCCCAAAATTCCCAAAACCTTAGTTCATTGTTGAAATAATATAATAATTTCATAATATTATCTAGGACATAAAATCACCCTAAATCATGTGCAAATCAACTCTCAAACCATTCACCAAGCTATAATAAATTGCTGACAATACCTTGAACCCTAGAAGGTTTCAAAGACAATTTACCCTCTTGAGAGGGGTTGCCACTCTCCCAAAACAAGTTGTCACCTTTGGGATGGCCTCCAAAATGAACAAAACTCTTCAAACCAAGTTCACCCACCTCTTTGACCTGCAAATCATGAATTTCTAGCTCTTCGAAGGGTTTGAAATAATCCTTGATGAAGGTAGTGTCCAAAGACAACTTTGTAGATCCACTTGCATACAACTATGCAAAATTGAAGCGCAATTACAGCCTTTGAATAGAGCTGTCCTGGTAGACAAATGGAAGTTTTCGTCGCCAAACTCCTTGGTGCACTTGAAGGTTTTCATCCTCAAGTCACTTGTTCAAACTTGACATATTTGCACAAGAATTTTAATATCAAAAATGCATAACCTTTTCAAATGAGCTTTGCTTTTTGTTTTATATTCCTCCAAATGTGGCGCCCAAATAGAGAGAGAGAGTTTACCTTTTCCTTTAAAAAAAGATATATTACAAGCTTCTTTATAAAAACACTTTTAGAACTTACGTGCCTATGACCCTCAAAGAATCCCAACTCAAGTGAAAATTAGATAAAAAATACTTTTTGCATAACTCAACTGAAAATTAGAATATTTTAATACTTTTCACCTTTTTGCTATTTGAATAGCCCCATATAGTTCCCTTCCTTTTCTTTCCCTTAGTCGTATGGGAACAAAACCAAGCTAAGGGTCTAAAGCAATTTATTCTAAAAAGGGGGACATTACACTAGGATGGGTGACCTCCTAGAAAGCATGAGACATACAAAACTTTAGGCTATGCTTTTATATTGGTGGTGTAAAATTTGAGAATGGAACCCATGACTACTAAGTCACAAAATATAGACCAAATCGACACACCAAACAATACAACTTAACAAAACCCATGAGTGAGAATGAGGGCTCTTTGTTTTTACTCCTCAAGCGCCCTTACATATTTAGTACACTTTTCAAAGTTGTGGCATCTTCCATGGGCAACTCCTTCCACTTGATCTTTCAATATCGAACTGTCTTATTTCATAACACGTTCAACTTTCCCCAATTGTCCGATCCTATTCCAAGACTAGCTTGATTTCTTCATCCATGGCCAATATTTCTAACTATGGTAATATGTGTGCTCCTACCATCTTCTTCAAACATGACACATGGAACATTCTCCCTTTTTTTGGGATACCCATTGCATAGGCCGTTGACCCAATCTTAGCTCGAATCATGTATGGTCCATAGTGTTGTGGTTAGAGCTTTTGCCTACCCTTCTCCTTGAATGTCGCTTGCATGGCTGCAACTAGGAAAACATTATACCCCCCACTTTAAAGTTGCACTATACCTTGTGTTGGTCTCTTTGTTGCTACATTTAATGTGCAGTAAGGGACACATTGCCCTCCACCTATCTTAGTATGCACTACATCTCCTCCAATGCCTCTATTGTTGTAAGGACCTTGACCCCTTGAAGTACCCTGACCATTGGGGACAGAGGCTTGTGGCCATATAATTCCTTAAATGGGGACATCTTTATGGTGGAGTGGTTCATGTTGGTGTAAAAGTACTTGGCTAGATATAAATATTCCATGCACTTGCTCTACTTATCCCCTGCATACATCATCATGTACCCTTCCAAGCATTTATTTAGTAACTTTGTTTGTCTATTTGTTTGGGGATGATGCAAAGTACTAATGTTGAATGTCCTGCTATCCGAAATGGTTGACATAAATTTCTCTACAAGATACAATGTTGATCATAATTCTTATGTTGTGGGATACCTCATAGTTTAAACACATATTGGAAATAAAGCCTACCAACCTTAGGACCATCAAGCTCTGCGTTTGTCATTGGAAAGAAATGAGCATACTTCGTAAACTGATGTACCGCAATAAATATTTTATCCTTACCCTCAAATCCTCATAGGCCTGAGATAACGTCCATGAATACATTTGGTTGCATAAGACTTGGGGATGGAACGCTCTTGAATTTGTTCTATTGACAAATGTCACATTCTGCCACAAATTGTAGAATGTCCTCCATGTTCTACTAGAAGAAATTGGAGGTGATGTTTTTGTAAGTTTTGTGGAAAACTATGTGACACTACCAATGGAGACTTGTGTGCATGCTCAAGTGTCTTCTGCACTAAAGGGGATCCATGCTGGAAATAAATGTGGTCTTTGAAGATGATGACGCGATTGCGGATTGACCAAGCCTTTCATTTTCCATCTACAATTTCTTGTCTTAATTGGACCATATTAGGGTCACTTAAATAAATCCCGAAGAAGATTTTGTAGCCAAGCATGGTGGGTAATGGAGATGGCATGAAAGGCGAGACTCCTCTTGGCATGACAGTGAATTTTACACCGCATTCTCTTTCCCCTTATAGAAGATCTCAAAACCATGTTTGTAGATGATTGATCCCCTTTTGTTTCTCCTCTGTGAGTGTTCCTTAAGTTGACAGGGACTTGAGGCTGCAATGGTCAATTTTAATAAATAATTTGCTCCTATTAAAAACTAATGTTGCTTTGCCATTGCATGCACGATAGCCAACATCTCCTTGCTATATGTTGACATTTGCCTTTATGTGTCATTCAATGTCTTGCTTTCAGAGGCAATGGCATGATCATCTTGGGGGAGAATTGCATTCAGCTCGATCGAGAAGCATCACATTCGATGATTAAAGGCTTGAAAAAATTGGAGTTTTAAAAATTGGAGCAGTCACAAGAGCGTGCTTAGTTTCTCAAAATATTTTGTCTCAGTAAACCAAGTGAAAGTATCCCTTTTGGTGAGGTCAATCAAAAGACGAGCTAGCGCAGAGAAATTTCTTACAAACCTTCAATAGAATCTTGTAAGTCTAATAAAATGCGAATCTTCCTAAGTGACTTGGGCACTGAGCAATCTCATATTGCCTTTATTGTGACAGGTCTGTGGGCACCCCTTGAATGATAATGATGTGGCCTAGGTATTCTAAGGATGACTTACCAAATTCACTCCTAGAGGCCTTGGAATACAACTCCTTAGACAAAATATCGATCAGAGTGCTCAATTGCTCTGGATGGAATGCTACTGATTTAAATGTAAACAAGGATATTATCAAAAATTGCAAAAAAAAAAACATATGAAGGAATTTGCTAAATACCTTGTTTGTCAATGCTTTAAATGTGGCAAGAGCATTGCAAGTCCCGAAAGGAATGAATCGTAATTGTTAGCGAGCTTAATAAGTTCTAAATTTTGTTTGCTCCTAGTCTTGCATCTTGATCAGTATTTGATGGTATCTAAATTTGAGGTCTATTTTAGAAAAAATACTTTGTCCCATTTATCTCAGCAAACACGTCATTGATCTGTGGCACAGGGAATTTGTTTTTAATGGTGATCTTGTTGAGCAATCTATAATCAACAGAAAGATGATATGATTCATCCTTCTTAGCTAAGATCACTAGTGTAGCATATGGGCTATTACTAGGGATGATGATCCCAACCTCCAATAGACTATTGTATAAGCCTTCAGTCTTTGAATTTTGAAAGTGCCAAAATTTGTAAGGGCGTACCACTGTTGGGCCCTTGGTAGCATCAAGCTCAATGATATGTTTGCGTCGTGTGATAAACTCTTTGGTAGGTCTTGGAAAACTACGTTGTACATGCAAAGTAAATCTGGATTTCTTGGATCTTGCTTATGTGGATGAAACGAATCCACATCCATATTGAACAAGTAGGCCATAAATCCTAAATGCCCCTCCATAATTTTATTTAGTTGGCTTGAATCAGCAGTCTTGATTTCCCTTGAAGAGAAGGATTTGGTGGTATATTCGCAGTTGCTTTGTTTGAATGTAAGGAACCATTCTTGGTGATTGGATTATGTTCCCAGTGGGTAAAACAGTTGAACACCCAATACAAAAGCCACTCCCTCAATATCAATAACATTGAATTTATTCTTGAGGGTATAATCAATCACTATAAGCTCCACATTATGTGCCATTCCTAGGCATTCAATGCTCCAGTGGCTTGGTACCACAATGGGAACACTCTAGAAAGTGTCTAAATGGAAACCCGACCTACAGACTTGTTTTTTGTTGTAATATCCCAAAAGAGGATATTTGAATGCAAAACTGTTTATACCTTAAATCCACAACAAATTGAAATTTGAAATAAATAAATTCAGCCAACTCTAGCTCCCAACAATTTATCCAATTATAAATTTTGCCCTTCAAACTCTAGGCACCACACTTAAATGGTGTTGTAGGCAATTTCCAGCAACCAAATTGACTGACAAATCACTACAAAATATGCCAAAATAAATAACAAACTGAAAACGCAAATATGTACCTTTTTCCTTATTTTTTTGAAGCCCATCTACCACTTGCAAATGATCCTAAAATTTTGAATTTTCTTCCACACTTGCACTTGTTTTTTGACCAAATTTCCACTTCAAACTCTTATCATAAATAGCCACGATAATCAGAAAAAATATTAGAAAAATTACAGCGAAATTATTGAGCCAAGAAATGACCCTTGCAAGCCCTCAAGGCAAGTCGCCCAAGCCAAGGAAAAATACCCGAAAATTATGAGGTTAATTTCCAGTCTTCCACTAATATAAACAACCCTCAAAAGCATCAAATTTCATCAAAGAATAATCAGAAAATTATTAAGAACCTTTGCATCAATTTGGAGCCTCAAAACATCTGCAAACCACCTTAAAACCCCAATGCTAGCAAGCAAAAAATTAGCAAAAAATTTTAGAATATTTGCTTGGCTCTTTTGACCCCAAAATCACATGCAAACCACTCCCAATGCAAGTCGCCACACCTGGAATAATTTGCAGAAAATTGTCAAAGCATGTCACATCAAAACAAGCTCAAAAACCTTATGCTAGACCTCCAAAAGCAAGTCGCTAGGTTCATAGGGTATCAACAAATAATTCCTTTGCAAGGTGGCGTCAAAAGACACCTTTGTAGACAAAGCACAAGAACAATTACTATTAGGCATACATCCCAATAGTTCCCTTAAAGCATGAAGAACAATAATTTGAGTTCGCACATCCGCAAGAAGAGTCCACCAACTAGCAAATATACCCTTCCAAGTGGGGCGAATCACTTGGGGAGAGTATAGCTTCATTAAACCCAACTTTTTGCTGAGTTTCTTAAATCTTCTTTCTCTTTTGATCATTTAAAGCTGACCAATCAAATCTTCAACATATTCTATTAATTAAATAATTAATTGCCTTAAAACAACAAATGATTAAAATCACTATTCGGGCAAATAATTAAATAATCAATAAAATACAACCCCCTAAAAGGAACTCTTTAGTCTATGGGGAAATAGACTAAAAGTCTTCAAACCTTCTCATGTGTGATGTGAAAACGGGGACATGACATTTGTCCATAATATTAAGTGTGCTATAAGGGTCGACCTTGACCAAATCTCGATTCTTTTTGATATGGGCAAAGTACTTGAAGGTGTCAAGACAGTCCAATCCTATCATCGTGGAGACAGATGTATAGGCATTAAAAGTGCTTTACTAACATTTTTCTTGTCTAGGCCTTGTTGGTGCATTAATCTCTTTGAGTGTATGCATTCACATACATTGAGATCAGGGTGGACCAACTTTGAGAACTTTGTGAGAGATGTATCGTGGGCTTCCCTTCTTACTACCACCTTCATATAGTTTTGTCTTCTTCGGTTTCTTTATCCTTCCTCCGTCCCCCATTCCTATATTTTTTGCTCACAACCGATATCGTTGGCCTGGTCGCTGACGCCCCCTAGCACCTTTGTTTTGGCTGACGACCTGATTTCTTTATACATTATTGGTCGAGCTGACGACATCGACTAATCGACTAAAATTGAGTTTCAACTTTTAGGGATCCGAACTATATTCATAGTGTTCCCTCTATCATTTATCGAAGATATTAAACAATTCGGTTTACTTATGCTCACAATTTTCCCTTAGGAAGAAGAGGAGGATTTAGGGTTAAAGGTGCTGAGCCAAGGGAGACAAGTTGCAATAAAGGCCTTGAATATTTCAAGAATAAGAGTTGTGCCATCAATGTATACCAAGTCTTTGAAGTGCCCAACTATGTTCCACTTGGGGTTTCTTCTATTGTTTTTGACTTCACCTACAACCATATCTCATAAAGTGCTAAAATCCAAGGGGGACAGTAAAGCTCTGACAAGTCAACTTGAGATATGTCCCTAACTCTAATCTTTTTTTTTTTTTGTACTATGGTCGATTTGTGAATGTTGCACTTAATGTATTTGATAGTATAGTACATGCTTATTGTCATATACCTTATTGCTATTTTTGCATGTTTTTGTTTTAGCTCTTGCTTTACCGTCTAGTGACACCATACTTCTCGCTTTACTGCCTATTTACACCTTGGATCTAGTAAGGTCCTCCACCCTCTTTCTCTAAATATAGATTGTATGTGTAGGTTCCTCTTATAGACTTGTTACAAATGGCACTTACTTACAACCTCAGATTCGCTTATGTGTTGGTGTAATATCCCCAAATTGAGGCAAACACTAAAATCTGAATTTTATCACAAAACCCTAACCAAAAAGAATATTTTTCTGATTTTTCCAGCAAATCCTAGATAACTAAAAAATCTCACCAAAGCTGTAATAAGATATTCCAAACTCTAGCAACAATTTATGGGATATTATGAAGAATATTAGGGCATGAAATCAACCCTCAAAACCAATTCGTCAAGGTGCCAATATGCAAAAATTTTACTGACCTTTGTAGATGCCTTCTCAACCCAAACCCTGAATATTTTATGATCAATTAATCAACAAAATTATATAATAAAATAGTCATAAATACCACCTTTTCCAGAATTTTGGGAGCAATAATTATTGGGTAATTTCCAATAAAACAATAGAAATATTATCAATGTTCAAATCTGATTTCTAGGCTAAATTAGCTCTAGAAATGGATGAATACAATGCCCAAAGGGGGTTGCCCATCTATAGAAAAATCAAATAATTATTATTCGCCAAATACAACCCTAAATAGGGGTCTATAACCTCTCAAAATGTAGTGCAGCCCAAGGTTAGGGGTCTTTAACACATACAGTTCGCTGCCCTCAAATTGCCTTAAACCTTAGTCGCTTGGCTCCCCAAGCAAGTTGCCTCACCCTTGGACCAAGTCGCCATACATGCAAAAGACAAAATGGTGTTTAAAATACCCTTGTATGCCAATTACGCTCGATACAACTTCCTTACGAAGTTGCCCAATCTGGATTTCAAGGGTTTCCATCCTCAATTCTAGCCACTTTGAAGGATTGCGTCTTCAAAGTAATAAGTCAAGCTTTTCATGCTTCAACTTAGAAATTTAATTATCAAAATTCATGGTAACCTCTCAATTGATCATCAAACCACTTTTTATAACTTTCTTTTCCACAACTCTTCTTCAAAAAGGGGCGCTCCACTTGGGGGGAGAGTTAGTGTCATTTTAAAAGAGATCATGCCTTTTTCTCATTAAGGGTCAAGTTAACCCATGTTCAACAAGTCACTTTTAAGTCATAATTTGAAAAGATATATCAAAAAAGTATCTTTTTATAACTTAAAAATAGAACCAAAGTTTCCCCTTTGATTTTACCCTCCCTTAGTCGACGGGAAACATTCATGAATTCGGCTAAGGGTCTTCTCCTGTTCTATGTCCAAAAGGGGGACATGATAGTTGGATTTAAAATGGTCTTCTACATTGTACCTATTTAGAGGCTTGTTACATACAAAGGTCTGTTTTAGGGCCAAGACATTATTGTGAACCCGATGCAAATCTTAGCCCCCCTAGTTGGGTCAGTTTTATGAATTTATTTTTGGTCTTATCTATCATTTTCAAAGCATTTTCTTAAAAACATGTTACTTCTTAAGGTTTTCTGAGGAAGACTCAACGCCTTTAAATTCTACAAGGGGTTGTTCCTGCATTCCATCCTTGGACACCATCAAAGGTAATGGCTAATAATGCAATTTTTCTCAATCCCAACCTACTCCCAAAGTTGTGGCTATTATTAATGCCCTCTCACCTCCATCCAATCCCATGGTGGCTAGTATAGTATCCCACCTCCTACTGCTTCAACTAATAATACCTCCAATACAAATCCTAGCCTAAATCCTCAGTTAGATAGCACCAAAGTGCTCCTCAAATGCTTGAACCAAATGACCCACATGCAATCTACAATCGATAGTCAAATATCCCAAACTCAAACTCAAGTCATACAAATGGAAAATCAATCACAAGAAATTGTTTGGGGACCAACTAAATGTCACTTTACTCCTCCCCTCATGGATGTTAACATGAATACTACAATCTCAAATTCAAAACAAAGTGCTACAAACACTCCAAATTGAGCATTTAGCCTTGTATATTGGAGGAATATCTCCGACTATCTCATATAATGGTCTTTGCACCCCACCTTACATCTCAAAGCCCTTGGAAATCTCTACAAAGAATGGATCAAAACAAGCACCTATATAACCAACAAATTGTTGGCAAAAACTCTAACCGAAGATGCTTTAGAGTGGTATAATCAACTCAAACCCAATTGTCAAGCTAGAAGATTTAGTTAATTCTCTTGTCAAAGAATTCCATTAACACGATCTACTCGAAAATTGGTTAGGAAATTGTCGAATGGGATGAGCCGAAGTGGTAAATTGTCATTGCTTTCATAGTGGAGACCTGTGTTCAAATTCGCAGGAGACATGTTACATGTTAAAAATGTACAAATGTTGAATCAGGTAAATTGCTACATCCAATTATGGGTGTGGCCTATCCCAATGGATGAGGCAAGTGCAAGTCTAGGGTGAATATGATGGAAAAGATACTTCTTAGTCCTGGCATGTATAAGCCGAAGGACATCCTGCAAAGGAAATTTACCATCAAACAAAATAGCTTAGGCAATTTTATCAATGGAAAACAATTAGCCCTCGAATCTTCCCATGACTCCATCAAGAGATGGAAGTTCCTAGCATATAAAGCTGACCATAAAATGAATGAGGAAATTCTTCCTTGTAATTCTTTGTCATGGCATTAGGACCAAAATTGGTTTTCAAATTACATTTTTTTTACCTTTTAAGACCTTAGAAGAAAGCTTTGAACAAGCCAAAAGGCAAGATTATCTTAGGCAACTATTTGAGCAGCATAAAAAAATGAGCAAATATTCTTTCATGACAACCGCCAATGCTATTAGTGCTCAAGCATCCAAAGACAAATCTGTCCCATTATCTAAGCAGGGGACTTCACCTCCCCCAAGTATTCAAGGCCCAACCCATTCATACTTGAGTTTCCAAGAGCTCAATTAAAGGTTGCTAATATATTGACGATCTACCATAGATCCTACAAATTCCTTCTCCAATAGTACAACCCCAACAAATTTTGTTGTTGGCTTCCTAATTTGGACATTATCATGAAAATTTGCAAAATCTCAAAAGAATTGCCTATGTTTTCATGCTAGGTGCAAACTTCAACCATGAATCAATCACACAAGAAAGATATCAAGAGTATTTCATAGCTTCCCTAGGACAAAAATCATTTCAGCTAGCTGATAATGTAGCATGCCTTGAAGCATGCAATATCCTTTTTAGGGCCAAATTAAATAATTCTGGAATTTGTAGAAACCCTAACTAAAATTGCAGAATTCTGAAAAGATCTACTTAGGTATGAAAATAAAATTCAGGCCTAATTGAAACCCTCACTAAAAATATGGAAATTGAATCAATTTGTTTAACACATCAAATCTGATTTTTTATTGAATAATTTGTAGGCTTGAAAATTAGAATAAATTACCGCTGAGTGTATGAATAACGAAACATAATAATTCACGAACCAAACAATTCTCTAGCTGAATTTTGACCCCCCTAGGGAGGTTGCTACACCCCAAAAGGCCTCCTTGAGTTGCGTTTCACCTCAAATGGCTGCCCAAACTGCTGTGCTAGCCTCCAAAGGCTCCTGAACTGCTGTGCCACCCTCCAAATGTGCTCTAGATGCTGGAAATGATGATATTTTGTCCAACTATGACCCCTGAATGAAGTCACTAAGAAAAATTTGAATGTTTTCATCTCCAAAGCTGAAAACTAATGAGGTTATTTTTTTTTTCAATGGCTAAATGTGCAAGCAAGCATGCTCAACTCAAAAGAATTGATTGATAGATGATCATGGATGCCAAAAGCGAACCTCACCACCTTCCTTTATACCTTTTTCTCTCCAAACCAACCCCTAAGTGGGGAGCTCCATATGGCGGTGGGGGCGGGCGAAATTTCAAATATTCAAAATGTGATTCTCCTTAATATTTCTTATTAAGCGCTGACTGACTCAAATTAGGAAGTCCTCTTTTTTTAAAGTCAAATTAGAAATAAGTTGCCGACATAAAGTCACTTTTTGGCAACTTGAAGAAAACGCCATGTTCCTCTTTTTCCTTCCTTCCCTCCCTTAGCTTATGGGAAACCAAAAGAATAGGTTAAGGGTCTTCATTCATCTCTAAACCCAAGAAGGGGACATGACAGTCCTCTCCTCTCGAAATTGCTTGTTGTCAAGCAATGTTGTTTCAACTCCGATCCCTCCATATTGAACCTTCCTACAAATACCCAGATCCCACATCCATCTTTGGAATTTGTAATCCCATGCTCTGAAAAATTCTTCCTCACTATTTCCTCAGAAAATATGAAACTGAACTGTAAAACAACACTCTTGAAGTTGGTGTGATTGCCAAAATCTTTCATCAAAGATATTCCCTTAGCTATGTGAGAGATGAGCTCATTAGCTCCCCAATACCTATCATCTTGAATCTTTTGCCCAAGTGCATCATACATGCTCGAATGGACCAATGATGTCACACTATAATCACCGTAACATTTGAGTCCCACAGCTGTCAAGGGGCACAACCTCTGCCAACAATTATCATGGGGTCTACTCCATCCATCACCCGCATGTATATGCTCTCTCTCGATTATGCCTTCTACCCATGGCATGAGAACATCTTCCAAAGGCTGCCCCAAGTGCTCACCACTGTGTTACTATTGTACCCATCTGCTCTTCTCATATGGTGAAGGATCCAAAACACTTGATTCAATACTATAGCGTTGAGCTCTAGTGGGTCCCATAATGTTATTGTGGGTTGGTCCCTCCAATTCATGGCACAAAACAGCTTGCATGTAGGCTGTAAAAAGTCATAACAGTCACAAACCTCCTTGAATCTCATCCCAATCAGCATTAGGATGGCTGGGCTGATTGTCCCTAATAGTGGACATCTACTACTAACATCACCATGCAAGAAAACTCTCTCAAAATAAACAAATTCACAGCTGTTCATGACTGAAATCATCAGGACTAGCAATATAAAAATGGTGTCACAGTTGCAAAAATGGCAAACCCGTGCACCAATCAGCAGTGTGATCAATGTAAAAGTGGTGGGCAGCCAATCAAGCACTGAAAATCCTCCATTCGTCGTCACAGATTGAAAATTACTCTTTCCCATGATTGGAAACCCTTGTAAATCTATTTGTATAAGTGCAAATGAAGTAAAGCGGTGGGTGATAATGGTGATGACAACAACATCAATTCTGAGAATCAGACTCGTGGCTGTTGTGAGTGTTTTTTTCTAACATTTGTTGATGGGATACTATTACCACTTGCTTCCTTCATATCTTGTTGATGATCCTTTGCACAAATATCTAAATTTGAAGTTATCCCACCATGCTTACATTGCGCTGCTCTGATTTTCATGTGAACTTCTCCTTGAGATCTTCTTGTGATGCCTGTAACTTCCTCCATAGTAAGTATGCATCCAACACCATTCCTCAACTTTTGATGGTACTCTTTACTCAATGGCAATCTTGGAGGTGCAAAATCAAACACCATGCAAAGCTTACCCAAAGTAGACCAAATATCATCATGAGAAGATATCTCACCTGAGTTCATGTCATGATAGTCATTGCACACCTCGTGTCTACCCCAAGTACTGACAAGTTTTTGTGCTTTATCAAATAAATATGTCCAATGCACGCCTATAACTAAGCTTACCTTTTCTATATTGTGATTACCATGATTACTTCGAACTCCACGAGTTCCTTTCATGTTGCCCAAAGCAGGACTGAAGTGTTGCAATCCTTTACTAAAATTCATAATGGTGGTGGCTGGAAAACATTTTGTAACAGCTGCACATTCCCCATTCCTCCAAGAGTGGCAATCTTGAATGTAGTTTTGAGACCAACCCAACCATGGTTTGCTGATTCATATCATCTTGATTATCAAAATTACATCTAATTTGCTCACCCTTCTTCATCAAGCATTACGTGGGGACTATCTTCTTTTTGTCAACACCCATGATCTTATCTTCAAATGTGGAACTCAGATCCAAGGAACAATCAATAGATTGATTCTTCACAAATTTGTTAGAATACACCATGTATCCTATATGACTTGTCATGATTGCCCTTTCTAACCAATTGCCAAAGATGAAGAATGCCAAAGTAGATTCAAAGCTTCCATTCACTTTGTCATTCGGAATTCTGCCCCTGTCCTATATGCAAACATAATGTTGACTTAGAATTACGGAATCTATATGCTCTATGCTATAAGTTGTATCCTTGACCCTATCATCCTTCTTGGCATGCTTTCCATGATGACAAGAGTCTTGCAAGAGACAAAATAGGGAGCATCAAACTGGAAATATTATCATACCTTAAGTTGCAATCACAATGTTCATCGACTTTTTATGGAAGAGAGGTGGTTGAAATAACCTCAACACCACCATCCATGGGACTCAAATCTCCCAAATTAGGGCTAATTAAAATGTTCACCTCAAATGCGTATTCATCCCTAATGCTTCTCTAAAAATCAATACTTTTCGCCCTTCTTGCTATAATTGTGAAGATAATCAAATCGCTTACCCTTAGTTGTTGGTCTGAAGATTCTAGCACGCTGAAGACCAATATAAGTAGCTAGTGAGACACTTTTCTCACATGCATGCCTCACAACAAGGTCTTCTTGGAATTTCTCTTCATAAACCTCTTGCAAATCTGATTTTTCCTCATATCAGAATTGCCATAACGATGATTCAAGAGCTCACTTTCCTCTTTAAATTTCTTTAGGTGTTGTTTTGCTTGAATAACTATCAATTTAACTTAGCTCTTTTTAGCCATTCATCACACCTTTTCTGAGTCCTTATTACATACTCCACGCTTGCAATGTAGTTGGTTTCATTTCAACACTAGGATCCACTTTTGTTGTTGATGGTGGATCATTAAATTATGCGTCATATACGTAATTTATGTACTTTTATGCTGAACTTTTTGAGAAATTAACGAATGGTGTTTTCACCTTCACAATTTTTTCCTTGGCTTCCTCATTTCTTTGTTGATACATGTAGTCATTAGAAGTCAATAAAACATTTTCTACTATCAAATAATCTTTACCTTCAACTTGTATGTGGAATTTCTTTTGCTCCTCAATAAGGTTTTGAGGTTCGGACCTTGACTCTCTCTTCCCTTTATCTGACCACACTTCGTCATAGTGCCTTTTTCCATTTCGTGACTCCAACTCCATAAGGTCTGTAAAAAAGATTAATGTTCGAATCTCTGTTGGAAGAGTTTTGTATAAATCAAAATTGGCCATAATATCCTTATGTAGTGACCCCATGATTCATAGGCGGGTGAGAAAATGGATCTGATACCACTGTAATATCCCTTTTAGGGCCAATTAAACAATTCTGGAATTTGTAAAAGCCCTAACCAAAATTGCAAAATTCTGAAAAGATCTACTTACGCATGAAAATGAAATCCAGACCTCATAGAAACCCTCACGAAAAATATGGAAATTCAAGTAATTTGTTTAACACATCAAATCTGATTTTTTTTTAATAATTTGCAGGCTTGAAAATTAGAATAAATTACAGTTGAGTGTATGAAGATGAAACATAATAATTCACCAACTGAACAGTTCTCCAGCTGAATTTTGACCCCTCTAGGGAGGTCACTACACCCCAAAAGGCCTCCTTGAGCTGCGTTTCACCTCAAATGGCAGCCCTAACTGCTGCGCCAACCTCCAAACGCTGTGGCGCCCTCCAAATGTGTCCTATATGCCAAAAATGATGATATTCTGTCCAACTATGACCCCTGAATGAAGTCACCAAAAAGAATTTGAGAGTTTTCGTCCCCAAATCTGAAAGCTAACGAGGGTTTTCATCCTCAATGGTTGAATGTGCAAGCAAGCATGCTTAACTCAAAATAATTGATTGATAGATGATCATGGATGTCAAAAATGAACCTCACCACCTTCCTTTATACCTTTTTCCTTCCAAACCATCTCCCAAGTGGGGTGCTCCAAGTCGAGGGGGGGGGGGGGGTCGGCATATCAAACATTCAAAAAGTGATTCTCCTTAATATTTTTAATTAAGGGCTGATTTGCTCAAATTAGAAAGTCCCCCTTTTTTTCTTAAGTCAAATCAGAAATAAATTGCCGACATAAAGTCACTTTTTGGCAACTTGAAGAAAACACCATGTTCCCCTTTTTACTTCCTTCCCTTAGCCTATGGGAAACCAAAAGAATAGGCTAAGGGTCTTCATCCTCTCTAAACCCAATAAGGGGCATAACAAAGCATCTCCTTGTCCAACCATCCACAACCCTAAGCAAACCCTTTTATGTAATGGAATTGTAGGGTTAATTGCAAACATTGAAGGAAGTTATGACTAAAACTTCATCATCTCCAATTATGTCAACTCAACCAACGGAACACATAAGTACCTGCGTAAAAACCCAAAAAGCCCTCCCAAGAAGAAATGGCAATCAAAGATGCTACAACCACCATCACAAATACCATTACAATTGAAGCTGAAAATCCACCTATTCAACCAATGGAAACCTAACCTAAGGAGCAACCTCTTCCTATCTTACAAATTGCCAATCTCACTCCAATACTCAACCAAAACAGCAATTTTGTACTTAACCAAAAATCCAATCCATGGAATTTCCTAGAGGAACTCAACACTGTGCCTTGAAAAATTCCCTCTAATAGAACCCATGCGAGCATCTTCCTATCATAGAAAATTTCTCATGCAACAATTGCAAGCTATAGAAGAATCTCCATCAAATGTCGAAATCAAGCAACCTACTCAATCTCAACAAGTTCCTCCAAATATTGAGGTTCAAAGCATTGAGACCATATCCCACCAAACAAAAAACTCTGAATATAGCTATCACACTTAGATTGATTTTTCTTGTCACCAATCTCATTGGGTTTTCACGGATTTGTGCAGTTATTCTTATTGTTTTATTGGTCCTCCGAGAGGTTCATCAGTGATCATACCACCTTCCCTAGTGGTGTGTGTTTTGGGAGGGCCATTCCATTATATCATTTTACAAGTAGTGCTTGAACAGGATTGCATCCATTTAGATGATTAGACTTTTTATGATACAGAACTTGTTTGGTTGTCTCTTTCATATATTGGGCGGGTGCTTTTGTCTCATTTTCTTTTCACAGTTTTGGATTGGGGCTCGTCTTATTTCATGAGTCGTCTTCTTGTCTTTGGTGGATACACTGGTCTATAATCCAATGAAAAAGCTTTCAGTTTGCTATTCTTACCAATGCGCTTTACGTAATATTTGTTCAGTGATATGCTTGAAGAAATGAAATTTTTGTTATGCATGTGCCAATCTTTTCTTTTGTCTGCACTAAATCAATGAATCATTGCACTATTCTACTTTTTTCTGTCTAGTTTGAATACTTTGTGAAAACTTTCTCAACGTCTTATATCAAAAATGGTGTTGCTGTTACAAACATTTATCCTTTTATTTCTTAAAAATGGAGTATATACTTGGTTGTGGCCTTATTTGAATGGTTTGTGTATTCTCCTTTCTATAATGTTTTAGAAATTGTTTTAAATTTCATAGACTAATTCATAAGTTATAGACACTTATTAAGATATTCGCGAATGGAGCAACAAGAGCCATTTTTTAGTTTATCTTTCATGCTTCTAATATGCAGTATCTTTTCTATCTTGAGAAGAAGTGATGCATGCATGCAGAGGTATCGTTGACTTTATAGGATTTTTATTTGCTCCCTTCCTTACATCCAAAAAATAGTTTTTTTTTGGTAGATTTAGAGTATCAAAAGTGGGAATCTTTAAAGGTTGGCAGTTTTGTAGTTACATGTATAATTTTTGGGCTGGGAAATGCCACAGGTGGGAAGCCATAGAGTTAGGTACTCAGAGTTTTGACACAGAAACAAATATAATTCTTACAAAATGCATGCATTTCTATGTTTCCTCTCAGTGGTTAGAGTTGAGTTTGTTTAGTGAATTCAAATGCTATTTATAGAATATAGTTTATAAATTGTAGGCATTATTTACATCATACGGCTGCAAGCATGCACAATATGTCCGTCAGTCTTTGGGGAAATCTGAAATCTACATGCCATTCTAAAACTGATGATGCAACTCTAGTCCACGTAATGTTCAAGTATAGTAGTAAGCAAGTTCATTGTTTTCATTAAATTTTAAGGTTATTGTAATTGTCTTATAGACTGAAAAATAATTATGGTTGTACTTGGCTTTGACTAAAGCCGTTTTTAGCTATTTTGCATTAATTTTACGTACAATGTTTTTTGAAAACCATGCATTTCCTTTATGTGCACTTGATGAGCTTTTTGAAGCTTTTTGTTCACCTTTTTTGCCTGATTTGAAGTGGACGCCACCAGGAAGGCGCCTCATCACAGGTTCACAAAGTGGAGAGTTCACACTTTGGAATGGCCAGTCATTTAATTTTGAAATGATTCTTCAGGTATTTAGGTTTTTTTTTACTTGAGAGAGAGAAGAAAAGCTTTAGATTATTTTGCTATATTTTGAATGTGTAACAGATAAAGTCATTCAGATGCTACTGTATCTTGCTACCAGGCTCATGATCAGGCAGTCCGGTCCATGGTGTGGAGTCACAATGATAATTGGATGGTCACTGGTGACGATGGTGGTGCCATCAAGTGGGTTTGACATCTAAAATTTGTGCTGTTATACGAACCATCTTTTGTTTATTATGGTTTTCAAGTTTTCTATGAATATCTGTTATTTCATACCAGGATATTTTATAAATGTTTTCTGCAGGATTGGATTTTTAGAACGGTCACTGGTGATGGTTTATCAAGTTAGTTTGATGTAGACATTTTGCATGCTGTTCTTTGAACCACATCTGTTGTTTACTTTGGTTTTAAAGTTTTCTATGACTATCTGTGTACGCATATCAGGATTTTAGATGAATGTTTACTGCAAGATTGCATTTTAGTATCTTGTAATTGTAGATATTTCAATAGACTGCACTTTTCATGTGTTATTGATCACAGAGATTTCAATGGTGATTTCCAGGTACTGGCAAACTAATATGAACAATGTGAAAGCAAACAAATCAGCGCATAGAGAGGCCGTGAGTGATCTGAGGTACTTTTGTTGTAGTGGTTTTTGTTTTCCCTGTGCAAATTATTCAGTTTGTAGAATTATTGAACTTTACCTCAGCTGTTAAAACTTTGCTTTGGTTTTTAACAGCTTCTGTAGAACAGATTTGAAATTCTGCTCCTGCTCTAATGATACAACTGTTAAGGTGTGGGACTTTGCTCGGTGCCAGGAAGAGCGATCTCTGGTAGGTAATGATAATATGCTTATAGATTTTACTTAATAAGAACTGGCCTTTTTGTATGTCAACCCTCATTACCATGAATATTTATTATTTTCTTTTAATATGACACATCTGTCCGCTTTTGGCTTTGCATAGCTTTCTTAAGAATTCTTTCATCCGACTCGGAAATGTGGGTGTTGGTGTATTTTAATGCACCTTAATAGTTTTAATCGTTTACTTCCAAATAAATTAGTTAAGAACATGAGTTAGTAGTTGTTATACTTAAGACCTAATTTATGAGGTCAAAAAATTAGTTATCAGAACGAATATTGTTGATTAGTTCTCAACAAAAACAACTAACTCAAGTCTGATGGATAAATTAGTTAGTTAAGAAACTAGTTATCTAACAGACTTGAGTGAGGAGTTGTTAAACTCAACGTCATCTTTTTTTTGACAGTAAGTTCATGGACAAATATATTAAAAAATGGTGAAGTGAAGAAAATCATATCTGTTTCATCCGAGAAGAATGCAGAGAAACAGAAATATCAACTGCAAAAACATTGAAAACTACATTAAATCCAGAGTGTACTAATGCCTAGTTCCATGTAGGTTAGACATATAATTGAAGTTAAAATAAATTTTAACACTGCTTGTACCAAAAACTGTTTTACAGTAGTTCAATAGCCTACCATAAAAGTTTTAAAATTGCAATTACACACCTAAATATAATAGTCACTGTCAAATGTTTTATCCAGGACTTCATAACCAAAACTATCAAATTGAATTGAACTACTATTAACAGACTCAGATCCAAAAAAGTAATGTTTTTAGCCACAAACAAATCCTACTTAGGGAAAACTTTTAAGGATTGAATATTAAATATGTAGTGTGGAAAGGTAGGAGAACTTTCCTGCCAACTTCCAGCATAATACAGGCTAATAATAATAAGTCTTGATATAAAGAATATAAATTTGGTGAATGTTCCATTATAGAGGAAATACTTGAGGCAAAAAACATATATTAGAAAATTTGTGAGGCAAATAGCTACAATGAAAACATTAGTTTGATAAGGAATTCTACTTTGACTTGGTTACATGTAAGTCTTGTAGACCGTCTACCAACAGTTTAACTGACGTCATTTGTATGATAAGCGCTCTAATTTGATACTATACTAAATCCCTATGGACACTCATTTATTTATTTTTTGTTTTTTTATTGGTAAAAGGAGGGGCTCTATTGGGGCCCTCTTCTGTGAAAGTAAAAAAGTACATATACTTAGAAAATAAAGAAATGTCTCCTAAGGGAGATAAGTATACTATACACTATAATAATTACATTATAACAAAAAGGTGGCTATGCAATAAAATAGGGTCCATGTAACTAAATGCCCCCCAAAACACATATTAGAGCAACAAAAAATTTCGATAGGTGGCTTGGGCCACTAGCAACAACATCAACGTCGTTCAAGGTAAGGCTGAGGCACACCAATATATGTTGGAAAAAGACAATGATCAAGAGCAGATTAACAATTTGTGAGGAGAGTTGCCCCAACCACCTCTTGAAACCACATGGTCTCTCCAGCCGTCCCCAGTGGTAGCAACTCCACCTCCACTTGTTGGATCACCTCCTAAAGCCCTACTGCACTTGGCGCCCCCTGTAGGTCCAGTTGGAGCAGGTTTTTTCTTTTACTTAATTGGGGGGAGAGGAGGTAGGGGGTTGCTTGACAATAGTACTCCACTTAAGTCCATGAAATTGATTGAAAAGCTTCTCCTTATGGAGGTAGAATTCCAAGGGGTTGACCTTGGCAAAAAGGAGCGAGCTTACTTGAGAGGTAAAGTTCGTAGACATTTCAAGATCCATGCATTGTGCCATAGTGAGTTTTGGGCCCGCACTCAAGTCCTCTAGAAAAGGCTTTTTATTGTCATTGACCCGTTCTAACACTGTCATTCCCCCTTCTTTTCTTTTTTGCCTTCTGCACTTAGGTTTCAGATCCATTGGAGAGGAAACATGGAGAACTTGGCGCTTGAAGGAACTCTATTGTGGACCAGGGCTGGAGAAGGACCGGAATAATCAATTTTGAGAGTGGTTGCAAACTTGTGGAACGCTTCACACACCCTATCACAAATTTTCATTTTCTGCTAGAGAATTGCTAGTCGTCCCTGAGTTGTTAGAACATTCTTGTTGGGTTTTTTTGGGCACCAGTGAGGGATGAGCTTGAGTGGAAAGCATCCCTGATGGAATGCAGGTCAGAACGGGTAGAGAAAGTGGAGGGAGGAAATAAGTTTTTCACCATGAATTGGATGACAAACATGGCAGAAGTGTTGGTGGCCAATTTGTGGAGAAAGTCCTCTCTGATGAAGTCAATAAATCTTTTGATACCTGCAATGTCACCAATACCACCTGTGCCTAGGATTTGATGAACAAGGTCCTCTCTTATGCCATTGAGAATGAAGTACCTGTGGAGTGTTTTTGAGGTGACAAATCCCTCAAAGAGGCTATTTTTGTTGAAGGCAGCCATTGAAATCTATGAGCAAAGAATGCAAAGTTACGGTTGAGCAAATGGCGGGGAATGAAGAAAAGTGAGTTTGAATTTAGATAAGAGAGTGGTGAAGGGGCAAGAAGGCACCAACAATGTTAGTCATCAATTAACGCCCTAAAAAAAGTCTTGATACACCTCCTTCCCAAGCTACGAACTGTCTCATGGGTAGTGAGTGGCAGGGGCATTGCCAACCTGCCAATCATGAAAATGTGCTCAAACTCCATGTCATGATTATGGAGTCTTTTCAAGAAAAGCTTCTTTTTTTTAAATAGTCCCTTCTGCAGCCTGAAGGGTTAGATGAGGGGTATTTCCTCTTGAATATCTACAAAGATGAGCTCCCATAGCCTTGGCCAATTAGTTGGAAGAGAGATTTCTATTTTAGAAAAGACTCCCAGGTCTGCCCACGAGTTTGCTAGTAAATCCGTTGTGTGGTTTGCTTTGTGGATTTAGCGAGTGAAGGAGATGTTCTCAAAAGGGATTTTCAGCTAAAAGCCATGGTGAAGGATGTTATTCAGTTTCTAGCTTAGGGTGTTACCCTTTGTCGTTGCATTTATAATCATCATAGAGTTGCCTTCAATCTCCAAAGAGGTTGATATGTGGGAAGTTGCTAACTTGAGTCCTTTAGTCATCCCTTTAGCTTTTGCCTCATTATTGGTGTGGTTTGCTTTGCTGATGCAATGTGTGAAGGAGATGTTCTCAAAATGGTTTTCAGCTCAAATCCATGTTGAAAGATGATATTCAGTTTCTAGCTTGGGGTGATACCCTTCGTCATTGCATTTATAATCACCATAGAGTTTCCTTCAACCTCCAAAGAGGTTGATGTTACTAACTCGAGTCCTTCAATCAGCGCTTTAGCTTCTGCATCATTATTGGTGCCATAGGGCATGAAGGTGGAGGAAGCCACAATGAGGGTGCCTTGAGGCAAATGGAGTATACATCTTTGACTGCCAATGCTGGAGTTACCTCTTGAAGCCTAATTGAAATTGAGCTTAACCTAGACAACCTTTGGGGTAGTCCATCTAGCTAGGGATCTATCTTTGCCTTTTACTCTTAACCCATTAGCGGGGTCTCAATGGACATTTATTTCTTAGATGTTCAAATGAGAATTCAAGTAGTACAAAAAAATTCAAATAAATTAATATAGTTATAGAATAAGCTTTATAGCTGAGAAAATAATTTATCTTCTCTGAACAATATCATTGCGACATACTTTTAAAATAATAGTTTATGTAAAAACTTTTTCTCCTAATTTGGTTATATGATTAGTAGTTTTGTTGATCTCCCATGTTGTTTAGAGCTTTGTTTGTTGTTTTCCTCGACAAGATATTTCGGTTCTTTGAAAATGATATGTGGTAGATGCTAAGTATATTGATAAACAATTCAATACATATTACATTGTGTTAGGCACCTGCTTGCACACAAATTAATCTAGCAATATAAATATAACAATTATGCACTGCAACTGAAAAAGATAGAAATACTGTATTGAAATAACAAAAGCACACTACATAGTATTGTGGGCTTCTTCGAGGGGGCAACCTCCTTTGAACACAACTCAATAGAAAATATTCAATAGTCGTTCCTCTTATACAAGCTATCTATTGTAACTAATCTACCCAAGATAACTACCACTTTCCATGCATGTGGGGTAATTAAAAATAGCTAATAGGATAAATTATAAAGCATATGCATCCAAGCTCTTATAAATAACACCTAGTACAAAATAAAAGAGTTAGGACGAAGTAGTCCTTACATGCTCTCCATGTTAAAAAGCTTTTCCCTCAATGCTTGAGATGAGGAAACTACTGCTGTAATTGGAGTACGCGTTCCAACATTGCATCTTCCAGTTGCATACCAGTCCATTGTGCCAAAAGATCAGTCATAGTGCGGTTGTGGAGCTTTCATGATCCCATCTAAGATAGACTCCGGTTCCAAGAGGATAGATCCTTCAAAATCGAGCTTGAGTAATGGGGTTTGGGCTCAAACATGTTGACTAATGACCTCATTCAAACAAGATATGAAAAAATGGATCATGGAAGAAGGAAGCTCCAACTTGTATGCCACAAGACCAATCTTTTGGAGGACTGTTATAAAGTTGTAGGTGGAGAAAAACCATGAGCCCTATGTTGAAAGCATGTTCAGAGCATTGTTGATCAATCAGTTGATTCATCTAGTTATGTTGTTCCTGATGACCCTTCATTTTCAAGGAGGACTACTAATTACGCTGTAGGTAGAGAAAAACCATGTCCCCTATGTTGAAAGCATGTTTAGAGCAAGGTTGATCGACCTATTGCTTCATGTTGTTTTGTGCCAGATGGAGGTTATCCTTGAGAGTTTGGAGGATATTTTCATGTGTTGAGTGGGCAATCCACTTTATGGACCTCGGAATTGCCTAGAAGGTATGTTTGAAGGGGCAACGGTGCCTGACCATAGATGGCTTCGTATGGTGTCATCTTGGTGGCAGTGTGGTATATGGAGTTATACCACCATTCTGCAAATGGTAACCATTAATCTGAGACGAAGTAGCGCAAATTAGTCTTCAAGCATTTGTTGACAATTTTTGTATGGCCATTTGTTTGCAGATGGTAGGCAAAACACATTTTAAGTTGGGTGTCGTAACGGTGGAAAAGTTCCTGCCAGAAGTTACTAGTAAAAATGAAATCATGTTTGCAAACAATGGAATTAGGTATCCTAATGAGGTGGAAGATTTGATCAAGGTTTGAGCGATGATAAATGCTATAAAATGATTTGAAAGGGTACAGAAGTTGACATACTTGGAGATGAGATCCACCACCACTAGAATAGTTGGTTTCTCTCTTGACTTTGATAGCCCTTTGATGAAGCCCATGGAAATGTTGGTCTATACCATGATGGGACTAGGTAATGATTGGAGCATGCCTATGGTTGCTATTGTTTCACCTTTGTTGCGTCAACAAGTCTCACATTTCACTAGAAATTGTTTGATGTCATTTTTAATGCCCTTCCACAAACAATTCTTGCAGACCCTTTCATATGTTTTTGAAAACCATGATTGGCCATGCATGTAGTTCGAGCAAGTTTTTATCACAGTGCTGATTTAGGTACCAATACAAGATGACCTTTGTTTCACAAATTGTGACCATCCCAAGAGTAATTTGGATGAGATGAAAGATTAGTGGTCACTTTCTAGACAAGACGTTGAATTTGGGTGTCTTGGTGCCATTCTTGTTGGACCCCTTGCAACCACTCCGAAATAGGGAATGATAGTGCGCATAGAGTTGTTTGCTTTCATAATTGTGAAACAATGCATATGTGGCAACATTTTCCTTATCTTTCTTGTAGTTAATCTCATAGTCAAAGCCCATCAATTTGGTTACCCACTTTAGTTGCTTGGGAGAAGAGACTCTTTGCTGCAAGAAATACTTAAGGCTACGATGATCCGTTTTGATGCATAAATATCTTCCTATTAGGTATGGGCGCCACTTGTCTATTGCATGAAGGATGGATAGCATTTCCTTGTCATATGTTGAATGGGCAAAGTTTATAACTTTAAGTACCTTGTTGGTGAATGCGATGGGTCTACCTTTTGCATTAGGACAGCTCCAATTCCACATCCTGAGGCAACACTTCCAATAACAAAGGGTTTGGAGAAGTCGGGCATGGTTAGAACTTGTGTAGTACACATGGTCTGCTTGAGAAGTTTGAAGGTTGTTTCCAGCACCTTTGACCAATGAAACGAATCTTTTTGCAACATGGGTGTCAACGAAGCTAAAAACTCTGTGAAGGCCCTTGAGTGTTTTGGGTATAGGCCAATTTTTCATAACCTAATTTTTTTGGATCCACTTTGATGCCTTTCTTAGAGATGATGTGCTGTAACTACTAAATTTCGTTTTGGCCAAAGGATCACTTTGATCATTTGGAACATAACTGGTTCTCCAAAAGGATTCAAATCACTCAATAAAATCAGTCACAATGGCGTCAACATGTAGGAAATTTACAACCGAATATAATACTGATTTTTGGTGTTTTTTTCAACTTGAAAGTGATGGAAAATATCCTCAATTATTGATAAATCCAGAAAAATTAATAGAAAAATCTAGAATATTATTTGGGCACAAAATAGCCCTCCAAAACCTAAAAAATCAACTCCAAACCAATTCGCCGTAGCTGGAATAATTTGATAATAAATTCTCAAGCCGTAGGAGAGGGTTATTCCCTTGTAGCGTAGCCTTTAACGGGGTCTTCAACACAAGTGGCCAAGTCGCCACCCTCTAGAGCTTTCCAAAAACTTGTAAATGGCTTCCAATAGCAAGCCACGCAACTCCAACACACAACCATACTTGCCAAGGCAAGTCGTCACTTTAAGAGAGGATGCAAATATGCAATTCACAAATCTGAAGCACAATTACAGCCCTTGAATAGAGCTTCCCTATGTGGAAGAATTGAGGTTTTCGTCCCCAAACTCCTTTGTGCACTTGAAGGGTTTCGTCCTCAAGTTATTTGTTCAATCTTAACATACTTGAGCATAAGATTCAATATCCAAATAAGCATAACCCCGAAAATGGATCTTTTGCTTGCAATAAATACCCTCCCAAGGGGTTGAACCATGTGAGGGAGTCCAATGCATGAATTAAAAATCATTGTCGACCTTTAATTCCTCTTTTCCACTTTTGGATCCCATCCAAAGGGTGGTGTTCCAATTTCGAAGAACTCAAAAGGTCGATAAAGTCACAATTCATTCTCCAGTTATTAAATTAATTTGCCTTTAAAAAATAATAGTATTTAAAATTACTTTTAGGGCAAATAATCTAATAATTAATTAATTAAATTGCTCTATTTGCAAGAGTGATAATAATCACTTTTTGAACAATTAATTAATTAAACATACTATCCAATTATTTACCTAAATTACTTTAATTTTTGGAGTGGTAAAAACCACTTTTTCAGGTAATTTAAATAATTAATCATGATAGCTCCATTATTCTAATAATCAATTGAAATTGCCTTAAGATAACAAATGGTTAAAATCACTATTCAGGCAACTCTAATTAATTATTGAAATAAATTCCCCAATTATCATCCTTTAGCCTATGGGGAAAATTAGGCTAAAGGTCTTCAACTTGTTTTCCTTTATTATGGGAAAAGGGACATTACAGATTCTATCAAAAAAATTCACAAAATTTTTGATTTTTATAGTGCAAACATTTCGTCAAACACTTTGTAGTCTTGTTAGGATCAATGATATTTTCAGTATGGCTGTTTAAAAGGTTTATTGGCAGCTTTGATAACACAAATCATGTTTGAACACATTCACAACTTATAGGAATATAGAAACAATGTATCCATAGTTTACATTATTATAATATTGAAAAACATCTTGACATGGAAATATTCAATCTTGCTAGTTACACAGTTATTACAAAACTTCTATGCCTTAACAATGAGGTTTATTACATACCATATGAATTGCTAAAGTCTGATGTAACAATGTTCAAGCTGGGCGACCCATCTACATCACTCCATACTCTTCCCAAGAGCCAATGTCACCTCATAAGGGAGGTACGATTTCATATATTCTGCACCTCACTTCTTACAACCCCCACGTAGGCTTCTTTGACCTGTCAAAGCCCCACACAAGACTCCAATAAATCTTCAACAAAACTCACAAATTTATATTTGTATGCAAATCCCATAAATTTGTCATAGATATCTAACTGTACACACACACACACACATATATATATGAATCATGCAAATAATATCTACTTCCTGCACAAGAACCCCTGAAATCTGAAACCAATAAGCGCAACTATGAATCCTTAGTGAATCCACCAAAAGGGTTGAATGGGTTTTCGTCCACACAACCAAATTACCTAAGGGTTTTTGTCTTAGGGTTTGCTGAACCGAAGCTCCAACTCTCAAAGTCTCCAAGAGAAAATAATAAGTCAAGAATGAATTGCTTTTGGCTCCCATCACTTGTATATCCTTCTTGAGAGAGTTACTTTATTTCTTTTAATTTAGTTCATTTTCCCACTCACATAAAGTGAGCCACTTCACTATTTTCCATTGACATAAAATAAAGCCACTTTTTTAAAATCCCAAGGTTCGGCCTTTTAATTAATTAAATATAAATAATCCTTAGGAACTTAGGACTATTTAAATTTTAATTAATTAATTATTCTCTTATATCACCCGGCTTAGCCTATGGGAATTAAATAGGTTAATGGTCTTCCACAATTGTCTCATTTGGAAGAAGGGGGCATTATAGGTTGAATGTTTTAAACGTGGGTTTTTGAATCTCTTTCAATGTCTTAAATATGTTTGTTAGAGGATTGAATGTCTTAAATCAGGGTGTTTGAATGTTTTTTAATGTCTTAAATAGGTTTGAATAAGTTTGTTGACGGTTAAATGAGGAGGTTAAAAGGATTAAATGAGATTGGTTGAGCGGGATGATGAGGTGTTTTGACTAATTTTATTATTATTATTATTATTTATTTATTTAGAATTTTGTGCATGACTGACTTAATGACTAATTAACTTAACTAATATGGATTAATTAGTTAATTAATTAAAGAAATAATGTTGATGGGACTATATGAAATTATTCGATTATTGTGGTGGTCATGCCACAATTAGGGTGATATAAATCTTGATTTGTGATGATGAGTGGATTAGTTAGGATAAGTGATAGATAATGAATTTTGATATAAAATTAGCGATTTCACTAAAATGGTGGAATTTATGTGTCTACATTTGCCCCTCTTTGAAAGGGTGTTGCGACTAGAAGCAACAACTTTTTAAAGATTGCAAAAGAAGAAAGTGGGGTCCATTAGGATGCCCTAGGGACATGATGATTAGGCATGCTGCTCCCTCGAGGTGTGCATGTATGAAAGATACGGATGGGCTCTCAAAACGAGAAGAAGAGTTAGCGTGGATGAAATAGGAGTAAAATGACGGGGTTGGGTGTGCATTTGATGACTAAGTATGATGCTTATGGATAAAGATGTCTTAGTGGATGTTAAGGATGGATGAGATTAACTTTCTTGATTCAAGCCTTGCATTTTGATTTGTTTGGATTTGCCCCAAGCAACGATACATTTGAGGGGGTTGTATTGGGACGGATACATTCTGATAAAGTTGTGAGCTTTGATATTCCCCAAGCAACAATATATGCAATGGGGTTGGATTTGAGAATGATATATCTAGAGAAATTTGTAGGTTTTAAGCTGGGAATGATATATCCTGATGACTTGGATTCGATTGATTGTTTGGATGTGCAAACATTAATCAAGGAGTTAATCGATTGCGTGAATTGATGATGTAATGATAGAGGCTCATGTTTATGAATATCATAGATTTGATATGTTGTTGTAGATGTATGTGATTATGTGATGTATGGCTTAACATTCTTCTTCTATTATTTATGATGCATACTTAGTCAATGTGATGAAATGTTTAGTTAGAAATTGATGTTAATTTTGGATAGTTAGTAATGCCTATGAATGAATTGTTTATGGATGTATGGAGTGTGATGATATAGATGTGTATGAATGAATTGCTGTTAATCTTGCATGGATTTTCAATTGTTTGAGCAACTTTATTTTTGGTATAGCATATGATAGGATGCACCATGATATGGAGAATCATGATGTCGTTGCTAGATGCAATAGGACTGACATAGACACAACAAAAGATAAGAAAAACACACAACAAACAAGCAGTAACAAGCAACAAAAACACACAAAAACAAGTTATATTTTGCCCTTTATCAAGCTAAAAACCCTTAAGATTTAGTGTTTGATGATATTGATAGGATTATGAATGATGTGTCATGATAAAGCTGCAAGCTTTGATTTGTCCCAAGCAACGATATATGCAAAGGGGGTTGGATTTAAGAACGATTATTTCGAGAAAGCTACAGGGTTTGTTGTGGGAATGATATATCTCGATGAAGTTGTGATGATTTGTTTAAAGTGGACTAAGGATTTTAACAAGATTGAGGACAAGACAAAATGGTTTTTGAGGGTGTGGACTTGGCTATTACGTCTGGTATTTTTGGATGTGTTGGATTTTGGAGTTTTATATTGTTTTTGGGATTTTTTTTGCATTTAATGGGATTTTCTAATGTTTTTGGGGTTTTTGGATGTTTTGGATTTTTTTGAAATTTGTGATGTTTGGGATTTTTGGATTTTTCGGCAAATAACTAAGCTATGAGCAAAAGGGAAAACCAATTCTAGCATTAGGGATGAAGGTGACAGTGGATGAATGTTGGAGGGATTGAGGATGGAATCGCTGAGGGATTCAGGATGGGATAATTCAAGATAATATAGTCCAGGATGGGATTTCCAAGGACCATGTCATGTAAGAACCATGTACCCACTTATCTCATGCTATGCTGATATTGTGCTCCAAAGAAGCGTTGATATACCTTGATATACCAAGATTGTGCCAAAACATGTTTCAAGCTCTTTTCCACCTATCAAGGTAAAAAACAGGAAGAAGGATGGGTATGACGACAAGGAGTGAAATGGACTAGGATGGTAAGCACAGTAAGGATGTTTGAGGATGGGTGAGGATGGTTTAGGATTGAATGGATAAGGATTAAAAGGATAAGGATGGTAGAGATGGTAAGGATAGGATGTTTTTAGAATGGCTAAATTTGGATGGAGGGACAAGTTAGGATGCATAGGTTTGAGATGGAATGGGCTGACCCCTAAGTGTAAGGTATTTGTAGACAACTGATTTTACGCATGATGCAAAAAATTGGTTTTCATCATGGTACTTGCTCAAGGCATCATAAGAAATGGTTTTCACCTTTGGATGACTTTTATTTTCTTTTTTCTTTTTTTTTTGATTTTTTTTTGTATTTTTTTAATGTTTTGATGCATCAACATATGTACCTTAAGGTATGTGCTCCATATATGTCTTTGGAAATTTCGTTAATGTTGAGTTGGCTTCTTCTGAATATCTTAGCTAGGTACTGTCATGGCCTCTACGAGAAAGGATGCTGCCCAGGAAGGTGGAATGGGAGGTGCATTGGATTAGGGATGTTTTTTGATTGTAGGAAAGATTTGGAGGGATAAAATTGTTATGGAGGTAGGCATAGATGGCTTGATGGTAAGGTGGATTGAGACCAACAATCTCACACATCATTTTGAATTTTGACTGCTTCATGGGTGCCGACTCATATTGATTTTGATTTTTTGTGTCTAATAGCGCCTCTAAGAGGTTTTTGCTAGGGGACTTAGATTTTTGCTTTTCTTGATTTTGATGTTTTTGGTCCAATAGCGTCTCAAAGAGGTTTTCATCAAAGGACTTTGATTTTTGGATGTATTTTGATAAATGAACTCTTCCTGTTCCCAAAAGTATATTGATGCGTCTAAGTTGATTTCAAAGCCCTGTTTGTAATTTCTTGGCGGGTTTATTGTCTTGGAGTTCCATGAATTTTGTGATAGCCTCATTGAGGTCATTATGCATGCAATTTTGTTGGTCCTAATCAAAGAATGGAGGGTATTGGATGTCAAGGTTTGTGGTAGGGATGTTGGTGTCAACGAAAGGGTTGGTGGAAGCAAGATTGTCATTTAAAGGATTGATGTCATTAAAATGATTGAAGGGATTGGTGTCATTAAAAGGATTGGTGGCAACAAGATTCTCATAGTGGCTGTGAGTGGCCCTATTTTGATATTGGGAGAAGCTTCCCCAAGGATCATGGAAGTGCGCTTAACATTCTCGTATAGATCATTAAGGGGATTGTATCCGATGCCGTGATATCCTTTGTTTGCATGCACATGGATTGGTTCTAAGATTCCTTATTCATAAAGGCCAAGACCTCATCCTTTATAGTTCATGATTTTGCAAAGTTTGTTTCGTCTAGGATATTTCTTGTGTTGAAAACAGGATGCGAAATCGTCATTGTTCAACCAAGAATTATTGAACCTCTCGATTTTTTCATCTGTAAGAAGGCTAGATTTGACAAATGATGTTCAACGAAGCTGATACGTTGTCAATTATATTTTCTAGGTTATGGCATGTCTCCCACTGCTTCTAGGAGAGATGGGATGGTTTGCCGCATGAGGGACACTTTGGATTTTGCCATCTACAAGTAACTTTTTTACTTGAGGTTTGGTTTTGGAGATCTTATGCGATGAGAGATGGGGTGATGGATTAACGATTGGTATGTTATGGAGGTCAAAGGTGGGTTTGTCAAAGATTGGCTCATCAGAGATGGGCTCATCAAAGATTGAAGGTAGACCATGGTGGTCAAAGATTGGTTGGTCAAAGGCAAGTTCGTTAAAGATGGGCTCGTCGAAGGTGGATTAGTTGAAGATGTGTTTATCAAAGATTGGAGGTAGGTCATGACCTTAATTCAGAAGTGGAGTATTTTGATCATGGTTGAAAAGGGATCTTGGCATCCACAACAGCTGATTTTTGGACGTGGATACACTCAGTTCTTGAGTAAATGATGTTCCTTGAAGTGGCGATGGTAGGACAGTTGGATTGTTGTAGTTCCAGTTGCTAAAATGATTAGTAGGGTGTGGATTAAGTGATTGTGGATCATGCAATTGTTGATTGAGTTGTGGATTGATCCGTGATTGAATTTTGGGATTGGTGATTGTTGAATTTTTTATAAGATTTAATAAAGTGATTGGTATGGGATGATTAATGGTTAGATGATTGATTTTTGGAATTTTGCTTGGATTGGATTTTTTTGATAATGTAGGATAAAGTGGTTTTGATGGCTTAGGGCCTTGATTGGTAGGGGATGGTTAGATGATTTAGGACTTTTGATAATTTATGGAACAATCATTGATTGATTGGTGGATTTTTGATTGGATGGGATTTTCAATGGGGGTAGGCAAAAATATGGTTTTGGCAGTGCAGAGTGCTGTTGGGTATGGGATTTTGGATGGCTTGGTTGTAGATTGTTATATTTTTGGTTGTTGGATTTCTTCGATAAGGGTAGGATAAACTGGGGTATGTATGGCTCAGGTCTCGGATTGGGATTGGATTCTTGATTTTGATTATTGAATTATTGCGATGGTTGATTGGGAGATGTTTGGATGACCGTTGCTTTTGGGATTGTTGCTCGTCGAATTTTTGCCAAAGTTGAGCAGCGTGTAGGAGTTTGATTGAGGCTTCAGGGGTTTGATTGGGATTGGAGTTTTTATTGGATGGTAGCGAATTATTGGTTTTTTTGTGGTTGGATTCTTTCGATAAGGGTAAGATACAATGGAGTTTGATCAACTTAGGACCGTGATGGGTATTGGATTTGTAGTGGTTTGGTTGTGAATTGTTGGATTGTAGATTGGGTTGAAAAGGTAGGATAAAGTGGGATTGATTAAGTGATGAAGGTCTTGATGTCGAAGGAAGGATATGGGATTCTAAGGTTGCTAACTGTTGGCTTATCTGTTGTATTTGGTCAAGGATGATTGGATCTAGAACTAGCTTTTCTTCATAGTAGGCATGGGGTATATCGGAATTGAGATTGTAACTGGTGGATGGGAGATTGGCTCAGTTTTGGTCAATTGGGTAGACCCGCTTCTGATAAAAAAACTTTCGATTTCTTGGTTTAGTCTCAATTGGTATGCCATTGGTTTGGATTGAGTTTTGTTTTGGTTTGGACTGACTCGATAATTGGTTTATCACAAGGGGGACAAACAAAACACACAAACAATGTCATGTCCCTCTTTTGATAGGGACATCATTGAAGACCTGTAGCCTTAATTTATTCTCGGGTGCTAAGGGACAAGCATAGAGGGAAAAGAGTATCGAATGTTTTGTTTGAATATTTGTAAAAGTATCTTTTTGGAAATTTACTTTATGTTTCTTGTCTCACTTAAAGAGGGGACCTTTAAGGTCATGAAGGATTAAATGATTTTAAGAAAAGATCATAAGGAAAGGTCTTTTAAAACATTTTAAGTTACCCTCCCTTCCTCTTTTGGGCGCCACACTTGGAGGGCTACAAAAGTAAAAGAGAATTCAATTGCAGAGGTTATGTTATGTTTTGATATTGAATCTTGGTCTATTAGCACGAAAACGCTAAGCCATTTGCTTTGAAGACGAAACCCTTCAAGCAACGAAGTTAGGTGATGAAAATCCTCTTCTTTGAGGTAGCTTCATTTAGGAGTTACCATTGGAATCATCTATTCCTATAAGGGTGTTTTACATGCCATTTGGTCATTTTCAGGTTGGCGACTTGCTCTTGGGAAGTGGTGACTTGGTTTGGGGGTGAATTCTCATGTTTTTGGGGTTTTTTGTGCCCTAAGGACAATTATGGAATTTATTCTATTTTGCTACATAGTGGCGACTTGCTTTGGGAGAGGTTTGGACCTCATGTGAAGGTCAAAGTGTCTTGAATTAAATTCTGTAATTTCCTTATAATTTTCCAGCTTGGGCGATCAGCTTTTTGGGTTTTTTCAGCAATAAAAACACCCAGAAAATTCACTAAAAATTCTACGTTTCATTGCAATAATATTTATGAAATTTATTGAGGATTTCAAGAGATTTGTTGCATGATAAAACATCTAGAATTTTCAGTTTAATATTGCAGCCAAGGGCATCTAAGGTTTTGAAGAATAATTCTATTTTTAAAGGGCCATAACTTCTTTAAGGGAACAGCTAATGATTGCTTGGAGTTTGATATATTTTAAAGCTATTTTTGAGCTATATTTGAAGGTGTTTTGGTAGCTAGGGTTTGCTGCAATTAAAATCAGAATTTCCCATTTTGAAGTAGGGTTTTCAAATATTCTTAATATTCAACAAATTGCCCTAATTTGGAACATTTCAAACAAGACAATCTAATATAGTCAAGTAGGTGTGTAACCAAGTAGTGGCCCACTGATAGTATGTCGAAAGGTTTGTGGTTGGTGATCTTAGGGAATACTGTTTTCCCGACACCTCTACTTGCTTACGGCCAAAGGTTCTTATGCTAGGTTGTACAAGCTAATCTAGGGGAGTCCTCTATACACCTTTTGGTGCGTTGAGGCCCAAATCTGTGAGACAAGGATGTCATTGAAAGCTTGGGTTTGGTGGGATGAAACCACCTCACAACAGGGTGTCGGTAAAATAGGCAACTGCTTAGCCATTGACAACGTCTAGTCCAAGAAATTTTAATAGTTTGTTGAAACACGGACTTTGGTATAACGTTTGGTGGTGCAATCCAAGTTTGCTAGAACCCCTAATAAGTAAAAATAAGGAAGGTTCGAACTGTTTTTGATTTCTAAGATTGCCTTGAGGAATGAGGAAAGAGTATCGTTGTCCGCTCCTTGGGATACACAAGTCACTAGGGTTGTTTTTGATTCTCAGATCACCTTACACTGCAAGAGAAGAGTATACACAACTTCTAGCGACAAACAAAATACAAAAGTACTAATTCAAGTAGAGCAAAATTTAATTTAAAATGTTAGAAAAAAGTGTTTCAATTTAGAGGTGACAAACAAAATACAAAAGTACTAATGCAAGTAGAGCAAAATTTAATTTAAAATGTTAGAAAAAAGTGTTTCAATTTAGAGACTTTGACCAATGGTGTTGCAAGAGAACAGGTTAGTAGTTTTTGACAGTGATTGACAAACAAAACCTTCAAATTAGATAAAAACAGAAAGCAGGAAAACCAGAAAAACAAAAAAAATGAAGACAAAGCAAAATCATAACAGAGTGAAATCTTTGTTTATCAGTGCAAAATCACTATTTATCAAAAAACGTAGAAAAATGATACCAAAAAGAATTTATTGAAACTCAGTGCAAAACCATCGATGCTTTAATGCAAAATTACTGAAACAGTGCAAAATCGCTATTTTGTAGAAAAAGAAATACATGACATAGAAAAATGATATTTAAATGAATTCATCGAAATTTAGTGCATAACCATCAATGTTGAAGCGCAGAACTGTCGATTCTCAATGCAAAATCGTCAAAACTCAAACCTACACAACTAGAACTTGCAAATAGACAAAAAACAACTTGACAATGCAAAATCACTGATTAGGAATGTGAAACTGCCATTTCATAGTGCACAATCAATTTTTTACAGAAGACAACAAATGAGGATAAAAAATGACAAAAATTGATTAGATTTCACCTGAAGCAGTTAAGATCCTGTACCAGAACTAGCTAAAACAAACCAGACAAAAAATTAAATAAAATACTCTTCAAAGCAAATAAAAATGTGTTAGAAAAAGTAAGGGAGCACGTGTTCGACCAGGGGTGCCAAAATGAAATACAAAAAGATTAGAGTTCACAAAACAGAAACTTTAGAAACAATCTAGAATTCCTACCCTAGTCTTAACATACCCTTCGATAGAGCAAATGAAAAATAACATACAATAATCTTTACCTTACCAAGTGAAGATGTCGCTTTCATTGAGTAGATGTGTTCGTAGTCCTTGAAACGGAATTATTCGACTATTGTGGCCGTCGTGTCTTAGACAAAATGTCCCACTGGGCGTGCCAAAAATTGTTGACGCTGTGGATTGCACCCTTGACAAGAGGCTAAGCTTCTGTCTTTCACGCGGCACAATGGAGACTCCCTTGCTGTGGGTTTGGCAAAATTGAGGGGAGAATCTCTAGATAAGGGCTTAGCTCCCTTTGATGCATCTCTGTGGTCCTGGATTTTCTACTGCTAACAATGGGGGGGATGAAAAGAGAGAAGGATTACTGAAAATAGAACCTAAATTAAAGCAGTGATACACCAAAATGGTTGATCTACTTAGCTTTGACATACACTTTACACCAAGAACAAACTGATATACACTTCATTTGATACGAGAAACTATTTTGCATCAGTGAGCTAGGGGTCCTCCGGAGATACAGGGAGGAAGAACTACTAGAGGTGTTCTAAGACACACTATGGCAGTGTGTTCACATGCGCCTATACTCTACTGTGGACACTTTTGGCTGACCTGCAAAAGAAAAATTCACAATACACTAGACATGCTGGAATCATTCTGTGAAAGCATGAAAGAAAATGACTTAACACAAGACAAAACCATAGACATATGCAAAAGTGCAAACTCAAAATGGAGGTAAAAATGCTATGTCTTGATTCAAGGTAAAATCCTGCAGGGCTTCGCCATACAAGCTGAGAGATCTCTTCCTCACTTGGAGGCTACAATATATATATATATAGCAAGAAGAAGAAAGACATCTAGTGCCTTCCAGAACAAGCAGCCCATACTGCGTTGAATGCCTTGGAAAGAGGAAATCGCTCATGCTGATATCATCCTTCTAGAAACGTCCTGAAATAACCATGTTGTGGGTGTCGCAGGTCTTGGCTTTGGTGCTTAACCCGTATTAATATCACTGCGAAAGCATGGGTCATATTAAGTGTTACTGCAAAAGCATGGGTCGCTGCAATAACTTATGTCGACACTTCTTTTGCCACCTGGGCTATTCTATTCTTTTTTGCGGTTGACTTATGTGTGTGTGGTCGCGCTTTCACTGTATTTTGTCTCTTTCTTAGCAACTCAACTCTCGGGCTATCTTTTTGTCTTTTGCTGGCTCTTTTTGACAATCTGAGCTCTCGGGGCTATCTTCTCGGCAAGTCGCTGAGTTTCCATGCGCGGGCCCGTCCTTAAGCAATTTCAAGATCAACGGCTATCTTATCACCGTAAATTTGACGTTCGCGCGCCCGTCATCAGATGTTTGAACCTCCAACGGCTAGTTCGCTTTGTTAAGATTGACGTCTTCAGGCCTGTCATTACTTTGGTCATTTCTTCGGCTTTCCAATTCCTTTGAGCTTTTGTATTTGATCCTTCCCGAAGTGAAGGTGTCCCTTCGGTCTTGGAAAAGGTCCCTTCTTGGTCCGTCGAGAGCCTCCTGCAAGGGCACCTGCCCTTCGGGCTCCTTTGGTTCTCAATTCCTCCAGACATTTTGTCCGAAGGAATTGTGCCTTTGGATTTTCCCTTGGATTTTCTTCGAACAAAATGTCCGAAGAAATCCTTTGTCCTTTGTTTGCCGTGGATTTCCTTAGGACAGAAAATCCGAAGGAATCCTTTGACTTTCGTTCTTTGATGAATCTGCTCATTGCCTTCTGCGAGGGCCCTTTGGTTCTTGGAATGCCCCTTCGGAACTTCTGATTTGGTCCTTCTCGATCAAAGTGCCATCCGAATAAATTATGTTGCCCTTTTTGCGAACTGTTTAGCCCATTTCGGGTTTTTCAATTATGACTTTGAACCTTTCAATTGACCCTGAACCCTTTTTCAGAGTTCAATGGTTCAACGGTTCAACGGTTCAATAGTTAAGGGGTCACCTCAAATTGCTTCTTTATTCACTAAGGCTTTACAAGAAGATGCAAAAATATGTTCTATGTCTTTTATAACAGTAGATTGGAAAGAGTTAATTACCATGGAATATGTTAAAAATCAATCTACTAACAATTTGTTTCAGGAGGTGATTGTTGATGATAAATTCAGAATTGTGGATGGCCTTATACTTTACAAAGAAGGGGTTTATTTGGTACCCGAATCCAAGGTAAAGCACATGATTTTAAGGGCTGCCCATGACACTCCTTTGGTTGGCCATCAAGGGTATTTTAAGACCTACAAACTAGTGAGGGAAATGTTTTATTGGAAGGGTTTAAAGAAGTTCTCAAATACATCCGGGAATGTTTTGTATGCCAAAAGAATACAAGTGAGCATGAATTTTCAGTAGGTCTCTTGCAACCCCATCCCATTCTTTTACAAAAATGGGAGAGCATCTCTATGGATTTCATTACCGGATTGCCCATGGTTCAAAGTACAAATTGTTTATATGTTGTGATTGATAGACTTATGAAATTTGCTCATTTTTATCCACTTTTAGCTAAGTACAATGCTCTTATGATTGTTGATATGTTTTTTAAAGAAGTATTCAAGTTGCATGGGCTGCCCAAATACATTGTTGATAGACTTATGAAATTTGCTCATTTTTATCCACTTTTAGCTAAGTACAATGCTCTTATGATTGTTGATATGTTTTTTAAAGAAGTATTCAATAAGGCTTTACAAGAAGATGCAAAAATATGTTCTATGTCTTTTATAACAGTAGATTGGAAAGAGTTAATTACCATGGAATATGTTAAAAATCAATTTACTAACAATTTGTTTCAGGAGGTGATTGTTGATGATAAATTCAGAATTGTGGATGGCCTTATACTTTACAAAGAAGGGGTTTATTTGGTACTCGAATCCAAGGTAAAGCACATGATTTTAAGGGCTGCCCATGACACTCCTTTGGTTGGCCATCAAGGGTATTTTAAGACCTACAAACTAGTGAGGGAAATGTTTTATTGGAAGTGTTTAAAGAAGTTCTCAAATACATCCAGGAATGTTTTGTATGCCAAAAAAAATACAAGTGAGCATGAATTTTCAGTAGGTCTTTTGCAACCCCATCCCATTCCTTCACAAAAATGGGAGAGCATCTCTATGGATTTCATTACCGGATTGCCCATGGTTCAAAGTACAAATTGTTTATATGTTGTGATTGATAGACTTATGAAATTTGCTCATTTTTATCCACTTTTAGCTAAGTACAATGCTCTTATGATTGTTGATATGTTTTTTAAAGAAGTATTCAAGTTGCATGGGCTGCCCAAATACATTGTTAGTGACAGGGACAACAGATTCACGAGTATATTTTGGCAAGAACTCTTTTAATTGACAAGCACTGAGTTCACTCCTAGCATCAATTATCATCCACAAACCAATGGGCAAACAAAAATTGTGAACAAATGGTTGGAAGTATATTTGACGAACTATATTTGAGGGCAGCAGTCAACATGGATAAAATGGTTGCATATGGCTGAGCATTGTTACAACACAACCTTCCACATGTCCATAAGTACGACTCTTTTTAAGGCATTTTATGGTTATGATGCTTTTTCTTTCATTGATTTGGTGATGACAGATAGTAGAGTGCCTAGGGCAAAGGAGTTGGTATAACAAAGTTAAGATATCATGAGAGCACTAAAAGAGAACTTACAACATGCCTAAAATCAGCAAAAATTATATGCAAATCAGCATAGAGTGGAAAGGTCATTTGAGGTTGGACCTAGGTCTTTTTAAAGTTCCAGTCCTATAGGCAATCTTCCCTCAAACAAAGTAGTTCAAAAAAATTAAAACCACGATTTTATGGGCCGTATAAGGTAAAAGACAAGGTGGGAGAAGTGGCATATGAACTAGAGCTTCCAAAAAAGGGTAAGATTCATAATGTGTTTCATGTTTCTTATCTCAAAAAGGTTCTTGGACATCATACTACCACTTCCTTGGAGATGCCCCTATTAGATGAGGAAGGCAAAATAATATTGATTCCAAAAACTAGCATGGAGGTTCATGAAAAGAAGCTAAGGAATTGAAGCATCAATGAGTATTTGATTAGATGGAAGGATTTGCCATTTGAGGATGCTATTTGGAAAGAGGAAATTTTAATGCATTCAAATTTGCAATTGCTTGAGGGCAAGAAATTTTGAGAAGGGAGGACTGTGATATCCTCATTTTCACATCCTGAATAAGCAAGTATTAAAGACCTTTAGTTTATTTTTCCATACACTAAAAGAACCCTTTTTGGGGAATTATATTTTATTAATTAATTATTAATTGTCGAAATAGTGATTTTTATCATAAGGCAATTATTACTTAATTAATAGAGTATTTGTTAAAACGTGGTTTTTACTACTAAAGTGCTTAAATGAATTAATTATTAATTTATTTGCCTTAAAGTAATTTAATTAAGACAAGTAATTAACATATTATTCGAAAAAGAGAATGTTGACATGGGAGCTAAAGCAAGGAAAAGAAAAAATGTTATAAAAAGTGCAAACAATGGCTTATGGGATATTTTATCTTCCCTAGGTGGTTCGCCCCTCTTTGAAAGATACAAATACAAGGTGAAGGCTATAATGGAGGACATGTTGAATTTTGATAATTTGTTTTTCATGCTTGAAGAAACTATTGGAATGTATGCCCAATAGAAGTTTGTTGCCTTAGTGTTAATCAGTCTTGTAGTAAGAAATTTGAGCACAATGGATTTGATTGCATAATTACATCAAAAACTCAAAATGTCCAACTACCTAGGTAAGATCTAGAGCCATTAGGATCCAATGCAACTAGATGAATGCACAATTCAAACCATGCACTTTAATCCTAAAGCTAATTGCTCTAAACCAAGATTAAACAGATCAAAACAAGAGGATTGGGATTGAGATTACCTTAAACTCAGAATTTTGCATTTATATTTCTTGGTCATGGATGATGGATTCTTGTGATTGAAGGATTAGATTGACATGAAGACCTTATAGATTCAATACTTCAATAGTTCGTTACAATGGAGGAATAGCCTGTTTATATAGAATATGGAAGGAAGGATCAATCGCTGAAATTCAAAGGTGATGTATGGAGATCTATGGTAGAAAATTAAAAGGATTTAAAAATTTCTTGGAAGCCTCTAGATTTAGAGGCTTCTAGAGAGAAAGGGTGAGAATAGAGAGGATTCTAGGATTGAGAAATTCTAGAATCCTCTTAGAGGTTAATTAGGATTAGGTAGGGGATTAGATAGGGATTAGGTGGATGATTAGGGACTAGGGGTGTAGGAGGGTCTAGGAGTAGGCTAGTGTAGGTGGGTCATGGGAATTTAAAATTCTCAAATAATAGATAAGTGGGATTAAGATAGGATAATGGAGATTTACGATAATTAATGAAGAGTGGAATAAGACTATAGTTAGTGAATGAATAAATATTGATGGGGGATATGAAATAAATGATTAGAAGGGGGTGACTTTAGGACGAGATTAGATGAGATAAATTAGATAAGCAAAATTAGTGTCAACTAATAGTGATATTAGTGACGTTAAATGAAGCGAGTGAATTTAGATGCATACAAATCTAGAAAAAGTGTCTTTTGACACCACCTTTGTTAAGGAGATCTTATTCTTGCCCTAGAAGTAGGGGTGATTTGCTTTGAGGAGTTCTTATGAAGTTTTGTGAGGGTTTCGTGGTTCATTTCTTGCATGTTAAGCTTGTTAAATATTTATCTTAATTTTGCAAGTGGAGCGAATCACTTTGGAATCTTGGATCAAGGGTTTGGAGGCCTCTTTTGGTCTATTTTATGCAAATTAAATATTCTGATTTTATTTGTTAATTTTCTGCGTGTTGGTGTGAGTTATTGGAGGAGTTTCGTAAAGAGTTTGAAGTAGAAAATTAAATAATAATTTTCAGAATTATTATTTAATTATTTTAATAGGTTTTGGAGACGTTTTCACTTGCAAAAGGCAAGATTTTACTCCTATTTTTCTGCTAATTTTTTTGCACTTGGCAAGTGGAGCGATTGGCTTGGAGAGTCAATTTTGGCCATTTCTATGCCCAAAAAGATTCACTATGTTTTTCGAGCACTTGTGGCAATTTTTTGCAAGGGTTTGAAGAGAAAACTTTCAGAACAATAGCAATATTTTTGGAATTAAATCAAAGTTTTTAGCCATCAAAACAGCATTTAAGCTTCAAAATTTTGGCCAAAATGTTACTTGTTTTGTGCATTTAAATTTTTTATTATTTTTACAAATTTTCAGTTAATTTTGGAACAAGTTATTCGTTGAAATTCATCTATAAAGCCCTACTATGGCGTCTAGGGTTATTAGGACTTGACAAGGGTTTTTGAGCTTAGTTTGCAAACTAGGGTTTGCGGATTGCATTTTAAGAATTGTGGAATTTAGGGAAAAATCCATTTTGTATGAAATCATCCCATTTGGAGAACATTACACAATACAAAATTTAGTTTGCTATTAATGCTAATTTCATTGATAAAGTTACAGTGGATGTTGTGCCTCTTGATGTGTGTGTAGTGTTTGGCAGCCTTTGTATATCTGGGATGCTATCTTCAAGAGAGCCAACCAATACCGCTTGGTATAGGATGGCAAAAGCTACACCATTTTAGCCTCTGAAGGAGATTTAAAGATATCTTTGGTAAGTGCCTCAGACGCTAAAAAGCTTATTAATGCTAACGAGAAATTTACTTTGCTTCTTTTGAGAGATATTCAAGATAAAGAGGTTGTGGTAAATAAAACTAATTGTAGCATGTTTACTAACAAAGAGCAGAAGTGTATGGAAGAGATAGTACAATAGGTCAAGGAAGTTTTTCAAAAGCCTACGGGGTTACCACCAGTTAGATCCTTTGAGCACGAAATTAATTTGTTGTATAGGCAGTCCTTGCAAGATGCCAAATCTTTGGTTATATAGGCAGTCCTTGAAGGATGCCAATGAGGTAAAACAATAGTTATAGTCATTAATTGATCAAGGTGTAATACATCATAGTACTCCTCCATGTGGTTCTATTGTTTTAGTACCTAAGAAAGATGTCACATAGAGAATGTGTGTTGATTATAAAACAGTTAATAATATAACCATCAAGAATAGGTACCCTCTTTCACAAATTGATGATCTTCTTGATTAACTTTAGCGTGCTAAATACTTTACTAAGCTTGATTTGAAATCCGGGTATCACCAAGTGTCCATTAAAGCAAAGGATGCATAAAAAACAACGTTCAAAACAAGGCGAGGCTTGTATGAGTGGTTGGTTCTACCTTTTGGGTTATGCAATATACCGACTACCTTTATGTAGTTGATGAATGAGATAATGAGGCCATTTATTGATTCCTTTGTCATTGTATATTAGGTTGATATTTTTTGTTTTCAACATAATTTTTGATAAGTATATTGAGCATCTTAAACAAGTTTTGCAAGTTTTGAAGAACAAGTTAGTGTTGAATGAAAAGAAATGTGAGTTTCCTCAACAATCACTAGTGTTTTTCGGGTATGTGGTTGGAGATGGGGGGTTGAAGATTGATTCAAAAAAAGGTAGAGGCCATCATGAATTGGCTAAGACCATCCAATTTGATTTAGACAGAGATTTATAGGTGTAGTCCAATTTTTGCAAAAGTTCATCAAGAACTTCTCTTCCATAGCCACATCTTTACACGCCATTACAGTAGATGGTAAGACTTTTACTTGGGGTAAGAAACAACAAAGTGTATTTGAGTTGTTCAAACATAAGATTAGCCATGATTCGGTTTTAGCTTTGCCTAACTTGCAATTGCCTTTTAAAGTGGAAATGGATGTTAATTACTATGCTATGAGGGTTGTTTTTCTTCAAGGATGTAAGATGATATGCTACCATTTTGAATTATTCGATGGTGCAATCTTGAATTATTGTACATATGTAAAGAATTGTATGCTTTTGTTCAAACGATTAAAAAATAAAAGCACTATCTAATGGGTAAGAAGGCTATTATCCATACGGATCACCAACCTCTTCAATATTTGCATGCTCAAACTAAACTTCAGCAAACTAGACACTATAAATGGATCGGATTTGTGCAACACTTTTATTTGATTATCAAATATAAGAAAAGTGTGACTAATAAACTATCTGACATATTGTCAAGACCTCCTTTACTTACATCCTAAGTCACAAGGTTCGAGTTCGAGTTTGAGTTAGACGAGGATAAAATTCAATTCAAGTTCGCTAATGGATAAAATTAAAGAAAAAAATCGCCATTAAATTCAAATCATAGAAAAACATATATAAATAAAAAATATTATTAAATTAAAATAAAAAAATAAATATTAAAATATAATTAATATAAAATAAAAAATTAAAATAATTATATAAAAATTAATAAAATAACAATAAAGATTTAAAGTGAAATAAAAAATTAAACAGTACGGTGAGTGAGCGAACAAGTAACAAACTATAAGACACACTTAGAGAGATGTAATAAATGATACGACACTTATTTTTTTACCGAATAAAGTAAAACATATATTCTTTTCAAATAAGTGACAAACTGTAAAAAATATACATGCCCAGACTACGCCAAAACTGGTTGAGTTTCCCGTACATGGTCTGGAACAGATCAACCCACAACCCACTACGGATGCAACACCACAGCGACAATATGGTTGGCTGATCTTTAGCAAACCTATATATACCTCTCCTTCTCGACTGTGCTAAGCTCTTAGTCAGCAAATGGATACAATTTGGAATAGTTGATCAATTACGGTATTTTCTGAGCATATGGATGGAAAAAGACTTGATTGTATATATTTTTCGTTGCTTTTTTTCATGCTCATCTCATTTCCCGCTCAACAAAAACTTCATATCAAACTGCAACGATTCTGGGTGATTTTTTGGGCAGAGTGAAAAAATGACGAATTTTGAATTTCAACCAAAAAAATTGGAAAATCTTATCACATATGGGCATCATAACTCTTTTTGAGCCTTTTATGTATGAATCTTATGTGGAGGGATATGAGCATGATGCAGTTTTTAGGGAGCTATTTCTTCAAGCAGAAAAGTCCCAAGATGCAGGGTTTGAACCCAATGAGGATTATTATCTTCAAGATGGATTTCTCTCAAAGTTGGGTAAGGTTTGTGTGCCTAAGGAGGAAAGAGTTTAGCTATTGAGGGAGGCACATACCTCAAAAGTTATAGGTCATTTTGGTGTTACAAAGATTGTTGCTCATTTGCAGAGGTATGTTTTTTGACCTAATATGTAAATAGATGTTGCCAAGTTCATAAGAGGTGGTGTTTTATGTAGAACAAGTAAGCCTAGTAATAGAAAGTTGGGTTTATATATACCATTATCGGTTTCTTCTAGGCCATGGGAAAACATTTCCATAGATTTTGTAGATGAGCTGCCTATGTCAAGGAAGGGACATGACTATCTCTTTGTGGTTGTAGATTGGTTTAGTAAAATGTGTACTCTTGTTCCTTGTAAGAAAACCCTCAAAGGAAGTGATGCAGTTGAGTTGTTTTTTGCTAATGTGTAGGTTCACTTTGGTTTTCCTAGTTCTATTGTTTCAAATCAAGACTCAAGGTTTTTTGGGATGTTTTGGTCAATATTGTGGAAGGAGATGGATACTAAGCTGAAACGGTCTACTGCTTTTCACCCACAAACTGATGGGCAGGTTGAGGTTGTGAATAGAAAATTGGTGCAGTCGTTGAGAGGGTACAGTAGGAAGCATCCTCAAACACGAGATGGAAATTTGGTGTATATTCAACATTCTCATAATAGGGTTGTACATTCTTCTCTTAGTATAAATCATTTTGAAATTTATTTTGGCTACTACCTGCATGTGTATTTGATATTTTTTTGAGCCAATTGTACAAAAACAATGGGAAGGTTGATCCAAAGGTCCACAAGGATGAGAAATTCATTGAGAAAATTCAGCGTATTCAGTTACAAGTGCAAGAGAGGTTGAAAGAGTCTCAAGCCAAGTACAAAGCGAGACATGATTAGCACATGACTGAGTATAGTTTCCTTGTTGGTGACAAGGTATGGTTGTAGTTAAGTAGAGAAAGACTTCATGGTATGTCTAATAAGCTTAAGCCACTAATGTATGGTCCATTGGAGATTCTAGAACAAGTGGGCAAGAATGCTTTTAGACTTGATTTGCCTTCTTATATGATCTATTTAGTTGTCAATGTTGAGAATGTACGTCTTTTTGAGCCTTCTATGATAGACAATGAAGATGAAGGGTTGTTACCTTCCATTGAAGATCTCACCCTTGATAGCCAATTGGAATTAGAGGAAGATGTTTTCTAGGAGGAGAGGACAATGCAAAGAGGAGTCCAAGAATCTTTGTTGATTGGGTTAAAAGGGCAATTACCTGGAAAGGCCAAATGGTATTCAAAAGAAGATGTGGGGAAGAAATTTCTCACTGATAGAAGTCCTAAAGCTTTTAAGGACTTAAAAGCCTTAAATTGGGGAGGTATGATCCAAAAATGGATCATGTTGTATCTAGTCATTTGTACTAACTGACTCCACTATGCCCAATTGTATGTAGACATGCTTGTAAGACATTTGTGTAAGATACGCTGTACTCTAATCATTAGTTCAAAGATGCTTCAGTGGTAGAATCAACGTAGAAGTGATTCAGACAATCTTAGCTTGATCAAGCATAGGATTTTAGGCTCTCAAAACCAAGGGAAAATGGATAGGTGATGAAACCATCCCTATTTGCAGGGTGACGGTTACGAAACTGCCCCATTGCAGTGTGACATAAACATCATCATCAAAGTTTGCAGACAACGATTGCATAACCCCATGTGTTTTGTCATCATATAGAAATGTGGGGATTTAGACAGTTGCTAACGTTCCAACTCTTGGTAGTTCCGTAACTGCTTGTCTACAAATTGTGGCTCTCAAAACCAAGGGAAAATGGATAGGTGATGAAACCATCCCTATTTGCAGGGTGACCATTACAAAACCGCCCCACTACAGTGTGACAAAAACATCATCATCAGAGTTTGCAGACGATGATTGCGTAACCCCATGTGTTCTGTCACCATATAGAAATGTGGGGATTTGGACAGTTGCTAATGTTCCAACTCCTGGTAGTTCCGTAACTGCTTGTCTGCAAATTGTGGCTCTCAAAACCAAGGGAAAATGGATAGGTGATGAAACCATCCCTATTTGCAGGGTGATCGTTACGAAACCGCCCCATTGCAGTGTGACAAAAACATCATCATCAGAGTTTGCAGACGATGATTGCGTAACCCCATGTGTTCTGTCACCATATAGAAATGTGGGGATTTGGGCAATTGCTAACATTCCAACTCCTAGTAGTTCCGTAACTGCTTGTCTGCAAATTGTGGCAGTTTTGTCACCATATAGAAACACATGGATTTGGATGGTTGCAAACGTTCCAACTCCTCTGACAATTCATTTCGGTTCTCTTTCAAATCTCCAGGGTTGAGAAGGCATAAATACAAGTCTGAGGAAGGCATAAGACATCAAAGAAATATAGTGGGATGTGTATAGTTAGATTAACATTGTTTTTTATGAGATTGAGTTTTTGTTTATAATCTCTGATTATTGTTAGCTGGAATTGATTGGTTTAGGGTTGTATGAGTACAAAGAGGATGTCATAAGTGTCGAGCTTTGATTGCATGAGTTTTGATAGGATTGTAGTGAAAATTCTATTGGTGAAGGCCATAACAGGCAATACCTTGTATACTTGTTGCATTACATAATGGAAGGGAAGCACATTTGCATGCCCACTAGAGTTTTTCCCATCGTGGGTTTGTCCAGGCCAAACTTGTGTGTTAAACTTGGGCTTTGCTTAGTCCTTTACTTCATGTTCAGTGGGTTTGTCCAGGGCAAACTTGTGTGTTAAACTTGGGCTTTGCTCAGTGCTTTACTTCATGTTCATGTTTAGCAAACTGTACATTTCATTTTCTGTACTTGTTCATATCTTGTTGAGTACAGAGTAATACTGAGAGGGGGGGTGAATCAGTATTAGATATTCTTTTCTTTTCTAACACTTAATCACTTATTCCAATTAAGATATTCAAAGCAATCAAATCACAACACAAGATAACGCAATGCAAATTGACACCAGATATACGTGGAAACCCTTTTGGGAGAAAACCACGAAGAATACTTTCTCAATATAAATATTCGTAGGCACCAACCTACAGGAGCACCAACCCCTTTCAGTGAGCACCAACTCAGCAAGAGACACCCATCTCTTCAAAACGAAGCAACCAACCTTCTCAAAAAAAATCACTCTTCTATCTCAAATTTATTGTCAAAACAACGGATGATAGAACACTTGCTTTATCTCCTTTTGATTTGATTTACACTTGAGTGTTTTCGCTGCTATGCTCTTCCTTGTCATTTTTTTCCTTTAATATTCTCACAAAAATCTACCTGTTGACCATTTTGGTCCTGCAGGCCAAAATCGGCCCTCCCTTTTTTCCCCTGTTGTTTTGAGCGAGTACATTTTTGATTTTGCACAAGTCTTGGAAATTTCTACGGACTCTGCAGGCATGGATTTCTACGGACTCGACAGGCGGAAAACTACGGACTCTGCAGGAAGAGGCAAGTTTCACACTTAGGCACAAAATGGACCATTTCAAGTGCCCTTGCGAAGGGCAGTTCCGGACTCAAGAGCCCTTGCGGAGGGCAGGGAACACTTTCGAAGAGGCCACAGAGAAAAGCCGAAAAGGTAAGTTTCCTTCGAAAATTTGTTTAAGGCAAAGGAAGTACCTTTCGGAAGGGTCGTTTCCAATTTTCTTGAAGGGCACTTTTCGAAGGCAGTCGCAGAGAAGCAAAGGAAGAAATCCTTCGGACTTTTTGTCCGAAGGAATTCCTTCAGACAAAAAGTCCAAAGGAATTCGGAAGGGCTATGGGCAAGAGAGACCGAGACAAAAGCAAGAAGTGATTTCTTTCGGACTTTTTGTCCGAAGGAATTCCTTCGGACAAAATGTCTAAAGAAATTTAGGAAAGCCGCGGAAGAAGCCCGAGAGAAATTCCGAAGGCCAAAGGCAAAGTGGTCGAAACAATTCTTGTGGACTTTTTGTCTGCGGGAAAATTAGCCGTGAAAAGTCTGCGGGAAAGTGTCAGCGGAAAATTAGCCGAAGAGAAAAGGCCGCCGAAGGACCCCGAAGGGCAGGTGCCCTTGCGGGGGACTCTAGGCCAAAATGGACACTTCTCCAAAAGCCGAAGGGTCACCTTCCCTTTGGGAGGATGCAAAACAAGAAGCCGAAAAAAAGGGAAACGCTGAAGTAATTCCAAGGGGTGATGGGCCCGAAGACGTCAAAATCAAGCACGACAAACTAGCCGTTGGTTTTCAAACAGTGACAGGCCCGCGGACGTCAAATTTAAGGCTCATGAAATAGCCGTTTGATCTTTGAATTCTTGAGCGCCAACCAGGAAAAATCCCAAGTAGCGGAACGTGCCACGTGTCCCCTACAAAGCCCGGCGGAAGCCAAGTGTCAAAGTCCGCAGACTCTCCTTTTTGTTCAGTAAAGACTGTGGTGGGCCCCAGGCAAACTGCTAAAGAGAGCGGAAGCTGCCAAGTGTCATCATCCGTGATGAATTCGAATGAGTTCCGAATGCTTTTGTATTGTTTCTAAAGCTTAGCGGAAGCCGCCACGTGTCATCTTCCGCAGGACCTTCAAAAGGTGCCTAAAACTTCTATAAACTCAGCGGATGCTGCCACATGTCCTGCCTGTTTCAGTAGCGGAACACACCACGTGTCACTAGTTGAGATCAGCGAAAAACGGCCAAGGCAGGCCGGAAAGACACAAAAAATTAGCACAAGGGGCAAAAGAGCCAAGTGCAGAAATCAACAAAATAGTCCAAGTGGCAAAGGAAGGCGTCGACCCAAGGAGTTATTCCAGTGGTTGGCACAGTATTTGTAAAGTGGTCATCAAAGGGCGCGAACAGTGAACGGCATGACCGTTTTCTTCATTTCGCATTGATGAGTGGACAATCCGCATAAATGCCTTGAAGGGAGCAGTGTGTTTGCAGAAAAGAGGCGCGGCCCATGTTTTCACATTAATGTTGGAACGCCAAAGTCAAAGCAGAAGCCGAAAATCAAACGGCTTCCTCTTCCCAAGGCTCGGAATGCACATGGGCCAGCTTGTCAAGAGCGCCAAATGTCAGGATCTTGCTCCACCAATTAGAGCACATATGATTACCTCTTGTATTAGCAACTAAACACGGAATTTAACCAAAATGATAAGTAACTAGAAATATGAAACAACACAGGAATATGAGAGACAATACACAATTGTATTAATAATCACTCAGAAGAAAATACAATAAAGAAGATGCCACTTCTTCCACCTCAAAGGCTCGCCACACCTCAAGACCTTCTTCCCTCTCTCTCTCGGTCCCAACAATCAATTCCAATACAGAATTGATGTTCACCTCCACCAGTCAGTAACACGCTGCCAGTACACCAAGTACACAACTGTACTCCAAGTAGGTCTCCTGCTCTCTGCTGCTACCTGCAAATCACTAGACCTTACTCACCATTGTAGATCTCCAAAAGAAGCCATGCACACCTGCTGACCAAGATCATACATACACGAAGAACCCTTCTGATTCTCCAAACCAGCACCCACACTTGGTACTAGGAGGAACACCCCATTGCTCTCCTCTCTCAGAAGGAGCTTATTTAGCTCTCTTACTCTCTAGCACTAGTTTACAATACAACCCATGAGTCTATATATAGATCTCATGCTTACAATAATTTGACTATCTTAATTACAATAATTAGACACGCAACTCAAGACTATAATTAGCCTTTAACATGCAAACTAATAGTCCAAGAATAGACTCTTCGGAATCAACATGCAAACTGCATGTTCACGCACACGCTGTCGACGTCGGCTCCTCCCTGACTGATGTCGGCCGACTGGTAACCGATGTCGGTTGCTTCTTCACTGCTATCTGATCGACGTCGGTTGATCAGACCGACGTTGGTTGCCCTGCAACTCTCCGCAACCTCCGCAACCTCCGTAACTTCACCTGTTTGCATCCTGGTGAAGCTTTTAGCTCCACAACCTAACACCAAAGTCTTTTTCAAAGCGGTGCCTTTACTTCTCCTCTTTCTATATATTGTAAACTTCTCATTTTGAGAAGGGATCCAATCTCTCAGCCTATAAGGGAAAGCTCTGCCCAAAAATCTCTGGGTTTGTAAGGCAGAACTCTGCCGGATTTTACCTTGAATCAAGACTTAGCATTTTTACCTCCATCTGGACTTGCACTCACACATATGTCTATGTTTTCTTTTTGTGTTAAGTCATTTTATTTTATGCTTTTCATAGAACGATTCTATCATGTCTAGTGCATTGTGAAGTTTCTTCTTCTGCAGGTCTGCCAGAAGTGTCTACAGCGGGAATATAGGCGCATGTGAATAAGCTGCCAAAGTATGTCTCAGAACACCTTTGATAGTTCTTCCTCCCTGTATCTCTACGGACCCCTAACTCACTGATACAGAAGAGTTTCCCACATCAGATGAAGTGTATGGGAGCTTCTTTTTGGTGAAAAGTGTATGTTCGGGGTTGAGTGGATCAACTTTTTTGGTGTATCACCTTTTAGTTTAAGTTTAGGTTCTGTTTTCAGCATCCTCCATTTTCATCTCCCCCCCTTTTTTATTTATTTGTTAGCAGTAGAGAATCCAGGACCTAAAAGATACATCAAATGGAGCTAGCCTTTATCTAGAGACTCTCCCCCCAGCTTCGCCAATCCCACAGGCGAGAGGGGAGTTTCCATTGTTGCGTGTGGAAGGCAGGAGCTCGGCCTCTTGCCCAGGGTGCAATCCACTGCGTCAACACTACCTTTAAAAATTCTGCTCTTTTATATCTTCCACTTTCGAATCTACAAATTTGCCACTCGTTATGCATTTATTTATAACCCATGGAAAGCCACAAATTAAGGTCGTGACTCTTCAAGTGAAAAGGTCCATTCGAACGGTCACAACTCCTCCCAATAGGTCGGCCGAGGTTGACATTTCCGTTGACCATTCTGTTCACTTCCATCGACATTTCCGTTCACTTTCGGCAATAGTTCCGTTCACTTTTGTCGACAGTTCTGTTCACTTCCGACAACAATTCTATTCACTTCCGTCAATCAATTCCGTTTGACATTTTCATTCATATTCGTTACAATTCCTTTGACATCAATGACAATATTCCAACATATCTGTTTTGGCATGTTTAGTAATGTAGACAATCATAAATTCAATTTCTAGTAAGGTATTTGGTTAGTATCCTTGTTGAAGCAGTTGAGAGTGGAATCTCCACCTAGTTTACGGATCATTCTCTCATTCTAAAACACACTTGAGTCTTGAGCAAAACAAAGAGCTTATAAAAGAAGAGGAAAGGAGGAGAAAGAGGAAGAGAGAAGAGGAGAGCAAGGGCAAGAGAATATGGGGATTCTGATAGTCCCAACCTTGGTGAGATATATGAGTGCATCGACATCATGTTTGGCTAGACAAAGGTTGTTATTCAAGTGAGGGACTCCACCCTAGACTTCTACTATGAGCATATTCAACCCATCATTCAAAAAGGGTGGGAGAAGCTGAACATTCCACTACATATAGATGCATATGCCTTGATTCCAAAATGGTATGTGTACAGACCTGGTAGATGCACCGCTTGGGAGGATGACGAGTTGAAGGGGGGCTTAATGAAGGCCCTGAAAAAAATGTATACTGCAGAGAATGATTCACATCTCAAAATCTAGTGGATCAAGTTTACGGAACTTGATGGCTACAAAACATCAGCGATGATGAATAGAGCAACATTGGCAGAAGAAAAGCCAGTGAATTGGTGGCCACTGTATGGGCATCCATGACAACTACAAACACTTGCAATTCGTCTCCTTTCACAGGTCATGTTCCCTTTTTCAAATAAAATAAAAAATAATAAAGTTAATATTTTAAATTGTTTAAGTGACTTTATTTTATTAAAAAGTGACAACTTAATATTACTTTATTATTATTAGAAATACAATAAAAGGGTGAGAAAAGGGAAAAGTGAAAATAAAAGAAGGGTAAAAATGAAAAGTAAAATCCAAAACTTAAAAGTGTAACCTTAACCCTAAAAGTGACAATCGAGTCTATATATTGAGAGTTTTTTCTCATTTGTAAGAATTCAAGTTTTATGATCAATATATTTTTTCAATTTGTTGAGCTTTATAGTTCTTTAGATTTTTCAACATAAGGATGAAAACCCTTATTGATTGAAGACGGTTGGTGGGGATGAAACCTCCATCTTCCATAATTCTTGATTCTGAAGACGAAAACCCCTGGATTGCTAGTGGTGATCTCATCCAGAGGTTACGATTGAGCTTTAACATATTTCAGATAAGTGAATTTGATTTATTACAATTGTAATAAATTAGATTTCAAATGTAAAGTCCATTGCCCAGTTAGAAGAATAAAATGTTATTTTTGCAAAGCTTCTATTTTATCATAGAATTCAGAATAGTGCAGTTGCTAGACATATTCAACAAATTAGAAAATATTACAATTAGTGTTGACCATTTTTGGTCCTACAGACCAAAAAATTGGTCTCCCTTCCTTCCCTACTATCTTGAGCAGTCAGTGATGTATCCACCTTTCTGCTACTGTGCCTTTCCCCTTTTGTAATAGGCTTGTTTTCTGAACCAAATGACTTGAGCTTTGTAGATGTTTCGGGTTGATCCGGAGGTTTATTTCGCTATGGGCAGCTAGTTTTCACAAGCCTTTTGGCAAAGGAATGGGCCAACTTTAAAGAGATATAAGTCTTTTACAAAGCTCTAAAGACAAAGTGCCCGAAGAGATTTCTTCAGACATTTTGTCCGAAGAAATTCACAAAGAAAGAGACCAAAATTTGAAAGCACATTTCCTAAAATTGGAAAAATTGGTTCAACGTTGGGGTTCAATGATATGAAATGAACTACACAGACCGACCAATAGTCACATGATCTTTCTAGGAGCTTTGAACTTTGAACTTAGAAATATTGAAATATTGAATCGTTGAACCATTGTAGGTTCAAGCGGTAGGTTCAAATAGTAGGTTCAATGATACATTAAATTCACAAGGGAATTGAGTGAACACGACTCCTTGCAGAACATAGAGTATTGAACTATTGAACCATTGGACCATTTAACTCCGAAAAAGGGTTTAGGTTCAATCGAAAGGTTTAAAGTCATAATTGAAAACGCTGAAATGGCCTAAGCAGTTCGCTAAAAGGGCAACAAAATTTCTTCGAAGGGCACTTTGGTCGGGAAGGACCAAATCAGAAGTTCCAAAGGGGCATTCCAAGGACAAAGTGCCCTTGCGGAGGGCAGTCAAGTTATAAACTGGACCATTCCCGCACATTGCGGAGGGCAATTATGGACCCAAACGTGCCCTTGCGGAGGGCAGGGAACTTCACTTGCGGAGGGATAAAAGAGAAGGCCAAAAGGTAAGTTTTCTTCAAAAAAATCCAAGGCAAAAGATGAAGAATTCCTTCGGACATTTTGTCCGAAGAAATTCACAAGAAGCTAAGGCAGGGTTTCCTTCGGACTTTTTCCGAAGGAAATTCAAAGGGAAAGAGACCGAAAGAAAGAGTTGAAACATGAAGGAAAGACTTTCTTCGGGGAAAATGTTCGAAGGAATTCCTTCGAACGTTTTGTCCGAAGAAATTGAGATGACCAAGGGAGCTCGAAGGGCAAGTGCCCTTGCGGGGGACTCTCGGCTGCCAAGAAGTGGACCTTTTCAAAGCCTCGAAGAGACACTTTCCCTTCGGAGGGTTGAATTGCAAAGATTCAAATGAATACAAAAGGCCGATGGGATTGCAAAGAGCCAAAAAAATTGCCAAAGGGGTGACGGGCCCGAAAACGTCAAATTCAGCATCGCAAACTAGCTGTTAGAATTCAAATGTCCAGTGACGTCTCCACGGGCGTCAAATTTAGGACAATGGAATAGCCGTTGGCTTTCAAATGGCGACGGGCGCACGAACGTCAACTTTACGGCGATAAGATAGCCGTTAATTCTCAAATGTTTAAAGACGGGTCCGCGTGTGGAAACTCAGTGACCCGTCGATAAGATAATCCCGAGGACAGAAAGAGCCAAGAAAAGACAAAAGCTAGGAAAAGACAAAAGCCAGGTGGAAACTCAACGACTTACCAAGAAAGGAGCCCAAAGAGCCAAGCACAGACACGGATAGAACAACCTAGGTGGCAAAAGAGACGTCGGCAGAGGAGTTATGCCAGTGGTTGGAACAGTCCTTACGAAATCGTCATCAAGGAGCACAAACAGTGAATGGCGCGGCCTGTTTTTTTCATTTAAGCATTAATGAGCAGACAACTGCATGAAACTCTTTAAGAAGCGGTCTTGTTTTCAAACAGAAAGGCGTGACCCATGCTTTCACAATGACGTTTAATATAATTTAAATGCTAAAGTCAAGACTTGGACTGCCGCAGCATGGCTTCCTTCACCGGACTTCCTCTTCCCAATGAATTGAACGCAGCATGGGCCACTTGTAGAAAAGGGTGCCATTGTTTTCTCTTTCTCTATATATTGTAGACTCTCATTTGAGAAAAAAATCTCTCATTTTGTAAGGTGAAGCCTTGCCAAAATTTTACCTTGAATCAATAGAATGTGTTTTACCTCTATTTGACTGGTTATATCTCTGAGTGTGTCTGCGTATTAACCTTGTGTTTAGTCATTTTAGCTTGATGCTTTCACAAGTTGACACCAACGCACTTAATGTAGCTAGAGTACCAGTTATGCAGGTTAATAGGACGTGCTACATCTGGAGCGCAGAGACAGAAAATGATTATCAGACAGTGTGTTTTCTACAGTCCTTGTGATAAGTTCATTTTTTCTGTATCTTCATTAAACCTCCCTATTAAAGCTCCCTATAGTCTGGTCTTTTCATCAGATAAAGTGTATGTCTGCTCTCTTATGGTCTGAAGTGTGAGTAACTGAGTAGATCAACTTGTTTGGTGCATCACCATCTTAGGTTGGTTTATGTTTTCAGTATCTTTCTCTCTTTTCACCCCCCTTTTTTTATATATTAGCAGTAGTAGTGAAATAACTCAGAGATGCATCAAAGGGAGCTAGCCCTTATCTAGAGATTCTTCCCTCAACTTTGTCAGACCCACAGCAAGAGGGGAGTCTCCATTGTGCCGCGTGGAAGACAGAAGCTGAGCCTTCTGTCAAGGGTGCAATCCACAACGTCAACAATTAGTAGATACGTATTGGAGTTGCATACTAACAGGGTTGTATTTTATTTCAGGTGTTTACATCCATATGATATATTATTTGGATTAATGTTGATCTGATTCCAACAACAGTCTATAATTATTTCCACAACAGTTTGGGTTGGATTCATCAATAGTTTATTTGATGTTTGGTTCAGTTTTAGCACTTGATCATCACTCAATATATTAGCTCAATTTGGCTTGAATTTACAAAAGTTAAGGATTTCAAATGGGAGATATCAACAACTCAAACTATCGAATTGGTCATAACAACACCAGGGGTTTTAGTATTTCCATTTTAATCCTTGTAATACGTTGTTAGTCTATCCTTGTAATCAACGTTACCATAAATTTCATTGTGTAAGAGGAGTTCAAATTTCAAAATAAAGTTTTATAGAAATTATCGAGTTATATTTTTTTTGCAATTAGATTATCAAGTTATTATTATTCATTGCAAATTTAAATAAATAATTCCCTGAGGAATCATATATTATTGAAATATGTCCAGTTAGGGACATTACAATGGTATCAAAGCATTGATCTTGCCAGCCTGCAAGGCTAGATTGAATTTTTAATGCAACATAATGGAAAATCAAAGAAAAAGATCTACAAATCCAATTGAGGATACCCTGGAGCGAATGCAGAGCCAAGATTTTAAGAACCAATTATTGGAGCAGTTTAATATTAGCTATGAAGATCAAACTTCATTTTGAAGATCACAAAAGTAAAATCCTACCTACGAGGCATGGTTATAAGAGTAGTGTGATAGAAATGAGGTCTAACTTCTTGCCTTTGACGCATATGATAGAAAGTCTAACATCTACAAATCTTATAATACCTTTGAAGAATTCTTGGAGATATACAAAGAAAATATAAGTAGAAGGTTGAACAAGAAAGAGGGAAGTCAAAACATCAAAAGATTGCTAAGTAAGAAATCAAGAAGCAAGAACAGTCAAATTTAAAGCCACAAGACATCATTGAGCAAAAACAAGAGAGATCCAACATGCAGGCTGAGGGTAAAGATCCTTTGATAGTAGATGTTTTATTGACTTCTAATTATTGTGTGTATATCAATGAACTCAAGGAGGAAAAGGCATCACTAGTTGAATGCAAAGAGTCGAAGATAGAAATAGATGTGCCATTCCATGAGCTACCCAATGATCTTCCAAAAGGTGATTCGTTGCCATATATGATTGAATTTCAGGATAGTCATGTTGATAAGCATGCAATTGAGGAGAATGTTGATATCTCAAATTTTGAGTCACAAGGATGGAGGTATTGAGGATATCTCAACAATTTCTAATTCGACAAAGGTGAACACTTTGATTAGAGCCCAAGGTATGTAAAAGATGTTCATATTACAGATTTGTTGCTTTATACTATGCCATTACAAGATGATTGTCATCATGGAAAGCATTCTAAAAATGGTGATAGGGTCAAAGATACAACTTGCAACATAGGACATATAGATTCTTTGATTCAAGTTCAAATTTGTTTTTACATGTGGGATCTGGGTGATCTTTTGAGATTGTTGATGTTGTGGATTGCACCCTTTAAAAGAAGGCTCGGCTTCTTTCTTCCACGCGGCACAATGAAGACATTCCTCTTGCTATCGGCTTGGCAAAATTGAGGAATGAATCTCTAGATAAGGGCTAGCTCCCCTTGATGCACCTTTGAGGTCCTTAACTGTTACTGTTAATAATAGGGGGTGAAAAGAGAGAAAGATATTACAAAAGCAGAACCTAACTAAAAATGGTGATGCACCAAATGATTCGATCTACTCAGTTTTCATCAACACTTTACATCAAAAGGAGCGAACAGACACTTCATTTGAACAAAAAACCAGACTGCATGGGTGTTTTAACAAGGGGCTTAATGGAGATACAATGAAAAAGAACCTACCATAGGTGCTCCAGAAGCACACTGTCAGATAATTGTTCTTCTGCCTCTATGCTCCAACTTGGGCACTCCCTGTTAACCTGCAGAAAATGGTCTTGGATATACTAGATATGCTGGTGTCGACCTATGAAAGCATTAAGATAAAATGACTAAACACAATGTCGATACACAGACATATTCAGAAGTATAACAAATCAGATGGAGGTAAAACACGCTTATTTTGATTAAAAGGTAAAATTGTCAGGGCTTCGCCATACACAAGTGAGATCTTTTTTTCAGCTGAGAGGTTACAATATATAGAACTTAGAGAAAGATCCTTAGTCATTTTAAGGAACCAACGGTCCATACTACATTAAAAACCTTGGTAAGAGGAATTCGCTCATGCTGTTGTCATCTTTCCATCAATACGTCTGGAAGAACCACGCTGTATATGTCACAAACATTGACTTTGTTGCTCAAACTGCATTTAATATTCCTGCTAAAGCATGGGTCACCTTATTCTTTGAACGACAAGGCTGCCTCCCCTGAAAACTCGTGCAACTCTCTGCTCATTAATGCTAAACAAAGAAAAAACGGGCCGCTCTATTGAATGTTTGTGCTCCCTTTGATGGTTGTTTGGTGGATGCTATTTCATCTGCAAGAAATAACTTCTTCTGATGACGACTCTTTGCCACCTAGGTTGATCTGGTTTGTGTCTTCTAGAACTTTCCAAGTGTTGTCATATGTGTGCATAGTTGCATTCTGGATTTACTGTTTTGTTCTCTCTTTCCTTGCTACTTTTTGTCTTTTCCTGGCAATTCGAGCTCTCGGGCTATTCTTTGCCTCCTCTTGGCTCCTTTCTTGGCGGGACACTCAACCTTCGAATTCCTTCGGGCAAAATGTCTGAAGGAAATGTCCTTTAACTTTTCCTCCGACGATTGACCCATCTTGAATTTTGACGCTTGCGGGCTCATCATCATTTGAAAATCAACGTCTCTTTTACTACCTTGAATTTGACGTTCGTAGGCACGTCACCAAATGTTTGAACCTTCAACTGCTAGTTCACCATGTTGAAGTTGGCGTTCTCGGGCCCGTCATCATTCTTTAGCAATTCCTTCAGCTTTTGCAAAATGAACCTTTTCAAAGGGAAAATGACCCTTCGAAAAGAAGGAAAAGGTCCTTTTTTGATAGTCGAGAGCCCTCCGCAAAGGCACCTGCCTTTTGGGTTCCTTTGTCTTCCAAATTCCTTTGGACATTTTGCCCGAAGGAAATTGTGCCTTCAATGTCTTGACCTTCTTTTGGTAAATTTCTTCGGACGAAAGTCCAAAGGAATTCCTTCGGGCATTTTGTCTGAAGAAATTTGCCCCACGGTTTCTTCATGGATTTTCTTCGGACAAAAAGTCCGAAGAAATCCTTTGTTTGACTTGTCACTTTTTTCGAAGGAAACTTCCCTTTCGGGCTTTTTGCTTTGATCTCTTACAATGCGCTTTCTGCCCTTCGCAAAGGCACTTTGGGTCCAAAGTTGTCCTTCAGAGCTTGCTTGAACGATCCCATTTGTTACCTTCCTGCCCTTCGCAAGGGCACTTGACCTTCAGAGTTTTGTAAAAGACTTGCATTTCTTTGAAACTGGGCCATTCTTTTGCCGATAAAAGGCTTGTCCAAGATAATTTGTTTGAAGAGAAATAAGCCCCAAATCAACTCGAAATACCTACAAGACTCAAATTACTTGGTTCTTTATAAAAACAGGCCTATTACAAAGGAAAACCCCACAATTGCAGTAAGGTGAAGACATCAGAGACTAGGTAATCAGGACAGCAAGGAAAGAAAAGGGAGCCCGATTTTTGGCCTGTAGGACCAAAATTCAACAGAGATACAAGCAGGATAAAGGCTTTGATGCGATCAATATTACTATTTCTAGTGAATTCTTCATTCCATGCATTTGGATAGAAAGGAAGTTCACGAGGAATCATGCAGAGTATGTTGTTCATTCTAACGAAGTTGTGGAGGATCAATGCTTACGATTCATAGACCACTCCTTGGAGCCAAGATCTACATTTGAAGACATGGTTATAGATGATGGCTAAACGAAGATGAACAAAATGAAATGTGTGATGTTGGATGAGGGTAAGCAGAATGGGTATCATTTTGATGTTCAAGATTCTATGAATAAGCACGGTGTGATGTTTTTGGAATCAAGCTACATATAGGGTTGCCACCCTTTGTAATGTCCCCATTTTTTTTGGAGATTTAAATAATATTATTTCTGAAATAAAAAGTATTTTTAAATACTTAAAAATAAGGCAATTAATAGAAAAAAAACATTTTATGTTATAAACTCCACTTGAGTTGGGACCTTTTTAAGGGTCATGGGCATTTAAGGCCTAAAGTGAAATTGTAAGGAGTTCTTTTCAATATTTTTAAATTAACTCTTCCCTCCAATTTGGGTGCCACGCTTGGGGAAGAGATATAAGAGGAAATAAAGATTCATTTGAAGTTATGGTTTTTGGATGATATTTGGAAAAGAGGTCAAGTATGTCAAGCTTGATTGTCTTCGGCATAGTTTCTTAGAGAATGTTACCCTCCAAGAGCTATGATGCTCTACAAACGGTATCTATTAACACCACCTATCTATCGGAAATTGTGCTACACCTTTGAGCATTTATTTGAGGATTTTATCTAATAAAATTGCACGGTTTGGTGAATTGACGAATTACTTTGGATGGTCTATTTGATGGTTTAAAGGGATCTAGTGTTGTAAGTAGGATTTTCAGAACTTCGAGACTACTTTTGAGGGACTTCCCATGGAGGAAAAACTTGGATTCTAATTTTGTTTGATAGCTGCTAATTTTGTAAGCATTTTGAGCTATCATTTGCATTAAAATTCCAAAAATTCCAGAAGATATGAATTTTTGAAGCTTCAGTTGTTTGAGGCAAATAATAAATTATTGAGGGCAGCGATTTCATCTTGAAGGTTGGCCGAATGCCTTAGGGCATGCTTGAACTTGCTTGAAGATGAAAAATTAGGTTTGAGATCATCAATAATACTTCGAATATTTTATGGTATTTTTCTATCTTTCGTGATGCCGATATGAGGGTTTCAATGGTGGATTCTTGAAGAAAATAATTCAAAAATAATTTATATTATCTTCCAAGTCGGACGATTCACCTTGGGGAATGTTTGTAGGCATTGTGGGGTGCTAATTGACCCTAAAACATGGTAATTTGATCTCTATAATTTTTACCTATTTTTATGACTAATTATAACATGTTTGGCAAATTATATAAGGGTTTGGACATGCATATGCATCAGTGATTTTTGCTGCTAACTTTTTGAGTATAGCGATTTGAATAGAAGGGTTTTGGAGTGTATTTGGGCATCGAACAAGGGGTGTTTAAGGCCAAGTCCTTTGGCAATATTTTCAGTCTATTGTTTGAAGTGTTTGTAAGGGTTTTAAAGCGTTTGGAGCTGATATCAGAGGGATGTCAGCCAAATAAAAAAATCAGACTTGAAAGGAGCAACAAAAAGGTATTTATTACTGTATTTCGTAGATCAAGTGGTTGCTGGTTTTATTTCAAAATTGCAAATTTATTTTTATGTTTGTTTAAGGATTTGTTGGAAAACATCTATTTTGGTCTTCAGTCCCTATATGGGGACATTTCACCCTTGGATGTGTAAAGGAGAATTCACAAAAGATGCAATACTACAAGATGGCTTCATCATTCCTTGCATCATGAAGGCACAAAAACTTGTTAGCACTTGGGCTAGACACAAGTTGTGCAATGACTCTTATGACATGGGTTTAGGTGAGATATTTTCTCCTGATGATAGTTAGTCTACTTTGGATCAGCTTTGCATGGTGTTTGATTTTGCAATTTCGAGATTGCCCTTGATTAAAGAGTACCATGAAGAGTTGAGGAATTGTGTTTGATATATCTTTTCTATTGAGGAAGTTATAAGCACCACAAGATCTCAAGAGAATGTTTACATGAATACTAGAGTAGCACAACATAAGCATGATGGAGTAACTCCAAACTTGGATATTTGTGCAAAGGATCACCAACAAGACATAAAGAGAATGCGTGGTGATGGGATACTAGCATCAAGTGATAGAGGAAACATACCCAAGGTAGCTATGAACCAAATTGCCACCATTAATGTTGTTGTCATCACCATTATCAACCACCACATTATTTCAGTTGCATTCATACAAGTGGATATGTAGTTTTGCAACTGTTGTGCCAGTGTCATGTTGCCAATTTTGATAATTTCAAATCATGAGTTGTTATCAGTTATGAACAGTTGCAAGTTTGCACATTTTAAGGAGGTTTATGCTTCTTTCAATAAATACAATCAAGTTGTGACATTATCGATGCATCCATATCGCTACCATGTTCATTCAAAGTACTAAAACACTGTATAGATGAAAAGATACAAATCATTATTTTGGATGAGATCATGCAATCTGCTTGCACTCAAGCACAAGACTTGTATGGAAAGTATGTGATACATGTCCTTGATCATGGTAACCCACTTGAGTGTGTTGGTGTAATTAAGAAACTAGCTGGACAAATAGTTCAAATGAGTCAACAAAAATTTGCTTCTAATGTTTTAGAGAAATGCTTGCAATTTGGAGGGCGAGATGAGTGACAGATACTAATTGGTGAGATGCTTGGCTTAACGGGTGAAAACAAGCCCCTCTAGGCAATGATGAAAGATCAATTTGCAAATTATGTTGTACATAAGGTTTTAGAAACTTGTGATGATCAACAACAAAGCGTTCATGCTCAACAAGGTATGGTTCGTGCATGGGAATCATAGAAAGGTATGCCAAAATTGTAATGTTCCCAAATGGGATGATTTACTAAATAATAAGATTATTTGGAAACCCTATTCAATATGGAAAAATTCTAATTTAATTGCAGCAAACCCTAGATGCCAATAACTCTTCAAATATACCTCAAAAATAGCTTAAAAATATGCGAAACCCCAATCAATTAGTAGTTGCTACAAACATGAAAATATAACCCTTCAAAAAAAGATATTATTTTTCAAACCTAGGCATCCTTGGCTGCAAATTTTATTTGAAAATTATAGATGTTTTTCTATGCCACAAATCTTATAAACCCTCAATAAATTGCATAAATATATTTGCAATAAAAGGTAGATTTTTTAATGAATTTTATTAATGTTTTTATGGCTAAAAAATCCTAAAAATCAAATCACTCAAGCTAGAAAATTATGAGAAAATTACAGAATTCAATTCAAGATAAAATGACCTTCGCAAGAGGTCCAAACCTCTCCCAATCCAAGTTGCCACTTTGTAGAAAAATATGAATAATTCCAGAATTGCCTTTAGAGCACAAAAAACCCCAAAAGCATGAGATTTCACTCCCAAACCAAGTCTTCTTCCAAGTGCAAGTCGCCACTTTTCCAAGAGCAAGTCATCAATCTAAAAATGTTCAAATGGTGTCTAAAACACTTTTGTAGGACTAGTTGATTTCAATGATAACCCTTGAATGAAGTTACCTCAAAGAAAAAAGAGGGTTTTCGTTCTCTAACTTTGTTTGCTTAAAGAGTTTTTTCTTCAAAGCAAATGGCTTAGCATTTTCATGCTAATAGACCAATTTTCAATATCAAAAACATAACATAACCTCTCCAAATGATTGCCCTTTTACTTTTGTAGCCCTCCAAGTGTGGCGCCCAAAAGAGGAAGGGAGGATAACTTAAAATGTTTTAAAAGACCTTTCCTTATGATATTTTATTAAAATCACTTAAGCCTTCATTACCCTTAAAGGTCCCCTCTTTAAGTAAAATAAGAAACATAAAATAACTTTCCAAAAAGGTACTTTTACAAATTTTCAAATAAAACATTCAATACTCTTTTCCCTTTATGCTTGTCACTTAGCCCTCGGAAATAAGTTAAGGCTAAAGGGTCTTCCAAGATGTCCCTATCATAAAAGGGACATGACAATCCTCCATGTCCAAAATTGCTTGTCCTCAAGCAATAGAAGTAGCCAAAGTGCTATCTCCACTGTAGGTTTTGTGTCAGACTCAAACCTAAGCCCTTCCCAATGGAAAGACCCTTCTTGACGATGCCTTCTACAACTGTAGATGAAGTTCTCTTGTTGCTTAAGCAAGCTGAAAATGAAAGACCAGCAACACCTCATATTGTTACTTCTTACCCTTGAGCCCAAGTGTTCACAAAATGCCCATAAGATGCTGAAAACAAGAAAAATTTCAAAGTTTGCATTACAAAGGTGGCTGGAAAATGGTATTCCAACTAGGTAGTCTTCAAGTATTAGAGCCTTGATTGCCCTTGTATCAACACATGCACATGAAGCAAACACATTAATAAAAAAAATCATCTTCCCCTTCTTTTTTGTATTTTTGGCAATGCTTTCTTTAAGGAGTATGGCTACAAACTCCGTATTGCTAGGTATGGTGCAGCCCCTAGCATCCTCCTTATTCACCCATCCAATGACTTTTATTTTTACCACCTTGGTGCTCCAAGCATATTTCATTTTATGCAACTCATAACAACTGCATATGCCCTTGATGTTATCCTTCAAACTCTCCAATTTGATTCTCCAAAGGACTTGAAACTCATGTGTGGAAGTGTTAATTCCACCCTTGACTCATAAATTCATTTGTTTCCTTGTATTGAAGTAAACCAAATCTTTTACCAACCTTTTATTTTGACTTTCAATAAACCTGCAATTCTTTATTGAATCCAACCCATCCATCACCAAAGTGTTGTCCAACAACTCATTGTTTATGCCACATAAAAAAGACTTATGGACATACGTAAAATAAATTAGAATTGGAAAATATCAAAGAGCTGCCCTCTATATGTACATTGATGGTATTGAAAGTACATGTTGGGTTCCCCAGGAGTGGAAGTTGCATATCTTGGAGTGAAGCAACAATTGGCACTTTGTCCCCAAAGGACAACTTACATTTCCTTGCAAAATCAGATTTTGTAGGTTGTTGTTCATTGCCCTTTTTTACCTTGTTCCATGTGCCAATATTCAGTTGAAGTGGCTCATTTATCCCCTCATTACTACCATCACCAAGTGTTCTCTTGGTTTCAAACCTTGGGGTGTTTTTAACTCGCTAAGTTGACACCTTATTTGCCATGTTTCTAAACTGTATGCTAGGCTTAAATGACATAAAAGACTTGGAATTTTTTGAGTGTATTTGCAAATTTCTTCCCATGCCATTTTCAAATATCTTTATCATCTTCAAATATGGAATCTTCCCCACAATACCAATTTTAAGAATAAATTTTCAGAATTGGCAAAAGAAAAATGAATTAAGTAATTCTTTCCATACGTGAACTAGCATTGACTCCTCTCCACAAACTCCTGTTCACTTTAGCATGCGTTAGAAACCATATTTTAGCATACCTTAAAATCCAACTTATACAAATAAAAATTTAAAAGTTCTTTTTATATCTTAGAGGCTGCCCTATGCCCCCATCATTGATTTTTTCATAGAGGTAACCTTTTCCCACTTTTTCTTCACCCCACATGCCATGTATGTGACTTATTTTCTTCATGAGAGTTGGTTGTTCCAACTCAAAAAATTCCATTTGTCTAGCTGCCCCTACATGAATTCCTTCATGCATCATGCTTTCCATTCTTTTAAAGATTGCCCCATTGGGTGCCCTATCCAACAAACCATGTAAAATCACTTTCTTTCCATTGACATCAAATTTGAACTCCATTGTTTGGTAATTTTGGATGTACTCTCCAAGAAAGTGCAACCATTGTATACCAAGCACAAAGTTGGTTTCCCCAATACCAACCACATAAAAATCATCTTCAATGAGAGGTGTTCCCGTCATTATGTTTAGCTTGGGAATTTTAGTGGTAGGGATGGTGAAGCCATCCGCCACACTTACACGAAAACCACTAAATTCAATAGATTGTAATCCACATAAAGCCATTTATTTTTTAACAATGAAATTATGAGTGGCTTTACTATCAATAAGAATAGTGACATCCATATGATTCAAACTACCCTTCACATGAAAGGGGTTTCTGATAGGGAAGCAAAAGTTCCCTCCAAGTCTTTACCAAAAATTTCCAAATGCTTCTCATCATAGGTGGCTGCCCCTTCTACATCTTCATATTCTCCATCCGAATGCACTTCAATGTAGTGCACTTGACCTTTTCCATGGCAATGGTGACCCGGTGACCAAGGGTCTTTGCAATCAAAGCACAACTTCTTTCATCTCAATTCATTTCTCATCTCAAAACTCCCTCTTGGCAACTCTCTTTGCTGCCCCAAACCTTGCTGGTTTGGACTTTCAAACTGCCCTATACCATGCTGATTGGGCTTATCAAATTTCCCCAAGGGGACTGATCTAGGTGGCCCAAAAGTGCTGCCCCTTGGCTGCCCCCATTTGTTGTCCTTTGGCTGTCCATAGGGCTTAAAATAATTAGTTTTCTAAAAATTAAAGGGCAGAATTTTACCTTGTGGTGCTAAGGACTCAAGATCAAGGGCTTTTTGAATGGCTCCTTGGAGAGTAGAAGGATCAAAAGCCTTGGCCAAACCCCTAATAGAATCACTCAAGCCTTCCATGAAAAGAACCACTAACCTTCTCTCCGAAACATTTGTCACCATGACTGAAAGCCTCTGAAATTCAATCACATAATCTTCCACCGTGTCTTTTTGTTTTAGTTGTGCCAACTCCCTAAAATGCAATTCTGGATCAGCCCTATCGAATCGCTCAATAATTCTCTTACTGAATTCTTCATATGATGAAATGAGTTGGTGGCTTTGAGTAACCAAACCGTGATACCACCATTCATGGACAGCCCCTTCCAAATGCAAGGTAGCAAACTGAATGGCCTCTTTCTCTGACATAGGCCTTAGAGAAAAATATGTAATCACCTTTTGGATTCAAGCCTTAGCTGAACTTTTTGGGAACCATCAAAATTTGAAAGTGAAAGCTTACCCAAAGCGTGATGGAGTCCTCCTTGGCTGCCCTTATGCTTTTAGCTAGCCCTATTGCCTCCCATTTGACCATGTTTCCAAGAAATGAAAGATGAAAAATCTATTTGTTCCCTAAAAGGAGTTGGATATGTCATGTATTCATCATATTCTTTCAACAAAGTGTCTTGCAATTGTCCTTCTCCATTGGGAATGGCCACTTCATCTTGCAAGAAGGTAGGCTGGTTAGGCCTACGTGAAGCTCCTCCAATACCCTTAGAAGGCTGATCCATGAAGTTGTGACTTCCAGAAGCACTGCCATCCCCATTGGATGGTTTGTCACCCTTCATCTCCTTCATAGTTCATACAAATTCTAACATCATGGCCGTCATTAGTTCTTGGGCTTGTGTGTACCTGTCAAGCCTTTGTTTCTCTTTGTTTTCCTCTTCTTCCCTTAATTGATTTCAGTGAGACATGTTTTCTGTTTGCGAAATTTCTTCCACTTCTTGCTTTTCAAGTAATATTTTCTCTCTGTCACCCTCTTGCATGTATCATTGAAAAACCCTATAGCTAGCCAAGATTTGGCTCTAATACCACTGTAATGTCCCAGATGGGATGATTTACTGAATAATAGGATTATTTGGAAACTCTACTTCAATATGAAAAAAGTCTGATCTAATTGCAACAAACCCTAGCTGCCAATAACCCTTCAAATATACCTTAAAAATAACTTTAAAATATGTCAAACCCCAATCACTTAGTTGTTGCTCTAAACATGAAAGTATATCCCTTAAAAAAAAATTTGTTTTTCAAACCCTAGGTGTCCTTGGCTGCAAATTTAATTTGAAAATTATAGATGTTTTTTATGCCACAAATCTTACAAAACCCTCAATAAATTGCATAAATATATCTGCAATAAAATGCAAAATTTTTAATAAATTTTTTGAATGTTTTTATGGCTAAAAAAGCCCAGAAATCAAATCGTCTAATCTGGAAAATTATGAGAAAATTATAGAATTCAATTGAAGATAAAATGACCTTCGCAAGAGGTCCAAACCTCTTCCAATCCAAGTCACGACTACGCAGAAAAATATGAATAATTCCAGAATTGCCTTTAAGTCACAAAAATTTCCAAGAACATGAGATTTCACTCCCAAACCAAGTCACCACTTTTTCAAGAGCAAGTTGCCAATCTGAAAATGACCAAATGGTGTCTAAAACACCCTTGTAGGACTAGTTGATTCCAATGATAACCCTTGAATAAAGTTAACTCAAAGAAGGAAGAGGGTTTTCATACCCTAACTTCGTTTTCTTGAAGGGTTTCATCTTTAAAGCAAATGACTTAGTGTTTTCGTGCCAATAGACCAATTTTTAAAATCAAAAACATAACATAACCTCTCCAATTCATTCTCTTTTTACTTTTGTAGCCCTCCAAGTGTGGCGCCTAAAAGAAGGGAGGGTAACTTAAAATGTTTTAAAAGACCTTTCCTTATGATATTTTTTTAATATTACTTAAGCTTTCATGACCCTTAAAGGTCTCCTCTTTAAGTGAAATAAGAAACATAAAGTAACTTTCCAAAAAAGTACTTTTTACAAATATTCAAACAAAACATTCAATACTTGTTTCCTTTTATGCTTGTCCCTTAGTCCCCGAGAGTAAGTTAAGGCTAAAGGGTCTTCCAAGATGTCCCTATCAAAAGAGTGACATGACAAGAACAATCAGTTGTTTTGCAAATTTGATTGATTGATCTTTTACTCCATCCTTATCCCAAAGGACTAGATAAATTTTTGCCAGTGATACTAATTGAAATTTAGATTTGGAATTGCAAATTCCCAAAGATGAATTGGGATCCTGGTACTTGTAGGATGGTTCAGGCATTGCTTGAAGACAATCTTTGGGAAGGGCAAACAGTTATGTCCCCTTTTTCAAATTAAGAAAAAAAATTAAATTAATATTTCAAGTTGTCTTAGCAACATACTTTTCATTATATTAAAAAGAGACAACTTAATATTACTTTATTATTATTAGAAATAAAATAAAAAAGGTGAGAAAAGGGAAAAGTAAAAATAAAAGAAAGGATAAAAGCAAAAAGCAAAACCCTAAACCTAAAATTATAACCCTAACCCTGAAAGTGACAATCGAGTGTATATATTGAGAATTATCTCATTTGTAGACATTCAAGTTTATGATCAATATATTTTCTCAATTTCTTTGAATTTCATAGTTCATATTTTTCAACATAAAGACAAATAACCTCTATTGGTTGAAGAGAGTTTGTGGGGACGAAAACTTCCATCTTACATAATTTTCAATCTGAGGACGAAAACCCTCAAGATCGTTAGTGGTGATCTCATCCAAAGGTTACAATTGAGCTTCAACAGATTTTAGATAAGGGAATTCGATTTGTTATAATTGTAATAAATTAGATTTCAATTATAAAGTCCGTTGTCTGGTTAGAGGAATAAAATATTATTTTTCAAAAGCTTTTGTTTTATCATAAAATTCAAAATACTGGAGCTACCAGACATTTAGAAAATAAAAAATCTTGCAATTAGTAGATACATATTGAAGTTGCATACCAATAGTAGTTGCATTATCTTTCAAGGGTTTATAGCCCTATATGGCATATATATTTTTTGGATTAATGTTGCTCTGATTCTAACAACAGTCTATAATTATTTTCCACAACAGTTTGGGTTGGATTCATTAGTGGTTGAACAAATTTTTGGTTCAACTTTAGCATTTGATCATCACTCAATTATATCAACTCAATCTGTTTTGAATTTGTAAAAGTCAAGTATATCAATAGAGAGATATCAGCAACTCAAAATATCAAATTAGTTATAACAACACGAAGGGTTTCAATATTCAACTACTCAGCAGCTAGTAAGATTCGGTTTTTATATTTCCATTTTAATCTTTGTAATACGCTGTTAGTCCATCCTTGTAATCAACATTACGATAAATTTCATTGTGTAAGAGGAGTTCAAATTTCAAAATAAAGTGTTGTTTCAAAAAATTTCGAGTGATATTTATTTTTGCCATTAGATTATCAGTTATTATTGTTCATTGCAAATTTAAATAAGGAATTTCCCAAGGAATTTGGTATTATTGAAATATGTCTGGTTAGGGACATTACATGGATCCACTCTCTTAAGAGGAACAAACTTACCTCTAAGAGAGCAGAGAAGCTTGTTTTGTGCACAGTGCTTTGCATCAGATGGATCACAAAACTCCTCAGTACATGTAGACCCCAACATTATGTTGGGATGTAGATCCTAAGGAACCAAGCAAGGTCGAAGAGGAGCATAATGTGTAACAAGGATTGATTGAGATCTGCTTTGAGGATGAAGATGAGGACAGCAATCCTAGCGAGGAGCAGTTCATGGATGTTGTTTCAGACGATTGATTCTGATTTTTGAGCTGCATACTTGGATGTTCATGGACTATGTTTTTTCATTTTGTTTTGGTCCTTGGACAACATGTTGAATAGTTGATGTATTAATCAAAAACTTTAAAACTATAATGTATGATCATTTAATCTCTTGTTGATGTATCTAGTTCTACTTTATTTTTTTAGTTTATTCATATATTTAAAATTTTAAATATTTATGCATTATGTTCCCCTGCAGTCCCCAAAATTTTGGAATTTTTTTGCTGTCCCAAACACCCCATCCCTCCGTCTTGGAGTCTTGGGTAACCATGGTATTTTCCAACAAAAGCTTGCCTTGATGTAATATGCTAAATTCATATTATTGCTACTATCAGTGTATTGTTTTAGTTTATCATTTGTTATATTCACTATGCCTTGTTAATTACGAAATGCTTGCAAATGTTATTAGGGAGATGTTTGTGTTGTCTGGTATGTTGCATTTTGATTTTTTGGTATTGGGCATCATTGCTGAATATAAATATTCTCTATGCACTTTTTTTTATGAGAAGTGGAATATACTATTCACATTTGCATGCACCGTTAATGATCAACTAAAAATCATTCATTCGTGCTTTTAAAAAAACCTGAGATCTCTGTTTTCAATTGGCAGTGGGAGTAATGATCATACAACCAAGTTTTGGTCCAGAAACCGTCCAGGGGATACAGGTCGAGACAAACACACTGGTTATGGTCACAATTTGTTTTTTTGTAGTTTGTGTGTTCAAACATTTTGTACACTGTTTTCTTTGGTCATTTGCTCTCTCTCCAAAGGGGACAATGTCAACTCCTTGTCCAAGTACTCTTATATGGAATCAAGCTCAACTAAATTCCTTTACACTGTAGTTGATTTGTGGTGGTTAAAGTTTAATGTTTACAGAGATAAAATGAAATCCTCTTCTTGATCATCGTATCTTGATGGCTCTGTGAACATAAAGTTATTTGATTTAGGCTCTGTATATTCTCATTATGTTAACACTTGTCTGATCATGTTATGTTCAGCATCTGGTGAGCAAAATGATTTTGTTCCTAGCCGTTCATCTAACAATTTTCAGACACCAGAAGGTCCAACGACTCCAGGACCATTTGCAGCAGAAGGAACAATTCGTGGTGAAGGAACTATTCCAGGCATTGGTTCTGCAATGCCTTTGTCACTTCCAAACCTTGCTAGCACTCCTCAGGCAGAAACACCACAACCGTCAGTGCTGGGATCAACCCACCAAGCAGGGCATTCAGGAGTGCCACACCCTCCTTTTGCTCCTCATCCATCTATTACTACATCTAATCAACAAGCGTATCAGCAGACACAACAGATTCCAACACAACAGCAACTACAACATCAGACAGTTCCTCCTCTACAGCCGTCTCCAACTTTACCACAACCACCACCAAATTTTCATCAGCAGCCACAACAAGAAGGTAATCCCATGCATTTAGCACTGCATGCACATACACAACCACAACCACCTAGACTGCCATCACTGCAGCCTCAGCAATTAGGAATGCCTTCATCGATGCCTGTGTCAATGCCCTCTTTGATGGCTGTTACAATGCCATCCACATTGCCTATTTTGGCAGTCCCTTCAGAGTCCATGCTCCATTGGTCAGGTCCTACCTTCCCTTCTGCTCCCATTCTCCTTTCTAGTCATTATTCTTCCATGGTACCATTGCCAAGGCAATTAGCCCAAGGTTCATCAATTCAAATGAGGCCTCCAACATCTCAATCACATGCACTTGGCCTGAGTTCAGTGAATCCAGGTCAGGTTTCTCAATCAAGCCTTGCAACAGGCATAGAGGGCTTTGGAAATGACATTACAAATGTTTTGGAAATTCAAAACATTGGTTCTGGTGCACAACCTTTTCCATCTAACACATTAGGCATGCAGCCTCAGCCACCTGCAGCAATACTACGGACTGCCGGAGTGTTCAATATGCCACATGGTGGACCATTACCTACTGCATCAATAACTCCAGGGATTAAAACATACCAGGTATGCATGTTCCATTTGAAATAAAAAAATTGGTGATTTTTTATTTTCTTAAAATGTTTGATCTCTATAATATCTCATGTTAGGACTCCAAGTCAACATGTCGAACATGAGGAAAATTAAATTGTTTGCCTGAAAATTGGAATTTTGTCAAAGGAGTTTAGGATAATTAATCATTTATTAACCCTAATATTTCTTTTGCTTGCTGATTTTATAGTGACATTTTTTCTGGTTCTTCTGTTCTTTCCATATGCATGTTTCCATATTTGTTATATTTACTTTCTAATATCTGCATAATGCTATATCACATCCTGTTAAATGGTTTTCTCTAGGGGCATGTATAGCCTTATGATCTTTCATGTATTGCTTTTCATTTCCATAACTCTTTTGAAATCAATGTTCCACGTGTCATGGGGACGAGGTTTCAAAGATGGCAAAAAACGTCTCATATTTTCTAGGTTGTCTGGAAACGGAAACATTTCCAAAACATAGAAATGCCAATTTTCAAAAGCCCTTGATTTGGAAACACCATGGAAGCGTCCATACAATACACACACACACACACACACACACACACACTCATTTTTAGTCTATAAAAGATAAAACACTTAAAATTATATTGTATTCATTCATCATTACTTTGAAGACAAAATGTACATTCAAATCTAGAATAAATCATCTAGATTACCCTCGAAATCATGATTGCTACTCCCACTATTTTTCGACTTTATTATTTATTGATGCTTTCACTCGCAGGGGCTCACCAGTGTAATTAATCTCCTTGAGTACATGCCTTAAAGGGTGCACAAGGAATGAGGTGGGATTGGCTTGTGGCACTTTGCAAGAGATGTTCTCATACTATTTTATCATGCTTACATCCTTTCATGTAGCCTTCATTCTTCCTAGGACGTCTCCTTGAAATCTTTAAGACCTGAAATACGGCTAGGTCTGAAACCCTGAAATCTAACGAAGTTTGAAATATAATAGGATCCTCCAAAACCTAGAAATTGCATTATAGCTCCTAAAGGTCCAAAACCACTCTCAAACATCTTGAAATTGTGTGTGTGTGTGTGTTTGTGTAACTTAAAGTATAATTCTTATACTTAAATGTTTGTTTTATATATATTGTCTGGTTCGGGCCAGTTTTACATTTTTTGGTTGACTTTGACTTTGTTTCCGTTGGATTCCCCTCGAAAATGCCCAGAGGTTTCCCAGAGACATTTCAGGATTTCCGTACTGGAAATGTTTCCAGACAGGAAATGGGGGGATTGGACGTTTCGTGCAACATTTTGGAAATTGCAGGGGGGGATAACTATTAAAATAAGATATAAATTTAAAAACAAATACAAATAATTCAAAAATAAGAAAATAAATTAAACAAACTAAAATCAGTATCTAGTGGACTAAACCTAGGGCTACATACAATCTTCCCTGCATGCCCCTCATTGGCTTACATAGTTTAAATGGAAATGAATTCAACATGGAATTACGTTCAAATTTCTTGGCATTTCCTTTGCCTTTTAGGTCTCTTCTATTGATTTATGGAACTATGTGATACAAAGGGTTGAAAAGAAACTCTTATATTGGATTATTAAGCCTCTTTTTTCTTAGAAATTCCAAATTTGTTCTAAAGTCCTAGCTTCCACCTATGTATACTATTTATCTCGTTGGGATCCTTCTAAGCTTGCTTATAATAAGCTTGAAAAACTTTTGAAGAATTTTCTTAGGGCCAATGCAAATGGTGGCAAGGTTTTGCATCATGTGGCTTGGGAGCTTTGTTGCAGACCTAAGGATGTGGAAAGCATGGGCCTTACTGATATTTAAAAATAGAGATTTGTGCTTTGTGCTAAGTGGGTGACTGGGGCCACCGAGAGGAATGAAACCTGGAAAGTTCTCTTTAGGCATTATATTTCTTATGGATCTTCCTAGGGAAGAAGACTTGGAAAGGACTTGATTTCCATTCCCTCCTCAATGCCCTGGTCCTTGTCAAAATTATGGGTACCTTTTTTTATCAAACCTTGGCTCGTGTGGGCAGGTAATCACTTCAGAAATGGCCTTTCTATTAATAGCCACTCTTTGTGTTGGTCGACCATCTTCACCCACAATGGTATTCCTGTGGCGGAGCTGGCTAGAGTCTAAGGTTTGAAGTTTTTCAGATGGGGAATTCGCACCATCTCTGATATGTTCTGCAACAAGTCTTGCTTTCGGCTAGTTTAACCTGTGCTTAAATCCATGTTCAACCTTAATGGTGGGAACTTTGAAACCTACATTGAGATAATCTTGACAACTCCCTCTGAATATAAGGTTCTCCTTTCTCCCCCTTCTTTTTGGGGGAGAGATTGGCGGTGGCATACTTACACACTTTTCCCTCTACAAGCCCAAAATGGGGTATAGTTGGCTCCCACCCCAACAGCTGCACTTTGAAAAGCTTAACCATAGATGGAATCTCAACTTTTCCCTAGCTGCCTGGAACATGAGACTTACCACCGTTTGGCAGGTCATTGTGGAGCCCAAAATTGCCCAGTTTTCTTGGTGTTTTTGTTTACCAAGGCCTTTTAGTTAGGAATAGACTTTTGCATATGGACACTTCAATTCCCAAATGCTTCCTCTGCAACTAGCCGGACCCTATTAAGCATTTGTTTTGGTTTTTCTCTTGGGTTCAGTTTTCTTGGAAGTGGATTTCACTCCTTTTTCAAATCTTTTAGACCTGAGATGTTTTCATGGCACAGCCTTACATGGGGATTCTGCCCAACTTCTTGCAAGATGTAGGCAGATTTGGCATTTTTTTTGCTAAGAAAGACTGAATCCAACAATCTGGGCATCTTCAGCCATTTTGTAACCTGTCCATTTCTCAACCATTCATCAAGTATCCTATTTTCCTCAATCAGCTGCTACAACTAACCTATTAGTGTGCAATGATGTTGTTCAAGTTAGAAATCTGTAGCACCAAGTCCATTATTGGAAACTGAATGTCTCTTTGCGCCTTCATGGGAAAATCTGACTTCTATGCTGGAATTTCTTTTAAAAAAGTAGTAGTTCCTTTGTGCTTCATTTTCCCTCTTCCTTGGGCCTTTGAAAATTCTTCATAATCTTCCTTAAAATACCCAGTAGAAAATATCTGCCTTTGAGATCGAAGTAGAGTGATCAATTCCATGACAATCCTAAAAGTGGATGTTTTTGGAAAACTAGGTGATCATTCCATTTCCAACACCCTGGTTCAAATCCATCTGGTTTGCATCTCTGAACTTGAAAATAATACTTTTCCAAATGTCTGCAAATTCTATAAATGCAAAGTAAAAGAACCAAGCTTATAATTGCTTCATACTGCAATGGCATTTCCTTAACAAACAAACAATTTTGCATCTTGCCCTCTTTATATTATCCTTTTTATCATTATTGAAAGCCTAAGAATTGTTCCTCTGATTTGTATGTTTATCAACAAGATAATGCCAATCTTTCCTTAGTTTCTTCCTTGAGCGCAGTCACACCTCCAAAATTTGCTATAATATAACAGTTTCTTCATCCTTTGTACCACTTTCGTTAAATTCTTCACATAAATCTTCCTTTTTAAACACAATTTTCCTTTCTCTATCAGGGACATGGAAACACACCATATAGTATGTGCATATGTTATTAATAAATATATAGCATGCAAAAAATAAAGCACATTGGAACTGTTAATCATGCATAGCAAAATTGCTTTCTTTGCACAATTAATAGCATGTTCCATTTCTTTGAATATTTGGGGCCATAGGTTACATAAATGTAACTGGCAAGTACTTGCCAAGGGGGATTTTTGAGTAACTGAGGTGTAACCGACAGAGTTGGTCGATTAACCAAGAATAACCGACAAATGAAAAAAATGCTTAAATTTATCAAAAAAACATTTTTTTTTAGAAATTGTAGAAGCAAAATAGATCAAATGAATTTGTAAAACATTGGGAAAGTGTTTTCTATTAGATTTGAATACAATTAATTTACAAAATTGCATAATCATGCGAATACAACTGACATTGTCAAGTTGTTAACAACAAACTGATATAGTGATACTTATAATCTTATACAAGAATCTACAAGTACAAATTACAAGAATCTATAATTTTTTCTTCCTTGCTTTTTGGAAAACTAAGGGAGACTGAGAAAGTCTAGTCCTCCCACATGGCTGCCCCACCTCATTCTACCTAGAAGGTTGCACTTGTGCTTGTAGCTCCACCTCTATCTTTGCCTCTGCCTCATCTTCAAGGATGTTCTCCAATCCAGTCTCTCTTTCTGCAGCAGTTGTACCTTCCACAACGTGTCTCTCGAAATTAGCAATCTCGTCCTCGGTGAACATGGGGGCCTCCTCCTGTACAATCCAGTCACTATAGGGATCGATCTCATCTAGATCGATAGGCTCATTTGATGCGTTCTCCAACTTTTTTGTTTGAAATCGAAGGTTGTATTGTATAAAAACCAGGATATTGAGGCATTTTTGGCTCAACTTGTGCTTCTTTGTGTGAATGGCATCAAACAGACTCTAATTGCACTCACATCCAAAAACGCTATAAAGTTGAGATAAAATGCAAAGGACTAGTCTTTGAAATGTGGGGTATTCCCACCTCGATCTTCCCACAACCTTGCAAACAAGATATTCAAAACTTTGTAAGTAATTGATAATTGTAATTTTATAATTGGTAAGGTACAAGTAAAGACTTCATTCTCTATTACTTGGTGGCTGCGTGGCTCTCCCTTAGATAGCTAGTGTTGAAGAAAACCTCCCCCTTACCTATTTGTAGTTTTGCACTTTTGAAATAATGAGGTCCCTTATCTCAATGTTAGGTGTCATACTCTCAATGCATGTTTAGAGTCCCTTCATAACCTCCCCACTAGCATTTATGAAGCCATTAGAGTAGGAAATTTTGAGGTTAAGGTAGTACCCTGTTGCGTGGACGGGTTGGTGGAGTTGATTGTTCCACTCTAATCAATCAACTCCCAAATGGGATCAAATCTGGGAATCGTTTTGGATGGCTTCTTTGGCCCTATCTATGGCCTCATAAATATAACTCGTGGGGTTCTTCTTCCCATCCACTAATCGCAAAACCCTCACGAAAGATGTTGACACTTACAAGGTTACAAACAAATTAAAGTTACAAACTTATTAAAAAAAATACTTGAAGTTTAAAAAATTAAAAATAAGGAAAACAACTTGAAATTGAAATTTAAATTTCAAGTTATCTTGATATTTGTAGCTCTCTTTTTGAAGGTCTTACTGAAAACTATCTTCCCAACCTTGACTCCATCAGCTTTCTTGGAATATGATGAGTCCACCCATGCTTGACACACAAACATATGCTTCAAAGGAGTCAACAAACTGCCAATACTTTGCAACGTAAGAAAGTTCATTGCAAACCTGAAATGTCCCTTTTAAAGTAAAATTAGAACAATTTGAATTTTTCAACAAACCCTAACATAAACACATGTAATTTTTTATTTTTTGATTCAAACTCTAAACAAATAAAACTCATAATTTTGTAGATGCCAATTTTAGGGCACAAATACAATCTTTCATTCAACAAAATACTTGTCAAAAATTATAAACATTACAACCAAAATAGTACCTTCAAATCTCATTTTTTTGAATTAAATGACTGAAAATTACAATAAAATACCAGCGGAAATTATGAATGATCAAATTCCATAGACATCAAATTTGTCCCAACAATAAATTTAATTCTTCCAAGAGGTTTGTTGCCTTAGGGAAGGTCTCCAAGGAGTTCGATGCCCTCACAAAGGTCTGCAAGGTGGTTCGATGCCCTAGAAAAAGGCCTCCAACCGCTGTGTCCCACTCACAAATCCTTCCAATTGCTGTGCTCCCTACAAAAGCTGCCTTAGAAGTCTGAATTTTCATTTTTTTATCAATGCAGCTTTTGAAATAGAGTTATCCCGTTGAAGATTTTAAGGGCTTTCGTCCTTACTTCAGTCTTCTAATGAAGGGTTTCGTCTCCAATGGATGCAAATCAAGCAAAATGTGCTCAAACTTATAATTTCAATTGATAAAATTTACACGATCCTTCAAAATGAACCTCCTTCCCTGTTTTATATCATTTCCTTCTAAAAGCCCCTCCAAAAGAGGTGTGTTCCACTTGGAGGGAATATTTGAATATATAAAAAGTACATGCCATATAATTTCACTTAAGGGCTAAACTAGCCCATGATCAAAAAACTCCCTTCTCAAGTCAAAATTAGAAAATATTTATCAAAAAATACTTTTTTATAACTTGAACAAAAGAACCAAAGTTTCCCTTTGAATTTTTCCTTCCCTTAGCCTATGGAAAACAACAAGGAAATAGGCTAAGGGTCTTCAACCACTCATATTTGAGAAGGGGACATGACAATCCTCCCCTCTCAAAATTGCTTGTCCTCAAGCAATTGAAAGTTTGGGTATTGTAGAATGGCTGCCCCATTCCAAGTAGCATCCTCAAGAGGCAAATCCTTCCAATGAAACAAGGATTCCATAATACTTAGGTTCCTAAGCTTCTTTTCTCGAACCTCTATGATAGAATCCTGAACCAAAATCAACTTGCCTTCATCATCATGTAGTGGCAAATCAATGGGAGGAGTGATGTGTTGCTCAAGTGCCTTTTTGAGGGATGAAACATGAAGTACATTGTGAATCTTAAATGACCCCTTTTGAGATTAGAATAATATTATTATTTACGATAAAGTATTCTTAAATACTTAAAATAATAATTTCCAAGGGATTTTATGTTGGCCACCCTTTTTCTATTTTTGATTATGACTTAAAAAGGGGCTTTTGGAGCATGGGTTAACTTAACCCTTAATGAAGATAAGGCATGATTTTTTTAAAACTAGTCTAACTCTTCCCCCAAGTGTAGCGCCCCTTTTTTGGAAGGGTTGAATGAAAAAGAAGAGTACAAGAAGGGGAATGATGATCATTTGAGAGGTTACCATTTTTTTGCATAAAATTTATGAGTTTGAGCATACTTGATTAACTTGTTACCTTGAAAGACAAAACACTTCTTTGGTAACTGAAATTAGGGATGAAAACCCTTAATTTTAGAACTAGGGCAACTTCAAACAGGGGTTGTATTGAACTTCAAGATTATGATTTTTTTAGTATTTTTAGTTTTGAAAGGGTGGTGATTTCACCTTAGCGTTTGGTGAGTGAATTTGAGGGTGGCGACTTTCTCTTGGAAGTTGGTGACTTGGGTTAATGGCCCTAACAGGGCAACAATCATTGATTTCGGGTTTGAAGACCCCTTTTGTAAGGGCAGCATTGGATTTACAGGTTTTGAAGACCCTGTTTAGGGTTGTGTGGAGTTGATAATCAGAGAAATTTCTCATTTCCAACTGGGCAACCCCCTTTTGAGGTCTAATTTGAGGTTTTGTAGGGCTATCATAGCCTAAAACACATTGTGGAATATTGCAAAATATTTTAATATTTATAAATTTTATTTTTAATAAAAATTTTCAACCCTATATCGGAAGACATCGTTAAAAATCAGGTATTTATATTGCTGCAATTTTTAGGATTAATTGGCACATATTAGGCTTAGTATTAAAGGTGTTGGAGCCCAAATTATTCATTGGCAGCATTCAAAAAATTGTTGGCTAAGGTTTGACATTTTAAAATTCAGAATTTGCATAGGTTGTGTTAGGGTTTGCAGTGTTATTTTTAGGGTTTGTTCAAAAAACCAAATCTTTCTAATTCAACCTTAAAGGGGACATTTCAGAATTCGGCTGCCTTCGGGTAGGTCTAGCTCATAAACAACTTCCACAACCCTCCTTAGAAATTTGTAGGGACCATAAAAGCGAGGTTTAAGTTTTTCTGCTCCACTTTGCTTGAGGGAAGATTGTCTATATGGTTGCAATCTCAAAATTACCATGTTACCTACCTCAAAAGTTCTCTCTATCTGATGTTGGTTCGTATACAATTTTTTTTGGTTTTGAGCATGCTGAAGATTCCTTTTGAGCTGCTCCAAAATTTCAAGGCTCTGGTGTACCAAATCCTTAAGCCTTGGAAACTCTATTATTAGTTAAAATCAGGTCTAAAAAAGAGAATGTATCATACCCATACAAAGCTTTGAAAGGTGACATATCAATTGACATGTGGTATGATGTATCATAGAAGTACTTGGCCATGTACAACCACCTATTCCACGTTGATTGTTGCCTTGAAACGTAGTTTTAGAGGCATCCTTCCACCCATTTGTTCACTAATTTGGTTTACCCATCGGTTTGTGGGTGGTAGCTAGTACTAGGCAACAACTTCATGCCACCAAACAGAAGAGTTCCTGCCAAAAGATATTTATTGACGCTATGGATTGCATCCTCTGAAAGGATACTCAGCTCCTTTTATCCACACGACACGATGGAAACATTCCTCTTGTGGGTGGCAAACTTGAGGGATGGATCTCTAGATTAGGGGCTAGCTCCCCTTGATGCACCTTGAGGCCCTGGATTTCCTACTGCTAATAATGGGGGGGTGAAAAGAGTGAGGAAAACTGAAAAAATAAAACTTAACTAATGCGGTGATGCACCAAACTGGTTGGTCTATTCAGTTTTTACATACACTTTACACCAAAGAGAAGCTAACAGACATTTCATTCGAATGAGAAACTGACTGCATCAGTGTTGTAACAAAGGATCCTGTGAAGGTATAGGGAAGAATAAACTACCAGAGGTGTTCAAAAGACACTGTTGGACAGTCTGTTCATATGCAACTATGCTTCGAAGTGGACACTTCTTGTTGACCTACAGAAAAGGATTCACAATACACTAGACATGTTGGTATAAACCTATGAAAGCATTGAAGAAAATGAATGAACATAAGATGATACCATAGACATACAAAAGTGCAAGCTCAAATGGAGGTAAAACACTTCTTTTGATTCAAGATAAATTTCTTCAGGGCTTCGCCATACAATGCGGAGAGATCTTTCTTCAAATGAAAAGTTACAATTATATAGAGGACTAGGAAAACAGGTCATTGACCAATCAAGGGAAAGAAGCCCATGTTGCATTAATCATTCCTACAGCGACCACCCGCCCATGTTGTTGCCGTCTCTTCTTAAATGCATATGTGCAAGCCATGTTGTAGGTGTTTAAGTCATTGCCCTTGTTGTCTGGGCCTGCAAGAGCATGGGTTACTTCACCTAGCAACCGACAAGGCCATCTCAAAGATATGTTGACCGGGCCATGCTCTCTTCAATACTGAGCGCAACTGGCTATTCATTAATGAAAAAGCAAGAAAACACGGGCCGCTCCTCTTCAATGCTCACAACCAATCTCCTTATTGGTTTTCGGTGGAGACTATTTCACCTAAGTGTATTTACTTCTACTGACGACTCTTGTGCCACCTGCCATGGTCTGGTTCACCCCTAGGTCCGTGCTTTGACTTGCTACGCCACCTGGAGCGTTTTGAGCTTTTGTCCTAAGTGTGTGTGGTCATCTCCTAGCTTACCCACTTTGCTTTTTCCTACCTTGCTATTTTTCCCCTTTTCTTGGCAATTCAGGTTTTCGACGTTTATGAATTTCCTCTCGAGCTCCTTTCCTTGTCGGGTCGCTGAGTCATTCCTCGAGTTCTCGAGCATTTGAATTTCTTCAGACATTTTGTCCAAAAGAATTATTTCCTTTCTGAGTTTGCACTTTTGGACCTTTTTTCGATGGGCTTCCTTTTCTTCATTCCTTCGAACAAAAGGTTCGAAGGAATTCTTTCGGACATTTTGTCTGAAAGAATTGTTTGTTGACTGCTTCTCAACGGCTAGCTCACCACCTTGAATTTGACATTCGTGGGCCTGTCACCTACATTTGAATCTCAACGGTTAGCTTATCACCTTTAATTTGACGTTCGTGGGCCTGTCACCCCTTTGGAACAATTTCTTCAGCTTTTTTGCAAACAAACATTTTACGAAGGGAGAGTGACCCTTCGGAAAAATTGAAAAGGTCCTCTTTTCAAAGCCAAGGGCCCTCCGCAAAGGCACCTACCCTTCGGGCTTTTGTCTTCCGAATTTTTTCGGACTTTCTTCAACTGTCGAATTTCCTCAGACAAAATGTCTGAAGGAATTCCTTCGAACATTTTGTTCGAAAGAATTCTTCCTTGAGTCTTCAACCTTGGATTTCCTTCAGACAAAAAGTCCGAAGGAATTCTCCTTTGGCCTGTCAACTTTCCTAAAGGGCAAGTCCCTTTTTGGGCTTTTTGCCTTGCCCCTTTGCTTCGACCATCTCCCTCTGCAAGGACACCTCAAGCCCAAAGGTACCCTTCGAGCTTTTTGCAAAGGTCCATTTTGCTCATTGCCTATCCCCCCGCAAGGGCTTCTGTAATGTCCCCTTTTTAGCGTGACCCTGTTTTATGATGGTTTAGCCTATCACTGGCCCTCGTAGGCTAACTCAGATGGTTAGAGGGTCTTTTGTGACAGAAACCTAGTTAGTGGATGGTTTATTTCTTCTTCAGAGTTCAGTAAGTTTCAGGGTTGGCCTTTGCAAAGGTTTCAGGTCTCTTTCTCTCATACTTACTATTTATAATAATTCATTCAATTAGAGTTACTATTTATAGTAGGGCACCTGAATGGGATATTTTAGCAATGTCGATTCCGGTATTCAGTTGGCTTGGAGAAATAAGGTGTTTGGCCTAAGTTATGATGTTTAATTATTATTAAAGGTCACTTTAATAATAATTAATATTTCAATATTATATTTTAACGTTATATTTGCACTTTATGACTTGAGGGGTCATGTGGCAAAAAAGGGGGCATTTTAATTTATTATTTATAAAGTCATATTTTAATATTATTAAAAGTGCAACTAAAATATTATAAGGAAGCTTCTAGATGGGCTGAGTTCATGAGGAGAAAAAAAAAGTATATTAAGAGGGTCACCCACGCTTCATATCAATCAAGAATTGATATTTGATTTTGAGATTGTTGGTGATGAGACCATCTAGGGTTTCTACCATTACTTCGGCCATTGGGAACGAAGACTCTCAATTGGTAATGCGATTTTGAGGTTGTGGAATATCTTTCGAATTATTGCTTCATTGTGGGCTTCATCCAGGTGTCCAATCTGTGCTTAAATTGGAGAATACATTAATTTATTAATGATCAACATGGCATTTTGTCAAACACTTGACAAACATACAACTATACATGTAAACCCTGAAACTCCTTATTTGTTGTTAAACACTAATTTGCAATATAAATGTGCACATACAATTGCCTTATGGGCTGCAACAAATATTCAAATTAGTATTCAAAAATTACAATGCTTAGATATGAAAATTTGATAGGAGAAGCCTGGAAATTAGTGTTGTAGTGACCCACAGAGGAAATGGCAGCCTTCCAGACCTCTAATCAATGAGAATAAACAAGTAAACTTGATGCAAACACTATTCATGCACTATAGCAGCACTATTCACAGCATTGTAGCAATTTTACTATTCATTTGTTACTTTAGCAAAATCACTATTCACGTGCACTGTAGCAAAAACACTATTCACGTGCACTGTAGCAAAACACTATTCACGGCTCCTGTAGCAAATCATTATTCTGCGCTTCTTTGCTGTAAATCCAATAACCCCAATGTGTTTCCTGAATGAAAACACCATCAATCCTCTTCACTGTGTCTTTCAACAACGAAGAGAATTCTAGCAAAGAGGGATTTCGTCCTCCAAGCTCGAAAATCGGATTTCCAGGAAATCCACTAGCATAACATTAATCTCCTCCAAAAAACCCCCTAAATGGAAGCTCTTCTATTTCTTTTATAGAGTTCTCACAAGAGTCCATTCCTTCATTTTGTCAATGTGGGATAAAACATAACTCCCTTTATGTAACTTAGAATATGCATTAATTCTCATCAGATGAATTATAAAATAAAAGGGATTCTTTTATTTAGATAATTCTCACAAACTATAGAATATGCATTAATAAAGTTAAATAATCAAATTTAACTTTATAAAATAACTTCATTAATGCCCAATAAATCATAGCAATGATAAATAAATCTTCCTGTTGATTTTAAACAATTACCATCGACATGCCACTGCCCCTAGAAGTCCAGCCATGTCCATTCAGAGCTTACTATAAATAGTAAGTATGCCCAAAACTGCCTCAAACCCCTCAAAAAGATATACAACTGAAACTGTCTAGGCCAAATGGCCTCTAAGTCCCTTTAATGTCTTGGTTAGCCTACGGGACCATAGGGAAATAGGCTAACGACAACATCATGCTATGAATGTTAGAAAGGGGACATTACAGTCCGCCCTTCCCAAAATTGCTTGTCCTCAAGCGATTTCAACTCTGAATGTTGTAATATCTACTCATTTTTCCAAGTAGCATCCTCCACTGGTAGGTTCCTCCACTTGACTAGGTACTCCTTGATGGCTCTCCTCTTGAGTGTTCTCTCCCTGGTATCAATGATGGCTTCAGGAATCAATATCAACTTACCCTCTTCATCTAGAGGGGGCAAATCTGTAGATGGAACAACACTATGACTAAGCGCTTTCTTAAGCCTAGAGACATGGAACACATTATGCACCCTGCTATCTGCTGGTAACTCTAGTTCATATGCCACCTCGCCAATGCGGCGAGCAACTCTAAATGGCCCATAAAATCTTGGTTTCAATTTCTCTGCTCCACTCTTCTTAAGTGTAGACTGCCTATAGGGTTGAAGTCTCAAGTATACCATATCCCCAACCTCAAAACTACGTTCCACCCTATGTTGGTCAGCATATAATTTCTGCTGATTCTGAGCCTGTTGAATATTTTTCTTAAGTGATCTCAAAATATCTTGGCTGTCCTATAACCAATTTCGTGCACTCGGTACCATGCTATCTCCAAAAACAAGATCTATGAAGCGAGGAGCTTCATACCCATATAACGCCATGAACGGAGACATCCCGATCATCATGTGATCGGTAGTATTATAACAATACTCACCTAAATAAAGCCATCTGATCCAAGCCTTTTGATGTCCTGATACATAGTTTCGCAAGTACCCCTCAACCTATTTATTAACAATCTCCATCTACCCATTTGTTTGTGGGTGATAGCTAGTGCTAGGAGTGAGCTCAGTGCCACTCAATCTGAAAAGTCCCTGCCAAAATAAGCTCAAAAACTTACTATCCTTGTCGTTGACTATGTTCTTAGGCATCCCATGAAGCCTAAACACCTCCCGAAAAAACAAGTCTGCCCCCTGTGCTGTTGTGCTGGTAGATGTAATAGCAAAGAAATAAGCATATTTAGTTAACTTGTCCACCACCACATAAATACAATCTCGACTCTGCACCTTGGGTAGGCCTATGATAAAATCCATTGAAATGCTTCCCATTCCCTGTCAGGAATGGGTAAAGGCTGTAGTAATGCAGCTGGAGGAGTATGCTCATCTTTGTTCTGCTGGCAAATTGGACATTCTCTAACATATCTCTGCACATCATCCTTGAGTCCTCTCCAAGAAAACCTCTCACGAATCTGTCAGTATGTTTTGAAGAACCCGGAGTGTCCAGCCATAGGCGCATCGTGGAATGTCCCTAAGATAGTACCTTTGATGTGCAAAGAAGGTACCAAATAAATCCTATCCTTGTATAGGATAAGGTCGTTAACCACCACATATCTATTGTCCTGTAGAGATCCCTCTATCAAATCAGCGGCCCACAGATCCTTAGCATATTCAGCGATTATTTTCTCCTTCCAGTCTGCTGAAATCTCAACTAGGGAACATACATGTGGTCTCCTAGAAAGTGCATCGGCCACAACATTCTTCTTCCCTTTGACATAATGTCAAAATCATATTCCTGTAGTTTGGTGATCCACTTCTGTTGCCTATCATTAAGATCTCTCTGGGTCATGAAATATTTTATACTGTTATAATCTGTTTTAATCACAAATTTACCTCCAACCAGATAAGACCTAAATTTGGCCAATGCATGCATTATGGCCAACATTTCCCGATCATATATATAGTAGCTCTTCTCCACTCCCTTTAGTTTCATGCTCTCAAAAGCAATAGGATGTCTTTCCTGCATCAAGACCGCACCCACCCCATCCCCAGATGCATATCACACTGAAGCTCGAATGGTTTGGAGAAGTTTGGAAGTGCTAATACTGGACAAGATGTCATCAATTGTTTGAAGTGCTCGAAGCACTTCTGAGATGCCTCTATCCATACAAAGGCTCCCTTCCTGGTCAAATCCGTAAGTGGAGCTATTGTCTGTGAGAACCCCTTCACAAACCTCCTGTAGAAACCACATAGACCAAAGAACCCCTTGAGTTGGGTAAGATTAGTAGTAGGCCACTCAACTATAGTTCTGATTTTTTTTGGGTCCACCCTCACTCCATCCGCACTAATGATGTGCCCAAGGTACAATAATTTTGTCATGCTGAATTCACATTTAGATTCTTTGGCATGAAGGGACTCATTCTCTAGTATGCTCAACACCTCCTCCAAGTGTTGCAAGTGCTCCTGCCATGCCCTACTATATATCAAGATATCATCAAAAAATATAAGCACAAATTTCCTTAATTGACTCCTGAACCCCTGGGTCCTACAACTCTGAAAAGTAGCTGGAGCATTGGTTAACCCGAATGGCATGACCAAAAACTCAAAGTGGCCATAATGGCACCTGAACGCTGTCTTCTCTACATCCTCTGCTCTCATTCTAATCTGATGGTACCCAGAGCGCAAGTCTATCTTCGAGAAGCAGCATGCACCATGTAACTCATCTATTCTTGGAATGGGGTTCCTGTTCTTGATTGTCTTTTTGTTGAGAGCCCTGTAATCTATGCACATACGCATTGTCCCATCTTTTTTCTTTACTAGGACCACTCCTGAGGCAAATGGACTTTTGCTAGGCCTAATGTGTCCCATCTCCAGCAACTCCTTTATTGTCTTCTCGATCTCATCCTTATGCACCTTAGGATGACGATAGGGGGTGGTAATCATAGGCTTCGCCCCCTCCTCCAGTTCAATCACATGCTCTATTTCTCTCTCTGGTGGAACACCTAGTGGAATGCTTCCAAACACCTTTGTATGTTTGGATATGACCTCATGAATGTCTGGATGGTACTCCTTAACTTGTTTCTCTGTAGTTGTAAGCACGATCATACATTCTGCTACCCACTCTATTTGGTCATGTCTAAATAAATGTTCCATCCTCCTAAGTGAGACTAATCTAAGTCCCCCATATGATAACCCTCTGAGAACCACTTTCCGACTCTGGTGCTCAAATCTCATTTCCAATTTCTCCAAATTGAAGGTGAACTCCACTAGAGATCTCATCCATGTCATGCCTAGGATGACATCATAATCTCCCATGTCAACAACATAGAACTTGCCTACCATGGCATAGTCTCCAATCCGCATATGGAGATCAGGAATCATCCGAGTACTAAGAAGCTTGTCTCCACTAGCTACCATCACTCTAAATCCCTCATGTTCCTCAGCCTGAAGTCCTCGCTTCTTCACAAAGCTTGCATCAATGAAATTGTGGGTGGCTCCTGTGTCTATCAATGAAACAACTCGCTGCCCCTGAATCACACCTCTTACCTTGAAGGTTATTGACGGTTCAGTGCTGGTAAGTCGAGCAATGGTCTTAACTTCTCTAACCTCCTCTGCCATAGTCTCTTCTTCATCACTGCTTTCTGAATTTGACTGTTGCTCTGACTCTTCTGAAGCTGATTCTTTAGCAGAAAAATACTCTTAACTGTTTTGCCTTCGCCTTAACCGTACACTTATGCGAAGGGTCCCATGGCTCTCTGCAATGAAAACAAAGTTTTTTCCTTCTGAGCTCATTCAACTGATCACTGTCAAGTCTTCTGAATCTGCTCATGGTGGATGTGATTCATTTTGTCTCTTATCCTTTTCTTTTTTCTGTGGGAAACTCTTAGATTGAAATCGGCTTTTTGAACTAGAAGCCTCCATGTCCCTAGCATTCTTAATAGCCTCCTGTAGTGTAGGTGGGTTGAGGGCCTTAATCCACCCTCTCAATGGATCAGCCAATCCATCCATGAAAAGCACCATAAGTCTCCTCGGTGATATATCCGTGATTAATACTGAAAGTCTTTGGAACTCAGAGATATAGTTCTCCAATGGTCCCCATTGTTTCAACTGTGCCAACTCCTTAAAATGCAGTTTTGGATCCTTCCTATCAAACCACTCTATCAATCATTCTGTAAACTCAACATAAGAAGTGATTTGATCATGTCCCATAGTCACCATGCCACGGTGCCACCACTCATGTGCAACTCCATCAAGGTGTATAGCGGCATATTTAATGGCTTCTTCTTCGGGCATAGGATTAAGCTGAAGATAGGTATCCACCTTTGGCACTCAAGCTCGTGCGTAGTCTTCCCAGAAGCATCAAAATAAGGTAGAGACAATTTCCCTACTTTCTTCCGTAACTCAAAGTTTTGGTTCGTGTTTCCTGGATGAGGCATGTGTCTCATCCTTACATCAATATAGTCTTGTAAAGATATAGCTGCCTGAAATTCAGGGCCTCCACTCTCCCAATCTCTTCTGAACTGATCTTGCAAATCTGTGATTTGAGGTTCATTGGCAGGCTGTGCCGGTGCCCTAGGTGGGAAGGTAGGTAGAAGCGGTCTAGAGCTCACCATTCTAGTGGGTTGAGCTACATGGCCCAAGTTGTCGCCTACATTTCCCCTTCCATTACCTCCATTTCCATTTTGTCCACCATTATTACCTCCATTCTGATTAATGCCACCATTATTTCCATCTCCTAAGTTGTTCATGTCAATACCCAACTAGCGTGCCATCATCTGTGTCAATAGGTCCAATCGTTGATTTTGTTGTTGTGGTCTTTGCTCTGCTAACTGTTGTCCTTGAACTAGTGTGTCCAATAATTGTAGAAATCTCTCCTCACCTGGGTCTCTTCTCTCACCGATATTGTCAATGTTTTGTTCCCCTGTAGTTCTATGTTCTTCTGGAACCCCTTGTTCCTCTGGACCGGTATTTATTACTGCTCTGTTCCTTCTTGTGTTGTAATGGTGAGTGAAAGGTTGCTGATCAAAACCAGACATGTCCTTGTTTATACATTCTTTAACCCTTCAGGATGGTAGGATTTTCTGCTCTGATACCACTGTAATAACCACCCGTATTTTTCTAATGAAAGAAACTTGCGAACTACTATGTCATATCAATTAAATTGCTTAATGATCAACAAGGCATTTTGTCAAACACCTGACAAACATACAACTATACATGCAAACCCTGAAACTCCTTATTTGTTGTTAAACATTAATTTGCAATATAAATGTGCACATACAATTGCCTTATGGGCTACAACAAATATTCAAATTTATATTCAAAAATTACAATGATTAGATATGAAAATTTGATAGAACCCTGGAAATTAGCGCTGTAGTGACCCACAAAGGAAATGACAGCCTTCCAGACCTCTAATTAGCGAGAAGAAACAAGTAAACTTGATGCAAACACTATTCATGCACTATAACAACACTATTCACGACACTGTAGCAATTTTACTATGCACGAGTACTGTAGCAAAATCACTATCCATGCGTACTGTAGCAAAAACACTATTCACGCACACTGTAGCAAAACACTATTCGTGGCTCCTGTAGCAAATCATTATTCTTCCCTTTGTTGTAAATCCAATAACCCCAATGTGTTTCCGGAATGAAAACACCATCAATCCTCACTATGTCTTTCAACAGCGAAGAGAATGCTAGCAAAGAGGGATTTCGTCCTCCAAGCTCGAAAATCAGATTTCTAGGAAATCTAGCAGCGTAACATTAATCTCCTCCAAAAAACCCCATAAATGGAAGCTCTTCTATTTCTTTTATAGAGTTCTCACAAAAGTCCATTCCTTCGTTTTGTCAATGTGGGATAGAACACAACTCCCTTTATGTAACTTATGTATCCGATGAATTATAAAATAAAGGGGATTCTTTTATTTAAATAATTCCCACAAACTATAAAATATGCATTAATAAAGTTAAATATTTAAATTTAACTTTATAAAATAACTTCATTAATGCCCAATAAATCATATCAATGATAAATAAATCTTCCTGTCAATTTTAAACAATTACCATTGACATGTCACTGCCCCTAGAAGTCCAGCCATGTCCATTCAAGTTTTACTATAAATAGTAAGTATGCCCAAAACTGCCTCAAACCCCTCAAAAAGATATGCAATTGAAACTATTTAGGCCAAATGGCCTCTAAGTCCCTTTAATGTCTTGGTTAGCCTACGCAACCATAGGGAAATAGGCTAATGACAACATCATGTTATGAATGTTAGAAAGGGGACATTACAGAGTGTCTCTGATCAAACCGGGCCAAAAATAGCCATCCCTCATAATCCTTGCAGCTATGGCCTTGGAAGCAAAGTGGCCACCCGTTGGTCCATCATGGAACTCGGACAGTAACCTGTCGACTTGGTCTGAGTCAATGCATCTCAAGAGTACCCCTGAAAGGTCCTTTTTGAACAACACTCCATCGACCAGGACATAAGGAAAAGATTGGAGCCTAAAATACCTCCTGGTCCTATCAAGATCTTGTGGACACTCACCAGTTCGAAGGAAATGAACCATGTCTTGTGCCTAGCTCTTCAAGATTGTAACTTCATTATGGAGTATCAAAACGTGCTCCTTCGACTCTTTGTAGTCTGTAGCGAGGTGTTCACACAACCCTCTTCCCCTTACCAGCTTGGTGGTCTTGATCTCTACATCGTACTCCATTACTTTGGTGATCCATCCTGCCCTTTTTTCATTTAAGTCTTGGCTCAGCAAGAAGTCCTTTACACTAGGATGCGGCACCACGATGTGAATCTTGTTATTAGACAACATATGTCTAAATTTTTTCAGACTTCGTATGACTGCAAGTGCATATTTCTCAACATACGTGTACCTAATCTCGTAGCCTTCTAAGCCCTGGCTAAAAAATGCGAGATGATCTAAATTCTCACCGTTCGCTTGAGTGAGCATAGCAGAGATTACCTCTTCATTTCCAAAGGTGTAGAGATTGAAAGCCTTGGAGAAGTTCGGACTTGTCAAGGTGTGAGCCTAGGCGATAGCTTGCTTGATGCCATCGAAGCTTTCTCTTCTCCTTGCTGTCCACGTGAACATTTCGTCCTTCCTGAGCATGGAAGTTAGTGGCTTGACCAGCTCAGCAAATGTAGGAATGAATCTCCTAATGAAATTTATTTTGCCAAAGAAACTTTGCAGGCCCTTCTTGTGCTTAGGCAAGGACAATGCTATGATGGCATGCACTCTTTTTGGATCAATGGACAAGCCTTCTTTTGAAACGACATGGCCGAGGAGTTTGCCTTCGTGGATAGCAAACACACATTTCTTAGAGTTGAGAGAGATGCCAAACTCTCTACACCTCTGAAAGATTTGCCTCAAGTGCTTTAGATGTTCACTTCTTTTTGGAGAAGACTGTCACATCATCAAGATAAACCAACACAATGTCATTTATCAAACCTTGGAAAGCCATATCCATAGCGCATTGGAAGGTAGCTCCAACATTTGACAGTCTGAAAGGCATTTTAGGCGAAAGTTTCCCACTTGGTGATGAAGGTTGTCTTGTACTGGTCACAATTTTGCACCAGAATTTGATTGTATCTGGAGTAGCTATCCAAGAAGGAGAATCTTTCACTGGAAGGTAGCATGAAGGAACTGAAGAAGCAGATGTTGCAGGGGTTGTTGCATAGGTTGCTCTGGGATATTCCTTGGATAAAGTAGAATCTTGTTTTATAGATTCTGTTGCCTCTTTTTATAGATCAGAAACCTTTGTTTGTTGTGACCGTTTTTGGTAGGAGAGTGAACTCTTGAGGGAAAGAGATCTGTACATCTGAGAGGTGTGGAAGATTGTGGCATCTTCATTGTATTTCCTTCTGGCATGAGTATTAATACAAGATTGTGTATTGTCTCTCATATTCTGTGTCATTTGTGAATTCTAGTTACTTGTTCATTCTGGTATAATTTTGTGTTTAGTTGCTTATACAAGGTAATCATATTGTGCTCTTATTGAGGAGCAAGATTCCTTACAAGTGGTATCAGAGCCAGGTTTGTGGTTCTAGATATCCCTGATAGTTGGTATCAGAGCTAAGGTTGCAGGGAGCAGATTTGTGTTTGATTACAGGTCACTCTCAGGAGTTTCTGATTGAGTGGGAGTATAACAATGGCAAAAGAAAGTACACTAAGAATGGAGGAATTGAAAAGCACGAATGGTCAATTACGGTGTTATGGAAAGAAATCAAGGTAATCATATTGTGTTACGACCGAGTACACAGTAATACATTCAGACTCAGTGTTAAACCTGTCACTCTCAAGGGTTTCTGATTGAGTGGGAGTATAGCAATGGCAGAAGAAAGTAAGCTAAGAATGGAGAAATTCAGACATAGGCGTAGCACCACAGGATGTGTGGTGGTTGGTCTTCAAGATTGGGCTCGAAGAGGGATACAAGTTAGGATACAGATTAGACAATGTACTGGTACAGGTGGAGCTGTTTATCTCACCAGGTGTGTATGATCAGAGAGATCTGCAGGTTGTTGCAAGGTCTGGTAGAAGATCCACAGAGGTGCTGGTATGGTAGAATCATAAGGACTTGGTGAGGCAAGGACAAGGGTTCTATCTGAGTAAATAAGATCATTGATTTGCAGGTGTGTGTGTGCGAGGTCAAAGGAGATCTGTGGGGTAGCAAGATCAAAGGTGACAACAACACAACAGGGAGCAAGATTAGGGGAGATCTACTTGGAGTACGTTGTGTACTTGGAGTACGGTGTGTACTCGGTCGTAACACAATATGATTACCTTGATTTCTTTTCATAACACCATAATTGACCATTCGTGCTTTTCAATTCCTCCATTCTTAGTGTACTTTCTTCTGTCATTGCTATACTCCCACTTAATCAGAAACCCCTGAGAGTGACCTGTAATTAAACACAAACCTGCTCTCTGCAACCTTAGCTCTGATATCCACTGTCAGGGATATCTAGAACCACAACCCTGGCTCTGATACCACTTGTAAGGGATCTTGCTCCTCAATAAGAGCACAATATGATTACTTTGTATAAGCAATTAAACATGGAATTATACCAGAATGAACAAGTAACTAGAATTCACAAATGACACAAAATATGAGAGACAATATACAATCTTATATTAATACTCATGCCAGAAGGAAATATAATGAAGATGCCACAATCTTTCACACCTCTTAGATGTACAGATCTCTTTCCCTCAAGAGTTCACTCTCCTACCAAAAACGGTCACAACAAACAACTCAAACACAGAATTGTTGTTCACCTCCAACCAGTTTGTAATAACACTGCCAGTACCAAGCACTCAAAAGTACTTCAAGCAGATCTCCCATAAACTTGCAACAACCTACAACTCAAATGATCTTACCTACCATGTAAAACTTCTTCATCATCTTGCAACAACCTGCAGATCACCTTGTTCTTACAATTGGAAGGATCTACCTTGCCTTCCTCTATATCAACGAAGATGACCAACTCAAGATGGACAAAACAAGCATGTCAACCAAGAAAGAAAATTATGAAAGGGTGGAGATCTACAAAGATAAGCTACTCGCACTTGGGAAGGTATGTACCAATAAAGAAAAGCATGCTTTCATTATGTTATGCCCAGAGTTTGTCGATGTCTTTGCTTGAGAGTATGGCGACTTGAAGGGGTTTGACCCAAGTTTGGCCCATCACACCATTGAGCTGGAAGGTGTCAAACCCATCAAGCAAAAGCAGAGGCCAATCAATCCAAAGCTTGAGCCTCTCATGAGGAAAGAACTCACCAAACTGATCGAGTCCAAGATCATCTTCCCTATCAAACACTCTTCTTCACTGGCCAATTTGGTCCCCGTCAGGGAGAATGGAGAGATCAAATTGTGTGTAGATTTTAGAGCCCTGAATAGAGTCTCAGTAAGAGATCACTATCCTCTCCCAAGTATGGAGCAGATTCTTCAGATGTTGACAGGCAGTGAAAGATTCTCTTCACTGGATGGCTACTCCGGATACAATCAAATTCTGGTGCAAGATTGTGACCAGTACAAGACAACCTTCATCACCAAGTGGGAAACTTTTGCCTAAGATGCCTTTCAGACTGTCAAATGTTGGAGCTACCTTCCAATGCGCTATGGATATGACTTTTCAAGGTTTGATAAATGACATTGTGTTGGTTTATCTTGATGATGTGACAGTCTTCTCCAAGGAGATCTCACCGTACTCCAAGTACTATATGTACTCCAAGTAGATCTCATCTGATCTTGCTACCTGTTGTGTTGCTGTCACCTTTGATCTTGCTACCTCGCAGATCTCCTTTGACCTCGCACACACACACACCTACAAATCAATGATCTTACTTACTCAGATAGAACCCTTGTCCTTGCTTTACCAAGTCCTTATGATTCTACCATACCACCACCCCTATGGATCTTTTACCAGAGCTTGCAACAACCTGCAGATCTCCTTGATCATACACACTTGGTGAGATAAATCGCTGCCCCTGTACCTGTACCAATACATTGTTTAATCTGTATTCTGGCTTGTATCCCTCTTCAAGCCCAATCTTGAAGACCAACCACCACACACCCTATGGTGCTACGTCTGTGTCTGAATTTCTCCATTCTCAACTTACTTTCTTCTATCATTGCTATACTCCCACTCAATCAGAAATCTCCGAGAGTGACCTGTAATCAAATACCGTAATTGACCATTCATGCTTTTCAATTCCTCCATTCTTAGTGTATTTTCTTCTGCCATTGCTATACTCCCACTCAATCAGAAACCCTTGAGAGTGACCTGTAATCAAATACAAACCTGCTCCCTGCAACCTTAGCTCTGATACCAACTGTCAAGGATATCTAGAACCACAAACCTGGCTCTGATACCACTTGTAAGGGATCTTGCTCTTCAATAAGAGCACAATATGATTACCTTGTATAAGCAACTAAACACGAAATTATACAAGAATGAACAAGCAACTAGAATTCACAAATGACACAGAATATGAGAGACAATACACAATCTTGTATTAATACTCATGCCAGAAGGAAATACAATGAAGATGTCACAATCTTCCACACCTCTCAGATGTACAGAAGAAAGTACACTAAGAATGGAGGAATTGAAAAGCACGAATGGTCAATTACGGTGTTATGCAAGAAATCAAGGTAATCATATGGTGTTACGACCGAGTACACACCGTACTCTAAGTACTATACATACTCCAAGTAGATCTCACCTGATCTTGCTACCTGTTGTGTTGATGTCACCTTTGATTTTGCTACCCCACAGATCTCCTTTGAGTGGAAGTATAGCAATGGCAGAAGAAAGTAAGCTGAGAATGAAGAAATTCAGACACAGACGTAGCACCACAGGGTGTGTGGTGGTTGGTCTTCAAGATTGGGCTTGAAGAGGGATACAAGCTAGGATACAGATTAGACAATGTAATGGTACAAGTACATGTGCATCTGTTTATCTCACTAGGTGTGTATGATCAGGGAGATCTGCAGGGTGTTGCAAGGTCTGGGAGAAGATCCACAGGGGTGCTGGTATGGTAGAATCATAAGGACTTGGTGAGGCAAGGACAAGGGTTCTATCTGAGTAAGATCATTGATTTGCAGGGGTGTGTGTGCAAGGTTAAAGGAGATTTGTGGGGTAACAAGATCAAAGGTGACAGCAACACAACAGGTAGCAAGATCAGGTGAGATCTACTTGGAGTACGTTGTGTACTTAGAGTACGGTGTGTACTCAGTCGTAACACAATATGATTACCTTGATTTCTTTCCATAACACCGTAATTGACCATTCGTGCTTTTCAATTCCTCCATTCTTAGTGTACTTTTTTCTGCCATTGCTATACTCCCACTCAATCAAAAACCCCTGAGAGTGACCTGTAATCAAACACAAACCTGCTCCCTGCAACCTTAGCTTTGATACCAACTGTCAGGGATATCTAGAACCACAAACCTGGCTCTGATACCACTTGTAAGGGATCTTGCTCCTCAATAAGAGCACAATATGATTACCTTGTATAAGCAACTAAACACGAAATTATACTAGAATGAACAAGTAATTAGAATTCACAAATGACACAGAGTATGATAGACAATACATAATCTTGTATTAATACTCATGCCAGAAGGAAATACAATGAAGATGCCACAATCTTCCACACCTCTCAGATGTACAGATCTCTTTCCTTCAAGAGTTCACTTTCCTACCAAAAACGGTCACAACAAACAAAGGTTTCTGATCTATAAAAAGAGGCAACAGAATCTATAAAACAAGATTTTACTTTATCCAATGAACATCTCAGAGCATCCTGTGAAACAACCCCTGCAACATCTATTTTTTCAGTTCCTTCATGCTGATCTTCTACCAACCAACAATATTTCTTTACCTGCTCTTTTTTTTCATAACACCGTAATTGACCATTCATGCTTTTCAATTCCTCCATTCTTAGTGTACTTTCTTCTGCCATTGCTATACTCCCACTCAATCAGAAACCCCTGAGAGTGACATGTAATCAAACACAAATCTGCTCCCTGCAACCTTAGCTCTGATACCAACTGTCAAGGATATCTAGAACCACAAACCTGGCTCTGATACCACTTGTAAGGGATCTTGCTCCTCAATAAGAGCACAATATGATTACCTTGTATAAGCAACTAAACACAAAATTATACTAGAATGAACAAGTAACTAGAATTCACAAATGACACAGAATATGAGAGACAATACACAATCTTGTATTAATATTCATGCCAGAAAGAAATACAATGAAGATGCCACAATTTTTCACACCTCTTAGATGTACAGAAGAAAGTACACTAAGAATGGAGGAATTGAAAAGCACGAATGGTCAATTACGATGTTATGGAAAGAAATCAAGGTAATCATATGGTGTTACGACCGAGTACACACCGTACTCCAAGTATTATACGTACTCCAAGTAGATCTCACCTGATCTTGCTACCTGTTGTGTTGTTGTCACCTTTGATCTTGCTACCCCGCAGATCTCCTTTGACCTCGCACACACACACCTGCAAATCAATGATCTTACTTACTTAGATAGAACCCTTGTCCTTGCCTCACCAAGTCCTTATGATTCTACCATACCAGCACCCCTGTGGATCTTCTCCCAGACCTTGCAACAACCTGCAAATCTCCCTGATCATACACACCTGGTGAGATAAACAGCTGCCCCTGTACTTGTACCAGTACATTGTCTAATCTGTATCCTGGCTTGTATCCCTCTTCAAGCTCAATCTTGAAGACCAACCACCACACACCCTGTGGTGCTACGTCTGTGTCTGAATTTCTCTATTCTCAGCGTACTTTCTTTTGTCATTGCTATACTCCCACTCAATCAGAAACCCTGAGAGTGACCTGTAATCAAACACAAACCTGCTCCCGGCAACCTTAGCTCTGATACCAATTGATAGGACCTAGGAAGCACAATTGATTACCATGTACAAGCAACTAAATACGAAATTTAACCAGAAGTAATAAGTAACTAGAAATCAGAAATAACACAGAATATGAGAGGCAACACAATTGTATTCAACTCATTCCAAAAGGAAATTACAACAAAGAGATCACACTCTTTCATCCACTTCGTGGGCATACCAGTAATCTTCCCTCAAGAGTTATTTTCTCTCAATACAGGTCACAACAAACGGCTAACACAGCGCTGTTGTTCACCTCAACCAGTCAGTATCAATATTGCCAGTACAACCGAGTACGAACCGGTACTCCAATTAGATCTCACTTGATCTTGCTCCTTGATGTGTTGCTGTCACCTTTGATCTTCTACCCCACAGATCTACTTTTGACCTCGCACACACACACCCCTGCAGATCAACCGATCTTACTTATCCATGTAGATCTCCATGATCTTGCAACAACCTACAGATCAACCCTAATCTTATGTACCTGGAAAAACACTTGTGATTCCACCAATGGAAGAACTCTTCTGGTTCTACACTTTACAATACAGCCCATGAGTCTCTTAAATAGATCTCATGCATACAATAATTAGACAAGCGGCTCAAGACACGAATTAGTCTTTAACATGCAAACAACCGGTTCAACAAACTGTCCGTCAACAAGCAGTTCTGGAACCGCACAGGTGACCGACGTCGGTCCATGTCCGTCTATAGGTGACCGACGTCGGCCGACTCCTGACCGATGTCGGTTTCTTTCTGTCGACCTCTGACCGACGTCGGTTGGCCGACCGACGTCGGTTGGCCTGCCGACGTCGGCGACTATGACACTCAGCAACCTCCTCCATGTTTGCATCTGGGTGAAGCTTTTAGCTCCACAACCTAACATCCGGAGTAGCTATCCAAGAAGGAGAATCTTTCACTGCTTGTCAACATCTAAAGAATCTGCTCCATACTTGGGAGGGGATAGTGATCTCTTACTGAGACTCTATTCAGGGCTCTAAAATCTACACACAATCTGATCTCTCCATTCTTCTTGACGGGGACCAAATTGGCCAGTGAAGAAGAGTGTTTGATAGGGAAGATGATCTTGGACTCGATCAGTTTGGCGAGTTCCTTCCTCATGAGAGGCTCAAGCTTTGGATTGATTGGCCTTTGCATTTGCTTGATGGGTTTGACACCTTCCAGCTCAATGGTGTGATGGGCCAAACTTGGGTCAAACCCCTTCAAGTCGCCATACTCCCAAGCAAAGACATCGACAAACTCTGGGCATAACATAATGAAAGCATGCTTTTCTTTATTGGTACATACCTTCCCAAGTGCGAGTAGCTTATCTTTGTAGATCTCCACCCTTTCATAATTTTTTTTCTTGGTTGACATGCTTGTTTTGTCCACATCTTGAGTTGGTCATCTTCATTGAAAATGCTCTCAAGACTTACCAAACCTTTAGGAAGGCTGTTGGTCTTAGCTGAACAATCTATTCATCATACTGCTACTGTAGCTTGGATTGATTCCTAGAAGTGAACTCAGCTTCCTCGTGGTTATTGTCAAACACCTGCTAATTGGTGACATTGTCTGGTATGGAGGGCCTCACTATCACCTTTAAATGGTGCTGATTCTTGCATTGTCTCACCCCCTTTGGATATCAAACTGAGCACCAACTGCTGCTAGTCTATTTGCATGCTTGTTCTCCTCTCTTGGGATGGAAGTGATGTTGAAAGTAGTGAAGCTCTCCATTAGGTCCCACACTCTGTGCTTGTAAGACTTGAGTAGGGAGTTCTTGGTCAAGCTTTGACCCTTAACCTGGTTCACAATCAGCTCGTTGTCTCCAAACACTTGCAATTCTTTGATTCCTCTTTTTCTTGCCCATTCTAGACCGTGAACAAGAGCTTTAACTCTGCTACGTTGCAAGTGCAGGAGAACTGGAACCGAAAAGCTGAGAAGTATTTCTCCTTTGAAGGTGAAACCAACATTGCTCCACCACCAGCACCCAACTTGCTTCTAGATCCATCAAAGAATAGCTACCACAAACCACAGTCCTCTTGATTTGCCTTCATCAAATTTGGCATGAAAGCATCTCTCTCATGCATGCAGTAAAATCCAAGACCAGTCTCTTCGATGAATTTGTAAGGATCATGCTCAAAATTGTCATTTCCCCATTCATCTAGGAGCAGGTCAACAACTCCTACAAGAGAAAATGATGGAGATTGGTCCACCTGGAGTTCTTCGTCAATGATGGTGTAGTTGGCATTGGCTACTTTAGGTGAGTATGGCTTCAGGTGATCTTTGTGGATGGGCTTCGACTCAATCTTCACCTTAGTTCCATGCTTTGTCCTAAAAACCATGTAAGACCAATTCATTGTCAAGTATCCACCTATCTTGGACGTGAAATCCCTGGGTAAGCAGAGAGCGAAGTAAAGAGGGACATCTACCACTACCACATCATGGGGAATTGAGAAGGTCGGACAGGCATCGAGAGTTAGATTCAAGTCTTTCCACTCCCAAGGTCGTCGTTGGTGATCCATCCACCTACAGAACTCTTTTGGTTATTTGCTCATATTTGAGGCCTAGCTTGTTAGCTATGCATTTGGGCATAACTGAGGTGTTTGCTCCATTATCAATAATGCAATTATGGATCAAGAAGTCACCAATAATTAAAGACAAATAAAAAGGAGGGACCTTTTCATCCTTCTTTGCTTGACCTCCCATGGGAGGAGTCCCATTCACTATCAACACATTATCATTCTTTGTTGGGACAACTCGCTCACCTAGCCCGTGCGAATTCTTTTGGAGTATATCATTTTGCCCTAGCAGTGCTAAAGAATCCCACAATGAAATGTTCATGTGCAGCTTCTTCATTTGGTCCACTACATTGATTGAAGGATTGCCCCCTTTGGAGGTTTGCTTGGGAACATTTGTAACTTGTGATGCAACCTGAGGAGTTGAAGTTGCAACCGACAGTCTGTAATTGGAAAACTTTTTATTTGCTTGTGATGAAAGAGACGTTGTAGGGCCCTGAGTAGCTGCTTGAGCTTCATCCATAGCTCTTCGCTTTTATTTGGTGTTGGCTGCAATCAAATCATTCTGGTCACTTGCATTCTCCACGAAGTTGATTACATAAAACTCCCCTTCCAGGTGATTCATAGGAGTGGAATCAGATTGAGCCTACCTGTTGTCCGTCTCCAGTTGTGTTGACATCTCAAAACTTGAGAATTGGGCTCCCTGATCATCTTGTGTGGTCATACTTTGATTTGGTAGCTCATTGGCATAAGCAACCTATTTTTGACCATGCCCCAAGGGTGGATAATTACGCTGCTCCTGCACCAAATTATTTTGAGTAAGGACAAGACCTTTGGAAGATGAAGGGGCATTTGGATTATAGCTCTGATAAAGCTTGACTTGTATAATCTGCCCCTGCCCTTGATTATAATTATGAAAGGGAGGCCTATTTGTCTGCCCGAATGGTTGGTAGCCTTGATTTGGCCTATAACTCTGGGCTTGCTGCCTTTTGAGGGCAACTAGCTCGTTGGTAACACTCTACAGCAGGTTCTTAATTTCGTGGAGATCATTTGCAAGGGTAGTAGCCAGCGTCTCTACACCAGGCAGAGGAGCTAGAGTGGGTGCAACAGACTGAACTGAGGGTTGCAAATTAGGAAAGAGTGGCATATGAGGCCTAGGGGCTATCTTTCCTGCTTGAACCAGACAATTTTCAGCAACTATGGCTATTTCATAAGTAGCGGGTAGAACATGTCCACCCATGGACTGTATCATGACGTCACTATTCACGGCCCTTAAGTAGTAAAGGAAAGCATAGCTTGGGGTTGGCATCACAAGAACTGGGATTCTGTCTCAAGTCTTTTGGAACCTAGTGTTGAAATCTTGCATAAATTTATGTGGGGCTCTTTTTATGGTGGTTAGTTGCTCAGCTAGAGACAAGTGGTCATATTTTTTCCCAAACCTATTTGTCAAGAGGGTCCTTAACTCATTCCATAAGCCAACTGAGTTCATAGGCAAAGTCACATACCAGTCCAAAACTTTCCCTTTAAAAGACAAGGTTAGCAATCTGATGGCTACATTTTTCTCAGTGATATTATGGATGATGCAGAGGTTGGCTATGTTTTTGATATGCTCAATAGCAGTGATTGGGCCCTCTCCACTAAAAGGAGGAACACTCTTGAGAGATGTCCCTAGAATTGGGTCATACTGCAGAAAGTTCAAGGGACTCTGACCATTGAAAGCCACAAAAGGGAAAGCCATGGCTGTGAAAGGATTCAACTGGGGTCTCCTTGAGTAGGTGTATTTTATGACTAGTTTGGGAAAGTGGCTTGCTACGTAAAGATGAGTAGTTACAAACCTTAGCCTTTTTGCTGAGTTGACAGGCAAATCAATAAATTCAAAAGGGACACCCCTAAAAGATCTTGTGGTGACCTTAGGCATGGGATGTCACGCTGACCATTAACCAGAGATTGAGTTCTTAAAATGGAGTCACCAGGTGTTGGATTATAGTTCCTTCTTTTGAATTTCTTACAGTTATAGGACCAGAACCAATCCTGAAACTTGCAGGACAAAAAATTTGTCCCACTGGGCGTGCCAAAAACTCTTGACGTTGTGGATTGCACCCTCTGAAATGATACTCAGCGACTTTCCTCCACGCGACACAATGGAAACATTCCTTTTGCTGTGGGTGGCAAACTTGAGGGATGGATCTCTAGATTAGGGGCTAGCTCTCCTTGATGCACCTTGAGGACCTGAATTTCCTACTGCTAACAATGGAGGGAGTGAAAAGAGAGAGGGAAATTGAAAAAAATAGAACTTAACTAATGCGGTGATGCACCAAATTGGTTGATCTACTCAGCGTTTACCTACATTTTACACCAAAGAGAAGCCGACAGACACTTCATTCGAATGAGAAATTGACTGCATCAATGTTTCAATAAAGGATCTTGTGAAGGTATAGGGAGGAATAAACTACTAGAGGTGTTCAAAAGACACATTGTTGGACATTTTGTTCATATGTGCCTATGCTTCGAGGTGGACACTTCTTGTTGACCTGCAGAAAAGGATTCACAATACACTAGACATACTGGTATAAACCTATGAAAGCATTAAAGAAAATAACTGAACATAAGATGATACCATAGACATATACAAAAGTGCAAGCTCAAATGGAGGTAAAATGCTTCTTTTGATTCAAGATAAATTTCTTCAGGGCTTCGCCATACAATGCTGAGAGAGCCTTCTTCAAATAAAAAATTACAATTATATAGAGGACTAAGAAAATAGGTCATTGACCAATCAAGGGAAAGAAGCCCATGTTGTTGCCGTCTCTTCTTAAATGCATATGTGAAAGCCATGTTGTAGGTGCTTAAGTCGTTGCCCTTGTTGTCCGGGCCTGCAAGAGCATGGGTTACTTCACCTAGCAACCGATAAGGCCATCTCAAAGATATGTTGACCGGGCCATGCTCTCTTCAATACTGAGCACAACTGGCTATTCATTAATGGCAAAGCAGGAAAACACGGGCCGCTCCTCTTCAATGCTCACAACCAATTTCTTTATTGGTTTTCGGTGGAGACTATTTTACCTAAGTGTATTTACTTCTACTGACAACTCTTGTGCCACCTACCATGGTGTGGTTCACCCATGGGTCCACGCTTTGACTTGCTACACTACCTAGAGCGTTTTGAGCTTTTGTCCTACGTGCGCGTGGCCATGTCCTGGGTTACCCGCTTCGTTTTTTCCTATCTTGCTATTTTTTCCCTTTTCTTGGCAATTCGGGCTCTCGGCGTTTATGAATTTCCTCCCCGGCTCCTTTCCTTGTCGGCTCAATAAGTCATTCATTGGGTTCTCGAGCCTTTGAATTTCTTCGAACAAAATGTCCAAAGGAATTCCTTCGGACATTATGTCCGAAAGAATTATTTCCTTTCTAAGTTTGCACTTTTGGACCTTTCTTTGGCGGGCTTCCTTTTCTTCATTCCCTCCGACAAAAGGTCTGAATGAATTCTTTCGAACATTTTGTCTGAAAGAATTGTTTTTTGACTACTTCCCAACGGCTAGCTCACCACCTTGAATTTGACGTTCACAGACCTGTCACCGACATTTGAATCTCAACGGTTAACTTATCACCTTTAATTTGACGTTCGCGACCCTGTCACTCCTTTGGGACAATTTCTTTGTCTCTTTTGCAAACAAACCTTTCCCGAAGGGAAAGTAACCCTTCGAAAAAATTGAAAAGGTCCTCTTTTCAAAACCAAGGGCCCTCCGCAAGGGCACCTACCCTTCGGGCTTTTGTCTTCCGAATTTTTTTGAACTTTCTTCAACTATCGAATTTCCTCGAACAAAATGTCCGAAGGAATTCCTTCGGACATTTTGTCCGAAAGAATTCTTCCTTGAGTCTTCATCCTTTGATTTCCTTCGAACCAAAAGTCCGAAGGAATTCTCCTTTGGCCTGTCAACTTTTTCGAAGGGCAAGTCTCTTTTTGGGCTTTCTGCCTTGCCCCTTTGCTTCGACCATCTACCCTCCACAAGGACACCTAGAGCCCAAAGTTACCCTTCAAGGTTTTTGCAAAGGTCCGTTTTGCTCATTCCCTGTGCCCCGCAAGGGCTTCTTGGCCTCTAAGTCGCCTTTCGGAAGAATTGAAAAGGTCATGCTTGTTGCCTAAGTGCCCTCCACAAGGGCACCTACCCTTCAGACTTTTTACAAACGACCCTTCGGCCCTTTGAACTTGGTCTATTTTGCCGATAAAAAGCCCTCCGAAGTAATTTACTTGCCCTGTTAAACATCCGAGATCAAAATGAGTTTCAAGTTGACTCTTGCTTGCCAAACCCGAAGCACTTGGCAAGCAAAAGAAGAAAACACTTGATTTTTTCATGGAAAAAGGCCTGTCAGAGAAACAAAATCTACACAAGGCAGCTGCGCGCTGAACTAGCCAGAACCTGGATCAAAAGACCCTTGCAAGGAAAAGGAAAGTGGGGCCCAAATTTTGGCCTGCAAGACCAAAAATTGGTCAACAATACTCATGAACCTACTATCCTTGTCGCCTACAATGTGTTTGGGCACTGCATGAAGTTTAAATACTTCTTTAAAAAAATATTAGTCACTATGAGAGCATTACACTTGGCTAAAAGTGCAAAAAAATGTGCATATTTAGTGAGTTTATCCACCACTACTAACATATTATTGTATGGGCAGCCCCATGATGAAATACATTGATATGTTTTTCCCATTTTTGTGTGAGAATTGATAGGGATTGCAAAAGACCAACTGGAAAAGTGTGTTCACCCTTGTTTTGTTGGCAAACAAGGCACTCCCGAATGTATTGAAGAATCTCCCCTTTAAGGCCCTTCCAAAAGAACCTTTCCCTCGCTTGTATGTTTTGAAGTACCTCGGATGACCAGCCATTGGAGCATAATTTACAACGTTCATTATTTGTTGTTTCAATTTGGATTTAAGAGTTAAAAGGACCCTATTTTTGTATAAAATCAGACCATCAACCACCTTGTACCTTTCATCATCAACTTTACCTTCCCTTCCATGACAACCATAGTAAATTCATCTTTTGCATACTCAGTTGTGATTAGACTTCCAATCCGCTGTAATTTAACTTAAAGAACATAAAATGGGCTTCCTGGACAATGCATCAACAATTACGTTGTTTTTCTCCTTGAAATATTCAATATCAAAATCATAAGATTGCAATCTACTCACCTACTTTTACTACCTATCACTCAAATCAATTTGGCTGAGAAAATACTTCAAACTATTGTGGTCCGTGTTCATCACAAATCAAATATTATCTGAATTTGGCCAAAGCGTGCATGATGGCCAACATTTCTTTGTCATAGATGGAGAATCTATGTTCTACTTCCCTGAGTTTTTTACTTTTAAAAGCAAGAGGATTTCCTTTTTGCAGTAGGGCAACGCCTATACCTTCCTTGGAAACGTCACATTCCAAGACAAACAAAATGGTGAAATCTGGAACGAGCACTGAGTAAATGCTCATCACCTCTTTGAGCTTTTCAAAGGCCTCAATGACTATTTTTGACCAGCTGTGTTAGGTTGTGGAGCTAAAAGCTTCACTGTATGCAGACATAGAGGAGTTGCTGAGTGTCACAGTCACCGGCGTCGGTTAGGCCGATCGACGTCAGTCAGTAATGGACAAGAAGGCAACCGACATCGGTCAGGGGTCGGCGGACGTTGGTCACCTCCAGGCAGACAGAGACCGACGTCGGTTCCCTGTGCGGTTTCAGAACTGTTCGTTGCACGAACAGTTAGTTTGTTGAATCGATTGTTTGCATGTAAAGACTATTTCGAGTCTTGAGCTGCGTGTCTAATTATTGTAAATTAAAAGTCTAAGTTATTGTTTAGTGTGGGATCTATTTATAGACTCATTGGCATGTATTGTAAAAAAGAGCGATAGAGGAAGGCAAGGTAGATCCTTCCAATTGTAAGAACAGGGTGATCTGCATGTTGTTGCAAGATCAGGAAGAAGTTCTACATGGTAAGTAAGATCATTTGAGTTGCAGGTTGTTGCAGGTTCATGGGAGATCTACTTGAAGTACTTTGAGTACTTGAGTACTGGCAGTGTTATTACTAATTGGTTGGAGGTGAACAACAGCGCTGTGTTTGAGTTGTGTTGTGACCGTTTTTGATAGGAGAGTGAATTCTTGAGGGAAAGAGATCTGTACATCTGAGAGGTGTGAAAGATTGTGGCATCTTCATTGTATTTCCTTCTAGCATGAGTATCAATACAAGATTGTGTTGTCTCTCATATTATGTGTCATTTGTGAATTCTAGTTACTTGTTAATTTTGGTATAATTTTGTGATTAGTTGTTTATACAAGGTAATCATATTGTTCTCTTATTGAAGAGCAAGATCCTGACAAGTGGTATCAGAACCAGGTTTGTGGTTCTAGATCCTTGACAAGTGGTATCAGAGCTTTTGGTTGGATTACTAACATGTTGTATCAGATCTGGTTAGTGTTTGTTGATTACAGGTCACTCACAGATATTTTTGTTTGAGTAGGAGTATAGCAATGGCAGAAAAAAATAAGCTACAAATGGAAAAGTTTAATGGCAAGAACTATCAATTATGGAGGATGCAGATAGAAGATTATTTGTATCAGAAAGATTTGTACTTACCGTTGGGTGGGGTTGCATGCAAGCCCACGGATATGAAGGATGAAGAATGGAATGTTCTTGATCGAAAGGCTCTGGGATCTATAAGGTTGAGCCTTGCATCGTCTTTGATTTTCAACTTGTCACAGGCTAAGACAACGGTAGAGTTGATGAAATATTTGGCAAATTTATATGAAAAACCCTCAGCTTCGAATAAGGTATTTCTTATGAAACAATTATTTAATTTGCAAATGTTGAAAGGTGGATCTGTACATAGTCATCTTAGTGATTTTCATGGTTTAGTAAACCAGTTAAATTCAGTCAATATTATTTTTGATGATGAAATTAAGGCTCTCTTAATCTTATGCTCATTTCCTGAAAGTTGAAAAAGTTTGGTAATGGCAGTTAGTAATATTGCGTCTGCTTCAAAAATTTTAAAAGTGGATGATGTTGTGAGTGTAATCTTGAATGAAGAAATTCGCAGAAAAAACACAAGTGAATCATCAGGGAATGCTTTGAGTGTTGAAAGCAGGGGAAGGCAAAGAGAGAAGATCGAGCAAGGGAGATCAAGGTCAAAGATAGGCAAGAGATCCAAATCCAGGTATGGCAGAATACCCTGCTGAAAATGTGGAAAGCAAAGGCATGTAAAGAGAAATTGCTGGGTGAATGAAGATCAGCATGAAAGACATGAAGAAGCAGATGTTGTAGAGTTTGTTGCACATGATGCTCTGGTATGTTCTTTGGATAAAGTAGAATCTTAGGTTTTAGATTCTGATGCCTCTTTTCATGCATTCCCAAATAGAGAATTTTTTCATGAATATGTCTAGGGCCCCAAATACCCTGCTAGAAATGTGGAAAGCAAGGGCATGTAAAAAGAGATTGTTGGGTGAATGAAGATCAGCATGAAGGACATGAAGAAGCAGATGTTGCAGAGTTTGTTGCACGGGATGCTCTGGTATGTTCCTTGGATAAAGTAGAATATTGGGTTTTAGATTCTGATGCCTCTTTTCATGCATCCCCAAATAGGAAATTTTTTCATGAATATGTCCAGGAAGACTTTGGAGAAATTTATTTAGGGGATGGTAAGCCTTGTCAAATGGTTGGCAAAGAGAAAGTGAAGCTGAAATTGCAGACGAGCAACACATGGGTGTTGAAGGTCATGCATGTCCCAGTCCTGAAGCGGAATTTGATATCCGTTGGAAAGTTGGGTGATAAGGGTTGCACAGTAACTCTCACAGCGTACTCTTGAAAAGTTTTCAAGGGTGCACTTGTAGCAAGAGGTAAGAAAGTAGGTACGCTTTATCTATTTACTTGTATTACTGATTCTCCTTCTAGTTTATCTACTTCAGATGTAGATTCAAAGATGTGGCTTAATAGGCTTGGTCACATGAATATGAAGGGGATGCATGTTCTTGAGTCAAAGAGTATGCTTTCGAATTTGAAGAGCATGGATCGAGATTTCTGTAAATAAAAAAAGAAAGTGACGTTTCTTGAGAAATTCGATGTTTGTGACAAAAACAAGAAAGTCTTGGTTTTCAAGGAGAAGATGACGGACAGAGATCAGTGCAAGAGACTAAAGAATTTTGAGCAGAGCAAGGTTGATATGGACAAGGGTTTGATCCAAAAGGAGCTCGCGGGTAGAAGTCATCGCTCACAAGTAAAACACAGAGACCGACGTCGGTTAGAAAATCGACGTCGGCTATGTGCAGCCCGACGTCGATGACTCTGGACAAATAAACACCGGCGTCGGTCATTGGGAACCGACGTCGGCGATGAGGCAGTCACATGGAATCGACGTCGGTCGGGTGCAGACTGAGATGTGACCGGCATCGATCACTGAGACGGATTTTGGGCGGACAGCAAGCTGTCAAGGAGTCTCAAGTGCCCATATGGAGGACTGAAAGGGTAAGTAAGCCTCAAATTCGTCATTTCTCTTCTTTACACTACTTGTTGCTCACTGATGGTTAAGAACCAAGAAGTTATTAAAGAAGTAGAGCAGGTAGATCCAGAAAACAGTGGGAGCTTGGCATGGATGAAGGATGTGATTCCTTGGAGAAGAACCAAACGGGAGTTTTTTTGGTAAAATTGCCGGCTAGAAGAAAACACTGAGAGACGAATGAATTTTCAGGATAAAGAAGAGCGAGAATGGACACGTGAGACGGAAGGTCAAGGTATATGGTCTTGAGTAAGCTGCAAGACAATGGAGGTTTAACCATTGTGTTTTCTTTACTAAGTTGGATAATATTAGCTACATTATCTTGTTACTGTATGTTGTGCTTGTTGCAGGGTCACATATGCAGGGAGTTGCTGAACTAAAGGTAAAGTTAGTTCAGAGATGTGTGATGAGGAATCTGGGAGCAGCAAGATTCTTTGGCATGAGTGTGTTCTAGAGACATAGAAGGTCACATGTTGATTTTGTCTCCAGATGATTGTGTGAAACTGGTTAGCACACCGATGGTTTGATATTTCTATGAACAGTGTCTTGATTCACATGAGGTTGAGTACATGTATACTAAACCTGAGATTTCTCAAGCAGTGGGAGTTGTCAGCAATTTTGGAGCCAATCCGAAAAAAAAGCACTGGAGGGCAGTTCAGTGGATTCTCAGGTATCTGAGAGGGACCAGGAGCAGGTATACATGCTATGCAGGGTCAAGCACTTCTCTACATGGATTTGTAGATGCGGATGTAGCAGGTGATTTGGATGACAGGGGTGCACCATATAATTTGTGGTGGTTGGTCTTCAAAAGTGATCTTGAAGAGGGATACAAAGCCGGAGAACAAATTAGATGATGTACATGTGCAAGTACAAATACAGGTATAGGGACAGCGGTTTATCTCCAAGTGGGAGAATGTTAGGTTGTGGAGCTAAAAGCTTCACTGTATGCAGACATGGATGAGTTGCTGAGTGTCACAGTCACCGACGTCGGTTAGGCCGACCGACGTCGGTCAGTAATGGACAGGAAGGCAACCGACATTGGTCAGGAGTCGGTCGACGTCAGTCACCTCCAGGCAGACAGGGACCGACATCAGTCGCCTGTGCGGTTCCAGAACTGTTTGTTGCACGAACAGTGAGTTTGTTGAACCGATTGTTTGCATGTAAAGACTATTTCGAGTCTTGAGCTGCGTGTCTAATTATTGTAAATTAGAAGTCTAAGTTATTGTTTAGTGTGGGATCTATCTATAGACTCATTGGCATGTATTGTAAAAAAGAGCAATAGAGATAGGCAAGGTAGATCCTTCCAATTGTAAGAACAGGGTGATCTGCAGGTTGTTGCAAGATCAGGGAGAAGTTTTACATGGTAAGTAAGATCATTTGAGTTGCAGGTTGTTGCAAGTTCATGGGAGATCTACTTGAAGTACTTTGAGTAATTGTGTACTGGCAGTGTTATTACTGACTGGTTGGAGGTGAACAACAGCGTTGTCTTTGAGTTGTGTGTTGTGACCGTTTTTGGTATGAGAGTGAACTCTTGAGGGAAAGAGATCTGTACATCTGAGAGGTGTGGAAGATTGTGGCATCTTCATTGTATTTCCTTCTGGCATGAGTATTAATACAAGATTGTGTTGTCTCTCATATTCTGTGTCATTTGTGAATTCTAGTTACTTGTTAATTCTGGTATAATTCCGTGATTAGTTGCTTATACAAGGTAATCATATTGTGCTCTTATTGAGGAGCAAGATTCTGACAAGTGGTATCAGAGCCAAGTTTGTGGTTCTAGATCCCTAACAAGCTGAAAGCTCCTTTCTTTGTCAAATCCATTAGTGCGGAAGCACACTATGAAAAACCCTTCACAAACTGTTTATAGTAGCTACACAAACCAATAAATCCCTTCAAATGTGTCATAGTAGTTGGGGGGGTGGCCAATCCACAATGGCGTGTATCTTTTGTTGGTCCACGTGGACCCCTTTGGCATCGATTATGTGCCCCAAATACAAAATTTCAAAAACTCCAAACTCACATTTGGATGCCTTGGCGAAGAATGCTTGTTCCAAAACTCCCAACACTATTTCTAAGTGTTGTAGATGTTCCTTCCATGTTTTACCATATATAAGAATATTATCAAATAAAACGAACACAAATTTTCTCAAGTATTGTTTAAAAACATGATTCATGCATGATTGAAAAGTGGCGGGTTTATTGGTTAAACCAAAGGGCAATACTAAAAACTCAGTGTCTAAAGTGACATGTAAAAACAATTTTCTACACATCCTCCTCCTTTATCCAGATTTAATGATACCAAGTCTTCAAATCAATCTTGGAGAAGTAAATTGACCCATGAAGTTCATCAATCAACTCATCAATTCTAGGTATAGGATATCTATTCTTGATGGTTTTCTTGTTCAATAGGCGATAGTCTATGCACAGCCTCATTGTCCCATCCTTCTTCACAAGCACAACCAAGGAAGCAAAAGGGCTAGAACTAGGCCTTATGTGACGCATCTCCAAAAACTCTTTGATAGCCTTTTCAATTTCTTCCTTGTAGACCCTTGGGTGGTTGTAAAAGGTGTAGTAATTACTGCTTTGGTGCCTGGTTCCAATTCAATGATGTGCTCAAAACCCCTATTTGGGGGTAGCGCATGAGGAATACTACCAAACACCTTTGCATGCTTGTCAAGAATGCACTGAATATCCTTGTGTTGATGTTGTTTTTCCCAAATCAGAATTTGTGGCGCTTACAAAACATTCAACTGCCCAAGCAACCTACTCTCTATGAAAGGCTCTTTCCATCCTCTTTGAAGTCACCACCATAGGTGCTTCATTGCTCAAACCGTGTAGCACCACTTCCTTACCGGCTGTCCTGAATTCCCCAAGTGAGTGCAGCCATTGTACTCTAAGAACTAAATCAGTTTTCCCTATGCCAATTACATAGAAATCATCTTCAATTTTATGCTTACCCAATATGATGTTCAACCTTGGAATCTTCTTGGTGCAAGGGATGGTGGAGCCATCCACCACTGTCACATTAAAGCCTATAAAATTGGTAGTTTGCAGCCCACATCTCGCTGCCAATCCCTCATCAATAAAGTTTTGGGTGGCCCCACTATCAATGAGCATGGTGACCTTCTAACCTTGCAAGACTCCTCTCACTCTAAAGGGGTGGTATCTAGGAGCTCCGGATAAGATGGGAAGGGTGCCATCCAAGTTGTCTTCTTCTCCCTTTCCCACTTGTTCCTCCTCATAGGTGACTCTCTACCTCCTCATGTTCTTCTTCTCTTTCCAAAACCACTTCTATGTAGTGAACTTGCCCCTTTCCAAGGCAACGATGCCCCGGAGTCCATGGATTTGTGCATGAAAAACACAGTTTTTTTCTTCTTAATTCATTTCTTGACTCTCCCCCATCTTTGTTCATCCTTGGCAGCTCTTTTTGCTACCCAAATGCTTGTTGATAAGGTTTCTTTTGCTGAAGGGGACTGATTTTGGCTGCTCTAAAATTGCCATCCTAGACTGCCCAAAATTGTTTGTCCTTTGCTGTCCAAAGGGCCCAAAAGTTTTAGTTTTATGTGGTCCCAAAGGCAAAATTTTTCCCCTAGGAGCTGTAGATTCAAGGTCAAGAGCCTTTTGAATGGCTTCTTGAAGTGTAAGAGCGCTGAAATCTTTGAGCAAGTCAGCCAACCCCTCCATGAACAAAACTACAAGTCTTCTTTCTGAAACATTTGCTACCATAATTGAAACCCTTTGAAAATCTGCCACATACTCCTCCATGGAAGTCTTTTGTTTCAGCTAGGCCAATTCTCTAAAATGAAGTATTGGAACAGTCCTATCAAATCTTTCAACTATTCTTTTACTGAGTTCCTCGTAAGTGTTTATGAGGTGGTGCCCTTGTGTTACCAAACCATGGTACCACCACTCATGGGCAACTCCCTTCAAATGCAAAGTAGTGAATTTTATGGCCTCATCCTCCATCATAGGCCGAAGTGTAAGATGTGTCTACCTTTTGTATGCCTTAGCTGAACTTTTAATATATCCATCAAAAGTGGAAAGTGTGATCTTTCCCAAAGCATATTGAAGATCTCCTTGGTTGTTCTTTGGTTTATGACCAGCGCTCAAACCCCCTTGCCTTTCTTCAATGCCACAAAATCTAGAAGGCTCATTTCCCCTCTAATTTCAGGTGGAAAAGTCATATATTCCTCATAGCTTGCAGCGACATCATCCCGTATAGAATGTTGCTCCTCTCTTTTTGGAATGACTTCTGATCTACGAGATTAGGCCTTTGTGTAGATCCAACCATCAGCGTTGGTGGAGGGAGAGGTTTATATGTACCTAAAGCGCTGCCATCACTATTGTGTGGCTTGTGTCCATACCCTTCAGGGTTTGATGAATTCAGTGATCATCTCTGTCAAACGCTCTTGAGTTTGAGATTTTTTTTCAAACCTAGCCCTATTCGGGTCATCCATGTCACTATGCCTTCGCTGAGCTTGATCTTCTACCTAATGTTCTGGGCCTTTTTTCTTTTCCCTTTCGTAGTACCTCACTTATCACTATTTGGCATGAAGTCAATTCAAACCCCCATAGTTAGCTAAGAATTTGGCTCTGATACCACTAAAGTGTTCCTTTTAGGGCAGAATTAGGACAATTTGGATTTTCCAACAAACCCTAACATAAACACATGCAATTTTTGATTTTTTGATTCAAACTCTAAGCAAATAAAAATCAAAACTCTGTAGATGTCAATTTTAGGGCACAAATACAATATATCATTCATTAAAATACTTGCCAAAAATTATAAACATCACAGCCGAATATAGTATTTTCAAATCTCATTTTTCTAAATTAAACGTATAACTGAAAATTACAATAAAATACCAGCTGAAATTATGAATGATCAAATTCCACGAACTCTCATCAAATTTGTCCCAACAACAAATTTAATTTTTCTAAGAGGTTCGTTGCCTTAGGGAAGATGTCCAAGGGGATCCCTGCCCTTACAAAGGTCTATAAGGTGGTTCACTACCCTATAAAAGGACCTCCAATAGTTGTGTCCCACTCACAAACCCTTTCAATTGTGCTCCCCACAAAAGCTGCTCTATAAGTCTGAAACTGCGAATTTCTGCTTAATTAACCCTTGAAATAGAGTTACCGCACTGAAAATTAAGGGTTCCTTACTTCAGTGTTCCAATAAAGGTTTTCATTTTCAATGGATGCAAGTCAAGCAAAACTTATGATTTCAATTGATAAAAATGACATATCTTTCAAAATGAACCCCCTTCCCCTTTATACATCATTTCCCTTTAAAAGCCCATCTAAAAGGAGTGAGTTCCGCTTGAAGGGAATATTCGAATATTTAAAAAATGCATGTCATGTAATTTCAGTTAAAAGCGAAACTAGTCCATGATCAGAAAGCCCCCTTCTCAAGTCAGAAGTAAAAAGATATATCAAAAAATACATTTTCACAACTTGAAAAAGAAAATCGAAGTTTTTCTTTTGATTTTTCCTTCCCTTAACCTATGGGAAACAACAAGAAAATATGTTAAAGGTCTTCAACCGCTCATATTTTAGAAGGGGACATGGCAAAACTTAGTGAACCCTGCATGAACAAGCTCTTTTCTCTTGATATGTTCTCTCATCAAGTTGAGAACCTAAGAGATTGTAAGAAATCATTATATATATATATATATATATATATATATATATATATATTATTTTTCTAGTAGCTTTTGCAACCAGTCACATCCAATCAAGTTTGTCCATGTCCTCCAAAAGAAGGTCAAGTCAATGGGTCGTTTAAGGGGTCCAAAAGACTGATGGATGTCTCTCTATGAGAAGTCTCTCAACGGTTTATAATTTCCCCTTTTTCCGAATTAAATAAATCGAAGGATTCGAAGTCTATTTTTATTTTCCGTGGGCTAGAGGGGATTTGAAAGGGAAATAATCTAATAATAATTTATTAAGTTGCCCAAAAAAGTACTTTAAAGTATAGCTTTGAAAAATGACAATTTATTATTATTGAATGGAGTCAAAAGTAAATATTAGATACATGGCAAAAAAATAATTTATAATCATAAGTTGAAAAAAGGTGAATATTCAATTAAAAGAAATATGAATTTCTTTTAGGGTTGAAATGAGAAAGTGAATAATAAAAAAATTGGATGAAAAAGAAAAGATTATTCAAGCCCCAAACAAAAACCAACACCACTTTTTATATAAGAAAAGCTTGCAGTTTCAACTCTACATCCAAAGATGAAAACCCTAAGATTTGCAAGTAGGAGGATGAAACCCTTCATACTTAGTTGAGGATTCCACCCAGGAGTCATGTTTGTATTACTAGTTTTAAGAAAGATTAGTTTTAGAGCCCTATTTAGCAGGGGTGTCACACTTCAAGAAACATAAAAAAATTCTAGATCTATATAAATACATACGACATCCATACCGTGGTCATTTTCTGGTGAACTGGGTAGCATCGCAACACATTAGGTTGTTGTATTGTTCCTAGGTTTATTCGGCAAGGGTTTCAAAAAAAGACTTTGCCTTTATGCATTTTTAGGTTATGTCAAGTTAGGGTTTAATAACAAATTTAAAAATAATTAGTATATGATTTTATTATATTGTTGTATTTTCCCAGTATTCAATAAAGATTCAATTTGGTATTCGATTATTAGTTTGTTGTGTTATTATCTATTATTGGGTGAAATGTCAGATTTGAATTGATTAACAAAATAAAAATTTCACAAAAAAATTTGAATTGTTTATATTTATAAAAAAAGGGTTATTTCAATGCCACATGTTGTTGCATTGTCTGTAATAACTTGGACAACATTTTCAATATCCACTTCTAAAACTACCTTCTCGGACATCAAGCTCAAAGTTTTTTGCATTTTTTATCTTGCTTGATGCATCTATGGACTTCAAAAAAACTAGCTCACGATTTGAAGCCACCAAAAAATTGATAAGGATGCAGTGCTTTTCATTAGTCCATCCATCAGAAAGAATGGTGCATTCGAACGTTTGTCACAACCTCTTTTGATTTTTCATAATTGTCTTTACATCTTTAACTGTATTTTGGAGCAACTTCCCCTTTAAGTCTTTTGAAGAGAGTGTCTTGTACCTTATCCTTGCAATTATCAATGTTGTCATCAAATATTTCTAGTATGGGCTCTTCGCCACGTTGAAAAGAAGGTTGTTGAAGTACCAAAAATTTGTGCATGTTTTATTTGTTTTCGCATGCATGTCTTTGTTCCACTCTGTACCTTGTAGCGAAGGTTGTACTCTAAGTGTGTCTCTAAGCACAAAAATTGAGTATATTTAACTCGAACTTGATGAAGATGTGTCATGGCGCTTGCGTAGATCACGAATAGCACTCACAATTTTTGTCATCATTACCTCTTCTTCATCTGTCGATGTGGGAGCAATGGCCATTGTTAGGGCTACTTGCATCCTTACCCTGTAATTTTTTTGCATCCAACAATGTAATCTCCGCAATCATCTTTCGTTTTACTTCTTTCATGACATTGATACAAGGTGTAACATCATGACAAAGAATGCATGAAAAGTGGTATTTGATGCAGTTGATGTCTCTTAACATTTTCGACAAAATGAACAAATTGAAACCATATGAGCAATCCAACCCACACAACATACTTCCAAGCGACAATGTGAGCATTAAGGGGAGTAGTTTGCCTACCATTGACTGAATTTGACCACGATGCACTAGTGAATGTTATTGTTTGCTAATGGATACCTTGCAAATATGTTAAAAACAACATTAAAAAATAAAAAAATAAAAAAATTTAACACAAATTAAAATACATTTTAAAATATAACCTTATATCGTAAACTTGTAAATTTAATATTAAACATCCAGTAAATTTTCACAATAAATAAATTATAATAATAAACGAAAACTATAATAATTAAAAAAGAATTTTTTTTAAAAAAAATTATGCATAAATTGCAAATAGCATTTCACGGAATTGAATGAAATGCATGAATATTTATCAAACATGTTTATAATTAAATTAACATTTATTTATATGCTAATTTTTTTTTTTTAAAAAATGTACCGCCCTGAAAAAATTAATATGCTGAATTCTGAATTCTCCTTCCAATTCTATCGGGAAAGCTTCAAATCTTGTGTGAATTCAATGAGGGGGTGTGTTTCAATTTATAATACAAATCTTTTTTTTTCCACGTTTTTGCATTGTTTTGGTAGCCTAGATGCGTGCTAGAAGCGTCTGGACGCGACCATACATGTCCAGACGTGTTTAGGATGCGTACAGGGAAATACTCGTCGGGTATTCGTGATAATTGCGAGTACTCTTCTGTAGGCAAAAACCTGCGGCTTAATAAAAAAATGGTGAGTTTGAGTGGCGAGTATTCGCTGCAGGTTTTTCTCGCTAAGTACCCGAGTAACCCGCGAGTATCGCCGGTTATGCAATCCATGTTTGGGCATAATAAAGAAATATATTCCACTCGAGGCGAATAATACATTATGATTAAATGTTGTTTCTTGATTAAATACATATCAGAAATGCTCGTTACACCCAAATCACCTTTCATGCCTCCAGAAAAAAAGAACCCCTTACAAGTATTCTGCTAGAAAGGTCACAATCTCTCGAGGAATTTATTCTAGACACCCTGTCAGTGCAGCTTACACCCATTCTGAAAAAGAAAGTATCCCGGGCTGGGTATAAAAACAGTTCCCAGCAGGTGCAAATTGTTAGCTTTAATCCAATAAGCATTTTTCATACCATGCCACTGCCAACAAGATAAATGAAATATACAAGGATGAAAAATATGCACATATTCACACTAATATTTGCACAGTTATTTCACACCCATTCAATACTAGGTTATGGCCAAGAAAATTACATCCGGTGCTTTTATCGTTTATTTTGCGCTTGTATTGTTTAGCTAATGTCTCATCTAATATTGATGATGAAGAAAAGTTTCCTCTGGGTTTGTACATTGATCAACGTTTTGGTTGGACTCCTATTCAGCTAAAAAACTGCAGACTGAATTGTTTCTGTCCAAAAATATGGTGCAAGATAATGCCTTTCCAACATGCATCGTGATCGGTACATTTGCATATGGGATATATTGTTTTTGTGACCCCATTCGGCTGCAGAGTATGAAGAGGTATTTTGTTCCATTTGATGCTCTTGTTTCTGACAAGAATTCAGGGACTCACGACCCTTGTTTTTCACATTTATCAGTTCACAGCATCTTGATGCTATTGCGAACCTGCTTTTCTACCATAACATTTAATGTTCTAAAAACTTTAGAAAGGTGCTTTACTATGTAAACTGCACACGATCTTCATGAAAAGTCGTCAATGGAAGCTACAACAAGAGATTCTTTTTTATCGGTCTGCAAACCAGGTTGCTAGTGAGTTATGAGTAAATTCTATCTTGTTTTATAATGATGTCATTCATGAATTTTAGGGCAAGAAGTTGAATTATAAACTGGGAGGTAAACAGACACTTGCATTAGGTACTAACAATTGAATAAAAAACTAAATAAGTTAAACCAAATTGGGGATTTTTCATGTTATTAATATTTAACTTTGATTTTCATAGGAATCAAGATAGAAAACAATTAAGTTGTAAATACTAAATAGTAAAATGCCTTTAGTGACTTTTTATTGGGAGGTTTTTAGCCCTAAATAGGTCGTTGGAGCATCAGGAGGCCCACAGGAAGAGTCTCTGAGCCAGACTCGGCCAAAGAATCATTTTGTCTCCTTTTATAGCCAGTCTCGGAAATCTCCTTTTATAATATAATATTCCAACTTTTTGTAGAAGAATGTTCTCAGCGAGGAATCAAACATTACTTGGAAAATCTGTGATCATCTGGTAAAATGCAAAGTGTAAACCCTGATGAAGTTGTGGACACAGGTTATTCTAAAGTACATTCGCATTTCTTTGACTTTCAATTCACTGCTTCTGCAAATCAATTGAATTTTACATCTTGTAGATAGAACATGTAACTGTTTGTTGTTAATGCATGCTGGTATTAAACTAGCTGTTTAACTTCTTCATTGATATTACAATTCAATCACATTGGCATACTTGTGCTAATCTTCTGGGTTTTGATTCTGTTTTGTGCAGTCAAGTGCTCCTCCAAACATCATGGACATGAGAGGGCCTGGCACCAACCTGGGAACAAATGTTGGCCTTGGGATAGGCATGGGCATGGGTGTTCCACCTCACCCTCATGGCCCGGCTCCCCCTCAACTGTGATTTTCAATTGTCAAAATTTTTGGTACACCTTTGTCAATTTAAGTTGTTGAGGTTTTCTCCAAAAAGATGCTTCTTCCTCAGGTTAATGTACGTTGATATAGAATTTGATGCTAGCATTCTTTTCCAGACATGAGACAGAAATCTTGAATTACTGTCTGAGATAATAGATAGGTAGAACAATTCGTTCTAGAATGAGAAACACTAACCATTCCTCTTTATTTCAAGCTTAATTAATGTGTTTTGTTTCTGTAAATGTCCATTTTGTGATCACTACTGTCTCCCATGTTGATATTTTACCCAATGTGAGAGTGATATTTCTACAGATTTATATCTTACTGGCACGAGGACTTTTGTAAATTGAAGAATTGGAAATTACTATTTTATTCTTGTTCACTACTGTTTTCCATGTTGACATTTTACCTAATGTGGTGAGAGTGATATTGCTACAGATTTATTTCTTACTGGCATTAGGACTTTTGTAAATTGATGAATTGGAAATTACTTTTTATTTCCAAATTGATGAAAAACGTATGTCAGCTAGCACACGCCAATTGAAGAGGTGTCTTCGTTGTTACATTTTCCAGTGGGTTTTGAAGTAAATCAGAATGGTGATACTGTTCTATGGGATTATCTGAGCATGCCAGTTTAAGATGTATTTGTGACTGATTTGTTTTTGGGAGTATTGAAGTAAATCAGGAGAATAAATGATATCCAGAAGAAGAATGGATTGATGCTTTATCTAAGCAAAGTTTTATAACTGTTAAGAGGAGCCTGTATGATAACTGGGGCTTAATTGACCTGAAATATGATTATAAGCGGTTTTCATTTTTATATTTGATGTAATTTTGAGAAGAGACATGATTGGTAACCGAATTGATTTTCTACATTGGAATGCAAAGTTCGTGTTTGCATTGGTGTTGCACAATTATAGTAGAGATCTTAGTCCCCTCCGACCCTCTTCACTTTGCTCGTTCTCTGCTTAGAAAAAAATTAATCAGTGTCAATTCGAGGTTTGACATTGTGGCAAATGCAAATGGAATTATTTTTCATCTTTTACAAGGGCAAGTCTGTGATTATAGAGGAATTTTCTATTCCTTGAGTTTACATAACAGTTTGCGTGATTCTCTGGCTAAACGAGCCCTCTAGCCTATTCCAAAATCAATGAAAACCAATCATAATTTATCCAAATTTGTTGTGGGCAAATCATTAGCAAATTGTCTGGACTAGCTAGCACTTGTTTTTGTTTACCTTGCTAATAGGAGTTTGCTCTCACATGTTGTATACGATGTAGGAATAGTAGTAGTAGATTAGGTAATGTATTTGAATGTTGAAACCTGTACAAGATAGGCTTTCTCAAAAACTGTGTATTCAAAGTTCCGAGTTGTTGAACTAAAAGTATAGAAATATATGGCCCTTTTCCATATCATTACCAAGTTTAGTGTTATAGTCATTGATAATGAAATTGGTGGGTATTCCAACCTTCATTCGAGCTTTGGTAGAAAGGATACTGCAAACTTGTATTGGAATGGGCATGGCAATGTGCTAACTGCTACCTATGATGAAAAGAGAATCTACATCAGAAACAAGCTTGTGCTATTTACCTTTTCATTGGCACACATGGTTTCCATGACATTTTTCTAACCCTTAAATGTATGTTGGGGTCACATCTACGATATACAATATTTCATTATGTACATGCACCCATATGCTTCTAAGAATCAAGTAACTTGGGATATTCATGCAAGTCAAATGAGGTAGAGAACTTTGTATGTATATTGTTTTGCTTTGTTTATTCGTTTTTCATTTGAAAGGATGTCTTCTAATCCAGACTACATGTCTACTACCTCCAAATATTTGAAAACAAACTTCTCTCTTGAAAATTTCCCAGCCTAGATAATGAGTAGGTTAGGGGATTGATGTTGTTACAACTATAAATAGAAATTTAGTTTAAGGTATGAGGGAATTTAATAGAGTGATGTCAAACTAGATGAACATGTTGGACACAAGAAACATGCACACATGAATACTATGTCATATAGCTCAATAGATAATGATAGAATTAAGAATACTCTTTAACTAAGATATCTCCATGAATCCATTATTACAACGATGAAAGCTTCAATATTGCACACAGAGTAAACTATTTATTATCTATCATGTCCTATCAAATAGTTTACAATAAAGATGTACAAAGGCATAGAAGATAAGAGAATTCTAACCATTCCATGCATGTAGGACTAACTTCCCTAATATATGTGGAATTAAGGCATAAACCTATCATCTTCATAAATGTGGGATAAATATCTTCAATGAAATAACTATTGTCAATCAAATTTGCATACCTATGAAGGTAGTTTTTGCTAAAACATGAAAACAATCTTAGGTTGTGGGTGATCTAATCAGTGGATTGAATCTGTAAATTTTAAAAGCTAGCTCCCTTTGGTGTATCAATTAGGATCTTTTCTCTATGCTACAAACTAAAACATGAAAACAATTCTAGGTTGTGGATGACCTAATTTGTGGATTGAAAAACTAGATTTTAAGGGCTAGCTCCTTTTGGTATATCAATTAGAATCTTTGCTCTATGCTATAAACTGTTGGCAAAAAAGAGAAATTTGAACGAAAATGTTATTTAATAATGGTGATATATTTGTATTTTTTTTATTGATCCATTCAATTTGAGCTCCTAAGAACGCTAATTTAGACAAAAAAATCGTTAAATTTTCAACTCTAATTGACTAATATGCACAAGTATTTTATGAAAAGGTTTTACTTAGTGATTCAAGCTAGAGAGAAATGAAAGAATAGCCTTGATTTAAGGCACTAATCAGTGATTTATATGCACTGTAAACTTAGTCAAAAGACATTAAACACAGACCATGACTTACATAAATTGATCAACTATGTTGTTAGGTAAGAATCAAGACTTGACAAAGAAGAGAAATTCTATCACTTATGCAAATCACTAACATGAATACACTATACCAATGTTCTAAAAAATATAAACAATCTCTCTATTAATTTGAAAAAGTTACAACTCAATTTTTGGCAGAGTTTGATCTTGTCAAAAGAGGGATACAAATCAATGCTAAGGAGCCAACTTATATAAAAAAATATACAATAGCCAAGAGGATGGTGTTGAAAATAGAAGAGGAGATCAACTAAGCCGAACTTGTGCCATCACAACCTTCAAGTAAAATCTAGTTTTGTCTTATGTCATTTCATGAAAAGTTCTTTGACGTTAAAAATGATGAAGAGTTGAAGTTTTAGTCAAAATTTCATCATGTAAAATGCTACGTCAATCTCCATATATATTTAAATTTAGCTTAAACTGCCCAAAACGTGAGAACAATCTCCTTTACATGAAATCAATGCCAAAATTGAAATTAGAATTTCATTTGAACTGTTGGAATGTTGAAAGCCTTCAACAAGCTAAACAAGAGCACTATAATACCCCTTGCTCAAACTGACCTTGAAATGCTGATTAGAGGCTCAAGGAATATCGTCGAACACCTTTCATACAATCTCTTTACTTGTTTTTGTATTTCAGTCTGATTGGTTCTTGCTTGAATAAGTTTTGAACGCTACAATTAGTGTTTTGAATGCTTCTAACAATGCAAGATGGATTGACAATGTTATAGGAATGAGATATTAATTGTTCTTGAATTTCCACATACATATAGGTGATTGAAATTGACTTGTACAGCTAGTAGACATAATATCAAACACTTGGCATGAATCCTAAGTGACTTGGAAATGTTTCAAAGAATAGCTATAGACCATTGACATTCAAACAAACAATTCTTATGCAAATTTCATATGCCAATAATCACCTACAGCTGCAAGGCATTTTCACAAGCAATTGTCACGCAATTTAACATGCTAATAAGGGATGTTATAATGAAGGACATTACATTGAACAAATGACATACAATTGATAACTTTTTTATTAGATGCAATCCCCGAACACAATGATATGAAGAAATACCAAATCTATTGGTTTACAAGGGTTATGCAATCCAGTGCCAAAGTCTAATATCAATGATCACCTACAACAATATGCTTGGGATAACAATGCAAACCACTAATAATTACAAAAAGAACCTAGTAATAATGGTGCCAAAAGTGTTGATGAAGAATCAAGTAATATCCAAGAAAAAGAGTCCCTTCCAAACCCAAATTGTAACCTTCTCCCAGCTACCTATTCACGCAGTATTGTAGCATACGGTAGCAATCACTGTAGCGCGACACTATAGCGGCACTATTCACAGCACTATAGCGTGACACTATTCATGGCACTATTCATAGCACTATAGCATGGCACTATTCATAGCACTATTCACAGCACTGTAGCAGCCAACAATAAAACTTATGATCTGCAAATTAATACCTCAAAACCCTTGGTTAATACTTCAGATTTAAGTACCAATGAAAAGACTGAAGTATCTCTTCCAATTTGCAACCCTTCGGAAGATATTTCACCACCTCAGTTATGCTAATCTATGGGAGTTTTCGTTCGCAAAGACCAAGTGGATAGTATGCAGAAACATTTGGCTCCACATAACTCATCAAATGCAAATGATAATAATCAGATGCCTGGAAGCTTGCCTTGCCCCTTTATACTTTTTCAATCTCACTTCAAGAAGCTTCTAGAAAAATAATATTATTTTATTTTAATGACTCTATGTAATAATATTTATTTAAGTCACTTTATTAAATTAATTAAATATAAGGTCACTTTATAATATTTATTTGTTTAATAACCTTACAAATAATTAATTTAATTATTATCTCCCTTATTTTTTCCATCCAACTGAATCCAAGAACCCAACCATCGACCAGGTGACTGCCTCAAGAAGACCCCCTAATCATGTACATTAGCCTACGAGGGTCAGGAATAGGCTAAACTATCCACAAACAATATCAGCTAAAAAAGGGACATTACAGTCCGTCGTCCTTGAAATTGCTTGTCCCCAAGCAATCTCAACAACAAAGTTTACACCACTCCACCCAGATCCCAAGGAAAGTGTTGTGTAATGTCCCTCATGTCACCAATCAACTCCTGTAACACCATCACAAGTACAACTAATAGATCTTGTCGAATCAAATCAACCCCAACACCAGGGGTCGCAGGAGTATAAGCATTAAGTGGAAGCAAATCTGAATATCGATAATGTTTGCTTCGCATAATTGCGCAAGCTACGCTGTCATACACACTATCTAGCATATGTGCAACTAAGCTGTGTCTGAAACAGATCGTGTACATAAAGATCAAAAGTGCAACTGCAAGTAATCACCGTCATATACACGCTGTAAAACTCAATAGTGAACCCTGATTGCAACCTTGATGCACACAAATGATTCCTCAACATACTGGAGAGTATCCCACAACTAATGCCTGGATCCCAAATGAATCTATAAGGGATTGCATCAGAATATTGCTAAAAACAGCTACAGCCATAGAACCTGCCAAAACTCAGCAAATTGTGCAATTTTGTAGCTGAAATAAACATATCACTGCTGATGTCAATCCCTGGGTCCCAGTGCCAAACTAAAAGTACGTCACAAAGCACACCTGTTGACTTCCACTGTACCTTTCTACATAAACCACTAACATCGCACCAAGAGTGGTGGAACACCTCATCAGGACCAAAATAAAGTGACGAATCAAACAGGTTACCACCAGGATCTCAAAACAAAATCAACAATCCACTACCAATGACAACTGGTGGCACCTACTGCACCATACTGTTTGCAATTGGATCACTAATCTGCCAAGACGTTGCTTCCTGATATTGAGACCTGTGGGTTATGGACCCAAACAACTGCCAAAAAAGATGAGTATCTCCTAACTCGTCTGCAAATGTTGGTGTCCCCACAATACTCCAACTACAAAAGCTAGAAGAAGAGTGCCCCTGACACCAACTCATAAACTCAGTTGCACTAATCAATGCAACTGTGGAGGGTTGATCCCTTTCAGCATCAACAGAATGGATATCTGTGCCTCTTCCCTCACAAGTGCACCATACAACTACCTAGCAAGCATGAAACTACAACCTCTATCCTCTGCCCAATTCCTATGGATGTGCTGACTAACCAAGCCATCATACCTACTACCCCCATAATCATCCTGTAACCATGTATCTGTGCGAAATCTCTGTGACATAGAAGTAGCAAACCTTGTCGGATACATAATAACATGATGGATAACTGACTGTTGTCCCTGCAAGTAATTCCTCATACACAACTGAGTCGGGTACTTGCAGACTCTAGTTCCATCTTCTGTAGATGGCAACTCTTCATCCCACAATGGATGGTATAAGCCCCCCATCAATCCACATCGATGCATCAACCAATCATCTGCATGTGAACTGAAAGAAAGGTGATGAACTCTCCTCACTATGTAGTCATGGTAAAAAGCACCAACCTCCATCAATAGTTGACCTTCATAGTCCTACTTTCTATCACCTGACATGGAACTAACCTTACGGGGATCAAGTGTATTTTCATATTCATCTCTCATTTGAATAATGTTATTTATCCTTTTTTGTCTTGTTATGTTGATGAGATTGATCTTTTCTTTCACTTTTTGAAGATGTTGGCTTGCATTGGCAACCACTAATCTAGCCTCTTTGGCTTTTTGCAACCATTCTTCATTAATTTTTTTGGACTTCTTTACCTCTTTGATGCCAAAATATACAAAATCAGTCCTCTTATCCTGGATATCTTCATGTCTACCAAATGGTGTAGGGCTGCCATCGATGGGTGATATCATATCATTGGCTTTCTCATGATCACAAGCTCCTATCTCACAAAAATGATGGGACATAATGCTGTTGTCCTCAAACCAATCAGTGATGACATCATGCCATTGTAAAATGTCTTCTTCATCATGTGTATTCAAAACACTAGTGGCTGCTCCACTAAGCAAAAGATCAACTTTCACATCCACCTTAATATCTTGGACCTTCAATGGACTTTCATATGTATGAATAACATTCATGGAAGCACTATCTAATTCTTTACCACGATAGGATGAAGCAATGCTGGACTCACCTAATGAAGCATCACAAGAAACCATATCTTCATGTAGCTGCTCTAATGTAACTGGTTTGTCTTCACCCATCACTTGCTCTTCTTTTCCCTCATTTCCTTGTCCCTCAATCATATGCACAACACATGATTCTTGCCCATCCAAAGAGGCTGCAATAGAAGACTCATTTTCTAATTACTTTGGTGAAGCATGAGCCAAACTCAACTCCACATTCAACTCCTCAATCTGATTTTCTGCCATAAGGAGAGCCATTTGAGAGTCTTCCAAAGATTTTCTAGTCTTCAATAGCTCTATGGTGAGTTGATCAACCTCTTCCTCTTTCTTTTTCAATGCATCTGAGTATATGACACCCAATTCAAATACGTGATCTCTATTGGAAAAAAGAGTTAAATAGTTATTTTTCATAATCTCCATGGCTGTCTTAAACGCTTGCAAATCAGAAATTGATGAAGCCTCTTCAACACTTCTGTGTCTCCCCTCAAGCTGGACCTTTCATAGATGAATTTCCACCATCTTGTGGGAATGATCAAAATGGGACAGCAATGTAATAATCTTATCTTCACCAACCTTTAGTTGGTTCTCCAAATCAGACTTAGGGACCAAGGAAAATTCATTAGTTGAAGTTGTGCGCTGCCAATGGAGAGCTTGCCTCTCATCAAAATATTCTTCTAAAGTGTCCTCATGCTGGTTTGGAACTAGAGTAGTAGTAGTTCCCAACTCTAACTCCTCATCATCCCTCCAAAAAATAGACTCAATGGATGATGAATTGCTAACCTTATGCAGAGAGGTAAGATCACTCTCAGGACAATCAAAAGAGTCCCCAATCATAACCTCCATGTCACCAACTAGGAGACCCGTGCAAACTTGTCCTGTAGGATCCAATGTTTCGTCCTCTCTACCTTCTGTAACATCAACTGGGTGAAGATCAACTGAAATAGACCTAATCTCAATACTGTTGGTCCATACTTCACCTGTTAGTTTTCCCTCTGGATTTTCGTGAGTGCATTTAACATCAGCCCCAAAGGAATCATTTAAAAAATCCATACCATTGCTATCCTCCTGAAGAGAAGTTGGAACTTGTAACCCAAAAGAAGGCATCTCCTGCTCATCACCTTTGTCCATTTTGTTCTCCATAGGATCAACTGAATGCTGGTCACTAACTGCTAAGAATTTATTGTAGAGGTTTCTAGATACTTCCCCTGTAGAGACCTTTTGTTCCTCCTTTTTGTTTTGTGATGTAGACCCCTTAAAAATGGATGCCATAAATCGAGTTGTTTTGTCTATGTTTGTAGGGTGTGAAAACAATTCATTCATCCTCTTCTGGTTTTCATCCAACTTATTCAAACTTTGTTTAAGCTTCTCCATATTCTTGTCCCACTGCTTCTGAGTACTTGAAGTAACCATGATTAACTAGTTGATTTAATGTCCAATCTACCCAACATGATGGCAGGACAAAAGCTCTAATACCACTATAATATCCCTTACTCAAACTAACCTTGAAATGCTAATTAGAGGCTCAAGGAATATCGTCGAACACCTTTCATACAATCTCTTTACTTGATGTTTCTGTATTTTAGTTTGATTGGTTCTTGCTTGAATAAGTTTTGAACGCTGCAATTAGTGTTTTGAATGCTTCTAACAATGCAAGATGGATTGACAATGTTATAGGAATGAGATATTAATTGTTCTTGAACTTCCACATACATATAGGTGATTGAAATTGACTTGTACAACTAGTAGACATAATATCAAACACTTGGCATGAATCCTAAGTGACTTGGAAATGTTTCAAAGAATAGCTGCAGACCATTGACATTCAAACAAACAATTCTTATGCAAATTTCATATGCCAATAATCACCTACAGCTGCAAGGCATTTTCAAAAGCAATTGTCATGCAATCTAACATGCTAATAAGGGATGCTATAATGAAGGACATTACATTGAACAAATGACATACAATTGATAACTCTTTTATTAGATGCAATCCTCGAACACAATGATATTAAGAAATACCAAATCTATTGGTTTACAAGGGTTATGTAATCCAGTGCCAAAGTCTGATATCAATGATCACCTACAACAATATGCTTGGGATAACAATGCAAACCACTAATAATTACAAAAAGAACCTGGTAATAATGGTGCCAAAAGTGTTGATGAAGAATCAAGCAATATCCAAGGAAAGGAGTCCCTTCCAAACCCAAATTGTAACCTTCTCCCAGTTGCCCTATTCACGCAGTACTGTAGTGTATGGAAGCAATCACTGTAGCGGCACTATTCATGTCACTATAGTGGCACTATTCACAGCACTGTAGCATGACACTATTCACAGCACTGTAGTGCGGCACTATTCACAACACTGTAGCAACCAACAATAAAACCTATGATCTGCAAATTAATACCTCAAAACCCTTGGTTAATACTTCAGATTTAAGCACCAATGAAAGGACTGAAGTATCCCTTCCAATTTGTAACCCTTTGGAGGATATTTCACCACCTCAGTTATGTTAATCTATGAGAGTTTTCATTCCCAAAGACCAAGTGGACAGTATGCAAAAACCCTTGGCTCCACAGAACTCATCAAATGCAAATGATAATAATCGGATGCTTGGAAGCTTGCCTTGCCCCTTCCTTTATACTTTTTCAATCCCACTTCAAGAAGCTTCTAGAAAAATAATATTATTTTATTTTAGTGACTCTATGTAATAATATTTATTTAAGTCACTTTATTAAATAAATTAAATATAAAGTCACTTTATAATATTTATTTGTTTAATAACCTTACAAATAATTAATTTAATTATTATCTCCCTTATTTTTTCCATCCAACTAAATCCAAGAACCCAACCATCGACCAGGTGACTGCCTCAAGAAGACCCCCTAACCATGTACATTAGCCTACGAGGGTCAAGAATAGGCTAAACCATCCACAAACAACATCAACTAAAAAGGGGACATTACAAGCACATGCATGATATTCATGTTGGCATAGAAGGGATGAGGTGGACCCAAGTTTGACAAGTCAAATTCTTGCATGGAAAGCTATGCCACATCTCACACTGAGAACTCCACTTGAAGCTAAGTTGGACCTTTGGATGCATGAGATTGACTAGGAGATAATCATGAATACAACAATCAATTGAAACTTAGACCAACCAACTCTAAATGAACCTCCACTTGCATGAAATTTCATGTTGACTCTGCCTCTTGTTCTTGTGCATGTATTGATTCGGGCCATTTTAGTTTTCATCTTTGGCTATTTGTTTGTCTATTTCTCTCATACTTTTTGTCTTTCAGACATAAAGTCCGATACTTCTTTCTTTATGCACTTTCCTTTGGTATATTCTATGGCTTGTCTTGCTTATGTTCTTTCCCTTCGGGCTAATTTGTTCTGGGCATTCCCTTGGTAAGTCTTCTGAAGGAATTCTTGCGGACAATTTGTCCTAAGAAATTCCTTCGGACTCTTCTTTTTGTTCATTTCCTTCGAATTTTTTGTCTGAAGGAATTGTTTCATCTTCCTGTCTTTTCTTTGGAATTGTTTCGGCTTCCCGTCTTTTCTTTCTTAAACTTTCTTCAGACAAAAAGTTTGAAGGAGTTCATTCCTTTCGACTTGCTCTTTTTCGTAGGGCACATACCCTTCAGCGTTGTTGCTAGTGACCTTTCGGAACTTTGAAGAGCACATTGGGGAAAGTTGTCTCGCCTTTCGGAAAATTGCAAGTGTCATTCGGCAAAATGTAAGTCCCCTTTGAACTTTTTGTAAAGGACCCCTCAGCTGATGAAAATTGCCGATTGGTTTTTTTGACACACCCTTCAGAAATTGAAACGGTCCATTTGCTCTTGAAAAGTCCTTCGGGATTTATGAAATAGAACCTTTCGAAAAAATGGTAGAGGCCTTCTTCAATTTTTTTTGAAAATGACTTAGGGATTTTTGAAAAAGACTTTTCCGAAGGTAATAAATCCCCCTAAAACTTTGAAACGATCTTTGTCCTTTTGAGAAGAACCTTTCTTCTTGTAAAGCGAAGTCCTCTTTAGAATTTGCTCTTTTTAACTGCACTAACCAATATTTGTTCTTCCCTGTAAAGAACAAGACAACTGAAAGAAAACCCCATAAATCACCTAGACAACCTCAAGACCTGTTAACGATGGATTTTCAAGGATTTCTCAAGACCAATTATTGAGCTTTAAAGACAAAATGGCATTGCAAAGTTTTGAATGGCAAGAGTGGCAATTTTGCCCTGTAGGGTCAACATTGTCAACATTTTGACGACTCAACTAGGAAGCGTGCCCACTATGCTTAAGAACTCAGACCATAAACATGATATCGAACTCTTAAAACAATAATAAATCTGGTCCATTATTGCAAATCTCTTTTGACCTGATATGAGATAACCTTCATCTTTCAAAATAAGAAGGGAAACACATAAAAATAGGGAAACTAACTAAACAAAGTAACTGTGAAAACAAGGCACTTATTTGGGATAAAACAGACTAAACTAATATGTTTGAACAACACTTGGAGGAAAACAAACTAACAAGGAACCTAGCTAACCATGACAAAGCATGATCCACCTAGATCAAAAGGGAAATTCATAAACTCAGTCACTCCAAGAGATGGTACAAGTTGCAAGGTAAGATGTTTATTAATCATAACCTTTGATAAGACATTTTTCTCGACTACCAATTGTATTCGCAGCTTCTCAAATGAGTCATCAACAACAAACCAGTCACCAACAAAGACAAACTCATCAAGTACTACCTAATCTTTTTCATACTGTTTGTCATCTACCACCTTGTCAAGTGATATCTCATATATGCATTGTTCTCGAGTGACCACATCCTTCTTATTGACTGCTACAAGTCCATCCAGCTCCTCAAGGAGCTCTGAATAGGCAAATTAATCTATATTACGATATTGGATAGGTGATTCTTGATTAGATGTCTCAAGGTATAGTTGTCAGTCATCCTTCTGTTCCTCATTTTGATCAATTTGAATAGGATCAGCGTGAAATTTATTTGGATCCTTCTCAATAGGAGATACCTGTAACTCATTTATGACTTCAATTTGCACCAACTCCTCTTAGAGTTCCTCCACATCAAGATCAACGTTCCCATTTTTAACTATAATTGGATTTTCAGCAACAACTTTAAGTGAAATATCAATGTGAAACTCTTTCTCAAACATACCTAAAGCATCCTCTTCACACTTTGCAAAAACTTGACCTATAGCCGCAACCTTTTTTTCAATTTTCCAGATAACAGGTCCCCCTGAAGAAGGAAGATGGTGGAAGGGTGATAAAATTCATTTGTTTGAGAGGGAGAATGAATCATGGGAGGTTGATCATGATCAGATTTTAAAATCTGGAGAACAATGGAATTATCTAAGGAGTTTTGGAGAGGAGGGAAAGAGAAACTCTTAAAGACCTTTGTATTATGTTCCTCCCACTTGGCCACTACCTTATCAAAGTCTGAAACTTCTTTGTCCTCATGGATAACTCGTGTTTGAGAGATAAGTGGTGAAGAAAGGGGACTATAAGAAGGATTAACCTCATGAATAGGCTCTTGAATACAACTAGGAAGCTCCCTTGGCACACATTGGGCATGATTAAGAACTTCATGAGAATAAGGAACACAAGAACCCTTTGTAGACAAGTGGTTTAACTCAATTTTCTGCCTCTCCCAAATCTCCATCTTTTCCAATACAAGAATACACAACGCATTTATCTTTTCTAGATCATTGGACGCAATTTGAAATAGACCATTCACTTCTTCATACTAAGAGTTCGAACAAACTTTTCTTACATATGCTAGTATTTTGAGCTCTATTTTGTTCATTCTTTCTTGAAGACAAGACTATTCATATGCAACATCATAACCATATGGGAAAGATGAAATCAGGACCTGAGACTGATATGGCTCACAAAGAAGGTAAGAATCATGCTCTTGATAATAAAGATCATGAGAAACTTGATAAGACTCAACATAGCTTTGATAATACTCCTAATAAGGCTGATTAGGCTCATAAAGAGGTTCATAGGTATCATAGTAAGGTTGGTATGATTCATCATAAGGTTGATAAGGAAACATAGCATAGGAATTCTCTTCATACACAACCGTTAAAACTCATTCACAATAATGCAATAAGAATAGACTTACACGCAAACTATGTCTGGACTATTAGAACAATCGCTTGAACTTGGAATTACCAGATACTTTATGAAGAACACTGCTGCAACATAAATTTCATCAAGACCAACTTCAATGGGTCCCATTGGGCATGCCAAAAATTGTTGTCAATTAGACTTGCATCCATGTGAAAATAGTTTCAAGATTTCATAGTCTGCTGAAACATGGAAACAATCCTAGGCTGTAGGTGACCTATCAGTGGATTGAATCTCTAGATTCTAAGGGCTAGCTCCTTTTGGTGTATTAATTAAGATCTTTGCTCTACGCTACAAATTGTAAGAAAAAGAGAAACTTGAATGAAAATCATATCTAATAATGGTGATACACCTGTATTTTTTTTATTGATCTACTCAATTTGAGATCCTGAGAACACTGATTTAGACAAGAAAAGAGTTGAACTTTCAACTCCAATTGACCAATATGCATAAGTATTTCACAAAAAAGTTTTACCTAGTGATCCAAGCTTGAGGGAAATGAAAGAATAGGGTTGATTTAAGGCACTAACCAACGATTTATATCCACTGTAAACTTAGTCAAGAGACATCAAACACAAAACATGACCTGTATAAACTGATCAACTATGCTGCTAGATAAGAATCAAGACTTGACAAAGAAGAGAAATTATATCACTTATGCAAATCACTGACATGAATTCATTATACCAGCATTCTAGAAAATAAAAATAGTCCTATTAATCTGAAAAAAGTTACAACTTAATTTTTGGCAAAATTTGATCTTGCCAAAAGAGGGATACAAATCAAGGCTAAGGGGCCAACTTATATAGAAAAAGATACAATAGTCAAGAGGATGGCGCTAAAAATAGAAGAAGAGATCAACTAAGTCGATCATGTGCTATCACAGCCTTCAAGTAAAATCTATTTTTGTCTTATGCCATTACATGAAAAGTTCTTTGGCATTATAAATGATGAAGAGTCCAAGTTTGAGTCAAACTTTCATCATGCAAAATGCTACGCCAATCTCTAGATATAGATTAAGCTTAAACTACCTGAAACGTGAGAACAATCTCTTTTGCATGAAATCAACGCCAAAATTAAAATTAGAATTTCGCTTGAACTGCTAGAATGTTGAAAGCCTTCAACAAGCTAAACAAGAGCACATGCATGGAATTCCATGTTGGCGTAGAAGGGATGAGGTGGACCCAAGTTTGATAAGTCAAACTTTTGCATGGAAAGCCACGCCACATCTCACACTGAGAACTCCACTTGAAGCTGAGTTGGACTTTTGGACGCATGCGATTGACTAGGAGATAATCATGAATACAACAGTAAACTAAAACTTAGACCAACTACAAATGAACCTCCACTTGCATGAAATTCCATGTTGATTTTGTCTCTTGTTCTTGTGGATGTATTGCTTTAGGCCATTTGCTTCAGTTTTCATCTTTGGCTATTTGTTTGTCTATTTATCTTGAACTTTTTGTCTCTCAAACATAAAGTCCAAGACTTCTTTCTTTATGCACTTTCCTTCAGTATATTCTATGGCTTGTCTTGCTTATGTTCTTTCCCTTTGAGCTAATTCGTTCCAGGCATTCTCTTGGTAAACCTTTTGAAGGAATTCTTTCGGACAATTTGTCCTAAGGAATTCCTTCGAACTCTTTTTTTTGTTCATTTCCTTCGAATTTTTTGTCTGAAGGAATTGTTTCGGCTTCCCATCTTTTCATTCCTAAACTTTCTTTGGACAAAAAGTTCAAAGGAATTCATTCTTTTCGGCTTGCCCTTTTTCGTAGGGCACTTACCCTTTGGCATTGTTGCTAGTGACCCTTCGGAACTTTGAAGAGCACCTTCAGGAAAGTTGTCTCACCTTTCAGAAAATTGCAAGTGTCTTTTGGGAAAATGTAAGTCCCCTTCAAAATTTTCGTAAAGGACCTCTTGGCTGATGAAAACTGCCTCTTGAGATTTTTGAGACACCCTTCGAAACTTGAAACGGTCCACTCGTCCTTGAAAAGTCCTTCGTTATTTATGAAATAAAACCTTTCGAAAAAATTGTAGAGGCCTTCGGAATTTTTTGAAAAGGACTTTGGGATTTTTGAAAAAAGCTTTTTCGAAGGTAATAAACCCTCTCGAAACTTTGAAATGATCTTTGCCCTTTTGAGAAGAACCTTTCTTCTTGTAAAGCTCGAAGTCCTCTTTAGAATTTGTTCCTTTTAACTACTCTAATCAATATCTGTTTTTTCCTGCAAAGAACAAGACAAGTGAAAGAAAACCCCCTAAATCACCTAGACAACCTCAAGACCTATTAACCATGAATTTTCAAGGATTTCTTAAGACTAATTATTGAAATCTGAAGACAAAATGACATTGCAAAGTTTCGAATGGCAAGGGTGGCAATTTTGCCCTGTGGGATCAAAATTGTCAACAATAACACCTAAGTTAAATAGTAGAAAAATAATATCCTAAATCAACACCATTCTTAAGCATAGCTTAGGTGGGTAAAATAAAGAATGCAGTGTGAACGCACATGTCTTTATGGACGTCAATCCATCTTAGTGGAATACATGGATATCGAGTTGCTTTAACCACCAAGTCAAAGTAAGAATGATGTTGAATACAAGGATCACCTTGTATCACTGAATATGAACACTGCAGTGCAAAATACTAGATAGAGTGATAAACTCGAGGAAACATTACTTGATCACCTTCTAACAAGATGGTGAAAAGTGAGCACAAAGACTAGTGGGGCTACCACACTGGTGTCACTAGTGGGAATATCACATGGGTGTCACTGGTAGGGATACCACACTAGTGTCACTATAAGAATCACCAAGAAGGCCACTATGAGTCAAGTAAAAAATCTTCATATTGGTTTCGACAAACAAAGTGCCTGAATAAGATACCTATATATAAAGGAAAAATTTAAAAAACACTCAAAAAAGTGCAAAATATACATGCAATTCTAATAAAGTGGAAAAAAGGAGAAATCTCATAGGAAAAACTCCTCCCTCCACCCTCCTAAAAGAGAGAAAAGAAAAAGAGAGCTAGAAACCCCCCTATAAAATATGTTGAAGTAGTCCATACTTTCAATACTTGTAAGTCACAAAGGAACTCAATCTACACGAGCGGTCTAAATCCACTACTTGATTACAAAAATAAATAACACTGGGTTTCACCAAAATAGTTCCAATCAAAAAGACTATTAGTGGTGACAAAAGTACAAAAAAGTATTGTATGTGCAAGGAATGCTCAACACCTAAGAAGCATAATGTACACCACACCACCCATATTGCTAACTAGGTGAAGTGACAACAAAAAAAATATGTACATCCCCTCATAATGGGTGGAGTGGAGGACAAAAAGGTTTGCATGAGTGGTCTGAATCTACTACTCAAACATCAAACAAGATAACACTATATGCACCAGAATAGCTCCATATTACGTTGAAAGAGACTATCGAACTGTCGAAGAAGACAAGATAATAATAGGATTCATTAGAATAGTTACACTTTAAGCTGTAGAAAATTGTCAATCATCGAAAAAGTGGTGTTGAAAATACAAAAAAGTTCTCTTAAAGAGGATGGTTTTGACAGTGATGGAAGAGACAAGTAACTAAAGAAGTGAAAAGTTGTCCAAAATAGAGCACACAAATGTATGAAGGTAAACAAAGTTGAATCAACAAACCTCCATGACACTTTATAAATCAGTGCGAGCACAATATATCCTATACACTAAATGAAAACAAGAAAGACACCGGGCCTTTACCAGAATAGCTCCAAACAAGGAAACTGTCGCTCTGTTGAAAAAATCATCACAAATCATGAGAGATGCTCCAAAAAATAAAAGAGTTAAAAAATGTCTTCATAGAGGAAGGCAAGGCACTAAGAAAGGGGTCTTGATAGAGACATGACACAAACTACAAGTGTGTCGAAGTTCCAATGCGCAAACTAGAATAGAGCATTTTGTGCACTGATGGAAGAGGGTGGCAAATGATGAAAATAACTATCATGTATGCAAAAACACTCCTGAAATGATCATCTACCAAAATAGACAACCTATAAAAGCACATGCAAAAGATGTTGGACTCAGTGGAATATGTGTCCAAGATAATGCAAAGTACAATAATTGTATAAGTAGTACAATGTGAGCCAAGAAAGATCAAACTATGCATGGTTATTGTATATCCCCCCTTCAAAATTGGTACTTTATATTTTAATGCATTCTCTCACAATGGTCAAGCTCTAAAGTTGGTAAAGACTTCCTAACATTGGTCAGGGAAATTCCAAGGGCTCTAAATTGAAGGTAATCCTTTGGAACGCTCGTGAGTAAGTTAAATTTCATCTTTATATCTTTGATGTCAAAGGTTTTGAGCATCTCTCTAATTTAAGGAGACTTTCTAAAGAGCTTAGATATTCCTTTAAATTAAATAGTTTGTAAAGTCTTTTTTTTCTTTCGATGTAGTGACTTATTTTTATGTTACATATTGTCTTAACTATTAATTCAAATGTAATCGGAAGATAATTTTAAGCTCATATTTTTCCCTTGTTTTGATATAGGGTGGAAGCTTCTATAGTTCCCAAGTTGAGACCATTGTTTTAGTAAATATAAACTAGTAATTGTTAGACATGTTTAGTATAGCTATAGAGAGGTTTTGATAAATGACAAAGGTTGGAGATAACCAGACGTATAGAAGTAATAATATATTTTTTAAATTATTTTTTTATCAGGAAAATTTTAATATATTAAAATAAAGTTATTCAACAATTAAAATAATTTTGTTTCCAAAATGAAAATAAAAGTTAAAATAAATTTCAAACTTTGTTACATTCCCATGAAATAAAAGTTAAAATGTACAAAGAGTAATAATATGTTAATTTGAAGATAAACAAATGTCCAAGTGTCCAAGTCTGACATTTATAAGAAGAATATTATTCATTGTTGCACGAAGACTTGTCTTCTAACACCAAAGATCCACCTCAGAGACTCGTTCTCATCTCAAAGGCTTACATTTTAGTGGTTTTTTTTTAATATATATTGTAATATTGACTTAGATATGATGGGATATCAAAGGCTAATATCAATATAATTATTTTTATTTTTTGACATTTAATTTTTATATTTAAAAAAGTTATTAACATTTTTATAAGGTATATAATTTTTTTTGGGTCAAATTTTACCTTTTTTTTCCTTGTGCGCATGTGCAAATGCACACAGATGTATGCAAATGCATGCATGTTGTCTCACACATGTGCACTCTTACACACAAGGACATTATTTTTCTATCTCCAAGTACTTGTCTCCTTTTGTTTTTGGTAAATGTGCCCGTCCCATCTCCACATATATGTACCCATATCTTGGTATCATAATATTTTTTATATATAAATTATGAATATTTTTCCAACATAGTGTGTATAATAAAAGCAACCATAATTGTAGAGTGACCTTAATTGCATTAATCGTTAGGAGGATCCACAGCATATTTTCCACCCATTTGAAAAATGTTATGCCTTCAAAACAAAGTTTATGAAACATTTAAATGAATATGTTCATTCTCCCAGGTGGCCTCTACGTGGGGTAGACCCTCCCATTTGTTGAGGTATTCCATTAAATAATCTTTCATAACACTTTTCTAAGTTTCCTTGGGCTTAGTTGAATTCTTGCTTCATGAGAAAAGGTGCACTTTTATTTGTATGCTTATTTGTTTCCATCTTTTTAAAGTATGATACATGAAAGGTGTTAGTGATTTTTTAAGTGTACTCTCTCGAATAGTTTTTAGCACTTTATAGGGTCAATAAATTTATGAGTTAATATATTGTTATCCTTCATTTTAAGTTATGTTTGCTTCTATAGTTCACATAAATACACCCAATTTCCTAGTAGAAGATGATACTCCCTTTTCTTCAAGTTGGTATGTTATCTCATTTCTCTTTTAAGTTGGTCTATTATTTCATTTTATTATGAGTCATTTATAAATTCTTTGACATGCTAAAAAACAATATCTTGTTTTAAATTAAATGACTACCCATTGCTTGCCTTTTTGAAACATATAGGACATGAATCTTGATATCAAGCCTATAGGATCCTTTTGTGCCATTCAATTTTCTTGTTCCATAGATTGTGGATAATTAGATGAAATTAAAGTGTTTTTTTTTATATGAAGCTTTTTTGTTCAACTTATGTAATTTTGTAATTTAAAGTATTTGTGATCACATGCTTTCTCTTCATTGGTCACCTCAAAAGAAGCAAATTTGTAAAACTTCTGTAAGTTTTAAACTTGTAAGTATTTGTGATCACATGATTTCTCTTCATTGGTCACCACCCCCCTAAAAAAAAGTGTGTGCGCGCATGCACGCGTCTATGTGAACAACCACTAGCATCTTAAGACAATCAATGATAAATATATTTGAATGATTATGGAGGATCTCCACTTTTGACACATTCATACAGTTTGCATGTTTTCCAAACTTTGAATGGAGTTGTTTCGACATTGGATGCAATAGTTATTGCTTGTTGAAGTTTGTGACAAACATGGAAAAAGATATGCATAAGGTACAATGTTGAGTCAGTAATGATTGGACTTGTACAACCTATCAAGTGGCCTAATCAAGGCTTGACACATGGCAGTGAATAGACCCTGACATGTAGACCAATTAGGTGATGATAGGTGGCAGAGAAGGAAACAAAGGGGTTTGTTGGTTTTAGCCTCCGATCTTTGACATCATGTACCTATTTGTGGGGCCCATGTTATTTGTCGAATGGGGGCCCTTCAAAAGGTGGGGTCTTCTTTTTGTGAGGAGGGGGACCGTGTTGCCTTTAGTTCATATTACGATGGTGGCAAATTTTCATATAAATCCTTTCCAACATCTCTCGAGGGATTAAACTTGCATATGTTTTCAAATGTTGGTGCTAAAACCATATAAAGAGCTCATAGGCCACCACGTGGCATTCCACTCACCTTCCCACATTAACAAGTTCCAAGCTTCCACATGGCCCAATGCATGGAATCCAAGTTTCAATGCATGGAGTAATGTTGAGTCTATGGTGGTCATCATGACAGAATAAGAAGGCATTAAGTTCATCTCTTAAAACTTGTCTATTTCTGAATTCCCACCAATGTGGGATAAATTTTCTATGTAAAGTACCAAAAATGACGTAAAGCCTATTCAAACGGCAATGTGGAGTGGGGATTTGAATCCCTCACCCCATGCTTCTATTCTTAAACCATAACCATTGGTCTATAAGCCTAACTTAGAAACTGTCAACCAAGAAGAAATAGTTATGCTTGAAACTCAGATGAAGACTTATAAAAAAGACTTAAAAAGGACAAAGGAGATTTGAACCCACAACTTCACATCTATATTTGTGGGTCTTACCTACTCCACTACACCTAAGTTTGGTAAATTCAAGGCAAGATTTAGTTATTATGATAGGAGATCGACTTGCAAAGGCTATTTTAAGCCTTTAATACTCCATTTGACCCATGAATGTGGGATTTAAGCTTAAACAAAGCACGAGAAAGGTGTTTCACGAGGGACTCAAACCCCTCCATGTTTGGAAAAAGGAATTGGCTTTAACCAATGGGCCATCAAGCCCAAAACATTATAAAAAAGGTGATTTTGTATTTGAAAGCGCAATTTTTGCCTTAAAAGAATTTTTAAAAAAGTTTCAAGCATCTTTGGAAAGAGAATCAACCCCTAGTTGGGAGAAATTTTTAACCTTATTTTGGGAGAATGTCACTTATTGCGAGTAGTTGTTTTGCCCTTGCAAAGGAGAGAACAACCCCTTATTGGGAGAATGTTTTCTACCCTTTTTGTAAAAGGAGAAGCCCTTTTGTAAAGGAGAATTAATGAAACAGTCTGTCAATTAAATGGACCCAAAGATGTGGTCCATCAAGGATGAACTCCATTATCATCTGGTCTACATTTGTGTCAATTTTATCATTTACTTGTTTATTGTTAGTTTTTTATGTTGATTTTAATCATTATGCCAATTTTCAAGTTAAATGATAGGAAATTGGTAAATTTGTAAAGTATTTGATTTTGGAGAAAACTGAGTCAATTTTATTATGTCCATTTTCGGATCAAGTTTGGTATCAGAGCCGTTGATCGGAGATATTTTAACATGGTTTTTAGATTTTCAAGTTTCCGTTTTGCATGTTAACTTGGTTTAAAATCAAGCATGGTGAAGGGTTGCTTGAAGAGTATAACCCAGAAATTGGTGCAAAGCATGCAAGTCGAGCTATGGGATCTCTCTAGAAAGAATTTGAATTAGAGATGGCTTTCTGTCAAGCCTTTATTGAGACAAAGATCATGGTGGAAGAGTTGTATTGCAAAAGGAAGATGAGGCTTGAAGGCAAAAATTAAGGTAAACAAGAGGAAGAACCCTCCACCAATGGTAAGGGTAAAGAAGATGAACCTCTTAAATCTCCTCCATCTCCTTTGAAACCTTCTAACTCTTCCTTTCATGGATAAAAGAAAGCTTTTGATTCTTTTTGTTCCCATGAATATGTAGATGTTTCTCTTGGTCAAATTGAGAAACATACTTGTGGTATTGTCTGTAAATTGTTAATCAAGATGGGTTTTGATGGAAAGAGCCTTGGCATCAATGGTCAAAGAATGAATAATCTCATACAGGTTGAGAAAAGACCTTGTTATGTAGGTTTGGGATATGTTAATGGCAAAGGAAAAGTTGGAGAAAGCTCTAAAACAACTGAAACAAGAAAAGCCTTAAGAGAAGGGCCCAAACCACTACAGAAACAACCTCTCCATGATGGTGAGAGTAAGTGCAAGTTGGATTCAAGGAGGGGACAACCTTTCAATCATGGGAAAAACATCCAAGAAGAATGCAAAGCATATCCAACGATAGATGAACATCCCAAAAGAGGAGGTAAAATATTTTCCTCTCATCATACTTACACAAATGGCAACCCTAAAAGGGATGGCAACCATAAGTACTCCAATGTTTTCTTTCATTATGAGGAGATTGGCTTTGAAACACAAGCATTGTGGTTTATGTATCCATATACTTTTTATGGATTGAATAACCATTGTGTGGCCATGTATTGGAAGAGAAAGTCCATACAGAGAAAGATCTTGTCCTTTAGGAAGAAGGAAGCAAGTTGTAAAGACCACTCTCCAAGTTAAAATGTGGAGAATGGAAAGAAGGGTTTGTTGTCTAAGAAAATGGACATTAATTATTGCACTTGTTGCAACATGAGTGGCCATTAGGTTGATAAATGTTGAAAACCTCATCCACAACTCTGTCCAAATCTTTGCAAGGAGTACTCCAAGACGGAAGAAGCATCCATAAGCAAGAAGGAAGTAGGAAAGCACCCACAAAAGCAAGAGGTAGCAAATGCAAGAGTTGGTCAATCACTACTAATCTAAGAGGCAGCTCGTGAAGAATCCCACTGATCTAAGGAAGATCCTATCAAGAGGAAATCACCCAAAGAGGAACATCCATTAGATTGGATCGATAGGAAATGGATAGCATATTTACATTGCTAAGTTTTGTTTAGCATGCTTAAAGCACCTCCAAATCACTTTTTATATTTCCATTGTTGAAGAAGCATTAAGGAAACTAATCTTGTTTTTATGAGAAAGTGTGGAGGTAAATCACTCATTGAGAGTGAAATTAAAGAAGCCATCTAGGATGAGAAGCACATCATGAGCAGGCCATTATGAAAGGTTGTATCATTGTTTATTTTGCATTCTCATGTTTATTTTGTTTACCATTTATTGTAGCATTTGGCAAGATGGGTTAGAGAGACACTCGATTGAGAGAGAACTCCAAGCAAATGTTCTCCAAGTCAGTTTTTGTGGTATGACATTAGTAGACATGTTGATAAGCATTATTAGAATGCACATGAGCCAAGGTGTTCTTCCAAGAGGGAGACGAAGTGACATCAACATAAAAAGTGCATCCATGGTGAGTAACACTCAATAAGAGCACTGTTGTTTTATGGATGCATTTTTGCATTCATTTTATTTGATTGAAATATGTTTCTTTCAATGAATGCATGTGCAATTGTATATATGCACATTTTTTAAGACCCTAGTTTGGGCAATGTTTGTAACACAATTCGTTACATTTAAGACCCAAGAAGTGTAAATTGTACAAGTGGTGACTTGTTATAACATCACTTAATATGCAATGTATAACTTATGCCCTTGTTAAGTATGTTGAGAAGCAAGGAGAACATAAAAGCATCTCTTGTTGAGAGAGCTTCACCTTAGCCCACAAGCAGTGCAATGAAAGTGGTGGCTAAGAGAATCCAATAGAAGAAGACCAAGACACCAAGAATGCACAAGGGTCATTCCATAGATTTTAGTTTGAAAATTCAGCCTCATAAAGAAAGAAACAAAATCAACCTCCAAGAGAGGAAATAAATCCACCTCATATGATCATGGATCAAGGTGAAAATAATACCTTCTATTGATGTTTATGCTCCTGAATCACTTGATGAGTTGTAGGAAGAACTTGTTATTGACAGGAGAGATTAGACTTTTGGTGGAACAAAAGTTTTTTTAGTGGGGTGTGATCTGGAAGGATCTCTAATTTAAAGACATTCATATGGTTTGCATGTTTTCCAAAACTGTCTGTATAGTGTAGAGCTCATCGAGAGATTTCTATCACTTTTTGAACGGAGTTATTTTGACATCGGATGGAAAAGTTATGGCTCATTGAAGTTTTTGACAAACAGGGAAAAAAGATATGCACATGGTATAGTGTTGAGTCAGCGGTGATTGGCCTATACGGACTATCATGTGGCTCAATCAGGGATTGAAATGTGGCAGTAAATGGACCAATTAGAGCATGACTTGTAAACCAACTAGGTGGTGACATGTAGTAGAGAGAGAAACAAAGGGGTTTGTTGGTTTTAGCCTCCAGTCTATGGCAATGTGTCCTTGTTTGTGGGGCCCACTCTATTTGTCAATTGGGGCCCTTCCGCTGGTGGGGTCCTCTTTTCGTGATGAGGGGGACCCTACCGCCTTTACTTCATACTACAATGGTGGTGAATTTCCATATAAGCTTGTATAAGTTTTCAAATGTTGGCATCAAAACCACATGGAAAGTTCACAGGCCACCATGTTGCATCCCACTCACCTACCTACGTCAACAAGTTCCAAGCTTCCACATGGCCCAAGCGTGGAGTCCAAGTTCCACTGCATGGAGTAAGGCTAAGTTTATGGTGGTCCTCATGATAGAGTAAGAAGGCATCGAGTTCATCTTTTAAAACTTGTTTGTTTCTAAATTCCCACCAATGTGGGATAAACTTTTTATGTAAAGAGCCAAAAATGTTGGGATATGAATAAACCGGAAGCACAAAATTGATTACCAAATACAAGCAACTTAATATGCAGAATTAACCAGAATCAACAAGTAACTAGAATCTAGAAATAACACATGATATGAGAGACAATACATAACTTGTATTAATACTCATACAGAAAAGAATACAATAAAGAAGATGCCACTTCTTCTCCACCACCTCTTCAGAGGCTTCTCACACCTCAAGTGAACAGTAATTCTCTCCTCAAAGTTCTCTCTCTTAGGTCCCAACACCCAACTCAAACACTGAGTTGGTGTTCACCTTACACCTGTGCTCCACGCACTCCACAAGTGCTCCACGCACTCCACAAGTACTCAACGTACTTCAAGTAGATCTCCCCTGAACCTGCAACAACCTGCACCTCAATAGACCTTACTTATGGAAGGAACTACCTTGCCTTTCTCTTTGCTCTATCTGAGTACACACCTATACTCCAAGTAGATCTCTCCTGATACTGCTCCCTATTGTGTTGCTATCCTCTCTGATCTTGCACACCTGCAAATCAATCTGGTTCTGCACACCTGTGAACCTTGACCTTGCACACACATGCACCTGCATATCAATGATCTTACTTACCATGTAGATCTCTTAAATTAGCCATGCTCACTTGATGACCAAGATCATACACTCCTGAAGAACCCTGCTGATTTTCCAATCTAGCACCCACACTTGGTACTGTGACACTAAGAGGAACACACCATTGCTCACCTCACACACAGAAGGAGCTTATAATATTGCTCTCTTACTCTCTAGTACAACTTACAATACAATCCATGAGTCTATTATATAGATCTCATCCAAACAATAATTAGACATCTAATTACAATAATTAGATCCACAGCTCTCAGTCTAAAATTGGCTCTAAACATGCAAACACTTGGTTCGTCAACAAACTGCCCATAACATACTCGCAGCTCGAACCACACAGGTGACCAACGTCGGTCCCTATCTTCCTGGGGGTCGCCAACACCAGTCGACTTCTGACCGACGTCGGTTGTTTCCTATCTCCTACCTATCGACGTCGATTGGCCTGACCGACGTCAATGCCTGACACACTTAGCAACCTTCCTGAAACCTCCTCCTCTGTTTGCATCAGTGAAGCTTTTAGCTCCACAACCTAACAATCTCCCACTTGGAGATAAATAGCTGCACTGTACCTATACCTGTACCCCATCTAATCTATTTTCTTGCTTGTATCCCTCTTCAAGATCAATCTTGAAGACAACCCACCACACAACCTATGGTGTACCTCCTGTCATTCGAGTACCCTGCCACATCTGAACCTACAATCCCATGTAGTGAAGTCCTGACCCTGAATAACATGAATCCCTTCTGCTGGTCTTTCTCACATCCCTGAGAACTCACTTCTCTAAATTGGCTCCTAACTCTTTGACAACACCCACTGCTTGGGCAAACTCAGGTCTATACTAGACCTCATGTGATTTTAGACACTGAACTGTCTAGCCCTTAGTGTGCTCTGGCTTTGCATCCTGAACCTCGCCAACACCTGATTCACATCAGCTCCTACTGGAGACAAAATCAACCTGTGATCTCCATGTCCCCCATGCCAAAGAATTTCACTGCTCCAAATTCTTCATGACATGCCACTAAATTAATCTTACCCTTAGCTCAGCAAAACCCTGTATGTCTGAACTTGTACCAAGTTCATCCTCCACATACAACAACAGGATAACGTTGCGACCATCATCCACCTGGTAAGACAAACACAATGGTTATACTGACATTGACTAAAGCCCTGCTTTGTCATCCACCTAGTACCACCTGTCAGTCTTGTCCCACTATCCTACAGCTCCTCAAGACCATATCCCTAGCCTTCCGTCTCACGTGTCCGTTCACTCTATTCTTCAACTAAGGTATCCATTCATCTCTGTGCTTTCCATTCCTACTGGAAACCCTACCAAGTCTCCGCTTGGTTTTGCATCATATCCCTGCCATGCTCCCACTGTTTCCTGGATCTTTCTTGCTCTGCAGTTAGCAACTAATATAAAGAAGAGGAACAACGAATTTGAGGCCTACTTATGTCTTCAGTCCTCCATATGGGCATTTGAGACTCTTTGACAGCTTGTTGTCTGCCCAAAATTTATTACAGTGATCGACCTCAGTCACCACACAGTCTGCATCTGACTGACGTCGGTTCCTGCGCCTGTCCTGACTACCAACTCTATCGACGTCGGTGTCCCCTGCTGCCGACGTTGGTCCTCCTGACCGACATCGGTCTTATGTACTATCGACGTTGGTTTTTATGCCGACATTGGTACCTGTGGTTTCTTATGAGTGATGACTTTTTACTCGCGAGCTCCTTTGAATCAAGTCCCATGTCCAAACTGCCCTGCTCAGAAGTATCCAGCCCCATCCACTGGTCTCTATCCGCCATCTCCTCCATAAACACCAAGGCTTTCTAGTTCTTAAGCCTGTCAAATATATCTGTCTTTCGCTTAAGAACATGCATCTCCTTCTTGCTCATGTGACCAAGCCTACGAAGCCACGTCTCTGCAACAAAAGAAGAATCAGTAATATAAACAAGTAGATAAAGAGTACTTGTTTTCTTACCACCAGCTAATTCAAGTGCATCCGCTGTGAGAGTTCCTGTGCATCTCTCATCACCCAACTCTTCTAAAGAAATTAGCCACATCTCCAAACCTGGGACCTGCATGACCTCCTTCAACACCCATGTGTTGGCCGCCTGCAATTTCAGCTCCACTTCCCCTTTGCCAATTCTTTGGCAAGGCTCACCAGCTCCTCTCCCTGGGGCTGCATGGAAAGAGGCAACATAATCTATAAAACAAGATTCAACTTTATCCAAGAAACCTCCCAGAGCATCTTGTGTAACAACACCTGCAACACCTGCTTCTTCAGTTCTTTCTTGCTGATCTTCCACAAACCAACAATTTTTTTTACCTGCTCTTTCTTTCCATAGGACCGTAAGTGACCATCTGTGTTTTTCACCTCCTCCATTCTTAGCTTAGTTTGATCTGCCATTGCTCTGCTCCCACTCAATCAAAAACTCCTGAGAGTGACTTATAACCAAACACAAAACCTGCTTCCTGCAACCTTAGCTCTGATACCATGTGTTGGGATATGAATAAATCGAAAGCACATAATTAATTACCAAATACAAGCAACTTAATATGCGAAATTAACCAGAATCAACAAGTAACTAGAATCTAAAAATAACACATGATATGAGAGACAATACATAACTTGTATTAATACTCATACATATAAGAATACAATAAAGAAGATGCCACTTCTTCTCCACCACCTCTTTAGAGGCTTCCCACACCTCAAGTGAATAGTAATTCTCTCCTCAAAGTTCTCTCTCTTAGGTCCCAACACCCAACTCAAACATTGAATTGGTGTTCACCTTACACCTGTGCTCCACGCACTCCACAAGTGCTCCACGCACTCCACAAGTGCTCCATGCACTCCACAAGTACTCAACGTACTTCAAGTAGATCTCTCCTGAACCTGCAACAACCTGCACCTCAATAGACCTTACTTATGGAAGGAACTACCTTGCCTTCCTCTTTGCTCTATCTGAGTACACACCTGTACTCCAAGTAGATCTCTCCTGATACTGCTCCCTGTTGTGTTGCTATCCTCTCTGATCTTGCACACCTGCAAATCAATCTGGTTCTGCACACCTGTGAACCTTGACCTTGCACACACATACACCTGCATATCAATGATCTTACTTACCATGTAGATCTCTTAAAGTAGCCATGCTCACCTGATGACCAAGATCATACACTCCTGAAGAACCCTGCTGATTCTCCAATCCAGCACCCACACTTGGTACTGTGGCACTAGGAGGAACACACCATTGCTCACCTCACACACAGAAGGAGCTTATAATATTGCTCTCTTACTCTCTAGCACAACTTACAATACAATCCATGAGTCTATTATATAGATCTCATCCAAACAATAATTAGACATCTAATTACAATAATTAGATCCGTAGCTCTCAGTCTAAAATTAACTCTAAACATGCAAACACTTGGTTCGTCAAAAAATTGCCCATAACATACTCGCAGCTCGAACCACACAGGTGACCGATGTCGGTCCTTATCTTCCTGGAGGTCGCCGACGCCGACTGACTTCTGACCGACGTCGGTTGCTTTCTGTCTCCTACCTGCCGATGTCGGTTGGCCTGACCGACGTCAGTGCATGACACACTCAACAACCTTCCTGAAACCTCCTCCTTTGTTTGCATCAGTGAAGCTTTTAGATCTACAACCTAACAATCTCCCACTTGGAGATAAATAGCTGCACTATACCTGTACTTGTACTCCATCTAATCTATTTTTTGGCTTGTATCCCTCTTCAAAATCAATCCTGAAGACAACCCACCACACAACCTGTGGTGTACCCCCTGTCATTCGAGTACCCTGCCACATCCGAACCTACAATCTCATGTAGTGAAGTACTGACCCTGAATAGCATGAATCCCTGCTGCTGGTCCTTCTCACATCTCTAAGAACTCACTTATCTGAATTGGCTCCTAACTCTCTGACAACACCCACTGCTTGGGCAAACTCAGGTCTATACTAGACCTCATGTGATTTCAGACACTGAACTATCCAACCCTTAGTGTGCTCTGGCTCTGCATCCTGAACCTCGCCAACACCTGATTCACATCAGCTCCCACTAGAGACAAAATCAACCTGTGATCTCCATGTCCCCCATGCCATAGAATTTCGCTGCTCCAAATTCTTCATGACATGCCACTGAACTAATCTTACCCTTAGCTCAGCAAAACCCTGTATGTCTGAACCTATACCAAGTTCATCCTCCACATACAGCAACAAGATAATGTTGCGACCATCATCCACTTGGTAAGACAAACACAATGGTTATACTGACATTGACTAGAGCCCTGCTTTGTCATCCACCTAGTACCACCTGTCAGTCCTATCCCACTGTCCTGTAGCTCTTCAAGACCATATCTCTGGCCTTCCGTCTCACGTGTCCGTTCACTCTATTCTTCAACTAAGGTATCCATTCGTCTATGTGCTTTCTATCCCTGCTGGCAACCCTACCAAGTCTCTGCTTGGTTCTGCATCATATCCCTGCCATGCTCCCACTATTTCCTGGATCCTTCCTACTCTGCAGTCAACAACTAGTATAAAGAAGAGGAACAATGAATTTGAGGCCTACTTACGTCTTCAGTCCTCCGTATGGGCGTTTGAGACTCCTTGATAGCTTGCTGTCTGCCCAAAATTTATTACAGTGATCGACCTCGGTCACCACACAGTCTGCATCTGATCGACGTCAGTTCCTGTGCCTGTCCTGACTACCAACTCTACCGACATCGGTGTCTCCTGCTGTTGACGTCGGTCCTCCTGACCGACGTTGGTCTTACGTACTGCCGACGTCGGTTTTCCTGCCGACGCCGGTACCTGTGTTTTCCTGTGAGTGATGACTTTTTACCCGTGAGCTCCTTTGAATCAAGTCCCATGTCCAAACTGCCCTGCTCAAATGTATCCAGCCCCATCCACTGGTCTCTGTCTGCCATATCCTCCATAAACACCAAGGCTTTCCAGTTCTTAAGCCTGTCAAATATATCTGTCTTCTGCTTAAGAACATGCATCTCCTTCTTGCTCATGTGACCAAGCCTATGAAGCCACGTCTCTGCAACAGAAAAAGAATCAGTAGTATAAATAAGTAGATAAAGAGTACCTATTTTCTTACCACCAGCTAATTCAAGTGCATCCACTGTGAGAGTTCCTGTGCATCTCTCATCACCCAACTCTTCTGAAGAAATTAGTCACATCTCCAAACCTGGGACTTGCATGACCTCCTTCAACACCCATGTGTTGGCCGCCTGCAATTTTAGCTCCACTTCCCCTTTGCCAATTCTTTGGCAAGGCTCACCAGCTCCTCTCCCTGGGGCTGCATAGAAAGAGGCAACAGAATCTATAAAACAAGATTCAACTTTATCCAAGAAACCTCCCAGAGCATCCTGTGCAACAACACCTGCAACACCTGCTTCTTCAGTTCTTTCTTGCTGATCTTCCACAAACCAACAATTTTTTTTTACCTGCTCTTTCTTTCCATAGGACCGTAAGTGACCATCTGTGCTTTTCAACTCCTCCATTCTTAGCTTACTTTGATCTGCCATTACTCTGCTCCCACTCAATCAAAAACTCCTGAGAGTGACCTGTAACCAAACACAAAACCTGCTCCCTGCAACCTTAGCTTTGATACCACATGTTGGGATATGAATAAACCGGAAGCACACAATTGATTACCAAATACAAGCAACTTAATATGCAGAATTAACCAAAATCAATAAGTAACTAGAATCCAAAAATAACACATGATATGAGAGACAATACATAACTTGTATTAATACTCATACAGAAAAGAATACAATAAAGAAGATGCCACTTCTTCTCCACCACCTCTTTAGAGGCTTCCCACACCTCAAGTGAACAGTAATTCTCTCCTCAAAGTTCTCTCTCTTAGGTCCCAACACCCAACTCAAACATTGAGTTGGTGTTCACCTTACACCTGTGCTCCACGCACTCCACAAGTGCTCCACGCACTCCACAAGTACTCAACGTACTTCAAGTAGATCTCTCCTGAACCTGCAACAACCTGCACCTCAATAGACCTTACTTATGGAAGGAACTACCTTGCCTTCCTCTTTGCTCTATCTGAGTACACACCTGTACTCCAAGTAGATCTCTCCTAATACTACTCCCTATTGTGTTGCTGTCCTCTCTGATCTTGCACACCTGCAAATCAATCTGGTTCTGCACACCTGTGAACCTTGACCTTGCACACACATACACCTGCATATCAATGATCTTACTTACCATGTAGATCTCCTAAAGTAGCCATGCTCACCTGATGACCAAGATCATACGCTCCTGAAGAACCCTGCAAGATTCTCCAATCCAGCACCCACACTTGGTACTGTGGCACTAGGAGGAACACACCATTGCTCACCTCACACACAAAAGGAGCTTATAATATTGCTCTCTTACTCTCTAGCACAACTTACAATACAATCCATGAGTCTATTATATAGATCTCATCCAAACAATAATTAGACATCTAATTACAATAATTAGATCTGCAACTCTCAGTCTAAAATTGGCTCTAAATATGCAAACACTTGGTTCGTCAACAAACTGCCCATAACATACTCACAGCTCGAACCACACAGGTGACCGATGTTGGTCCCTATCTTCCTGGGGGTCGCCGACGCCGGCCAACTTCTGACCGACGTCGATTGCTTCCTGTCTCCTACCTGCCGACGTCGGTTGGCCTGACTGACGCCGGTGCCTGACACACTCAGCAACCTTCCGGAAACCTCCTCCTCTGTTTGCATCAGTGAAGCTTTTAGCTCCACAACCTAACAAAAAAGGATGTAAAGCCTACTCAAAAAGCAATGTGGGAGTGGGGATTTGAACCCCTCACCCAACACTATCCTTAAGCTATAAGCCTAACTTAGAAACCATTGGCCAAGAAGAAATAGTTATGCTTGAAACTCGGGTGAAGACTTATAAAAAAGGCTTAAAGAGGACAAAGGAGATTTCAACCCACGACTTCACATCTATATTCATGAGTCTTACCAACTCCACTAAGCCTAAATTTGGTAAATGCAAGGCAAGATTTAGTTATTATGCTATGGAGAACAACTTGTAAAGGCTATTTTAAGCCTTTGACACTCCATTCGACCTATGAATGTGGGATTTAAGCCTAAACAAAACATGGGAAAGGCATTTTAGGAGGGATTTGAACCCCTCCATATTTGGCAAAAGGAATGGCTTTGACCAATGAGCCCATCAAGCCTAAAACATTATAAAAAAAGGTGAATTTGTATTTGAAAGGGAAATTTTTGCCTTAAAGGAATTTAAAAAAATTTAATTCAAGCCTCTTTAGAGAGAGATAATTAACCCCTAGTTGGGAGAACTTTGTAATCTTGTTTTGGGAGAATAAGTCACTTATTTTGAGAAGAAGTTTTGCCCTTGCAAAGGAGATAACCAATCGTTTATTGGGAGAACATTTTTAGCCTTTTTTTAAAAAGAAACCTTTTTGTAAAGGAGAATTAATGGAACAGTTCATCGATTAAACGGACCTAAAGATGTAGTCCATCATGGACGAACTCTGTTATCATTTAGTTTGCATTTGTGTCATTTTTATCATTTCCTTGCTTTTTATTATCAATTTTTGATGTTGATTTTAATTATTATGCTAATTTTCAAGTTAAATGACGAGAAATTGAGAAATTTATAAAGTATCCAATTGTGGAGAAAACTGAACTAATTTTATTATACCATTTTTGAATCATTGAATCTTTCTCATCTTTAACTAAATTTTGTTAAGAGTCGTAATAAACGTAATATCTTAACAATTTCTTTCTTATCCTATTGACATGTGTTGTCCTACAAAGTCTTGTATTTATTCTCTATTCCTTTCCGATAAAAGGATTTTTCAATACATTAATATCTTATTAGCATGCATTAATGACCAACGACATGGACAATGCATTCTTCATATAGTTTTTCCCCTATGAATTTAGGAATTGACTATTTTTTGTCCTTGTACCGTAGGGTTATTGAACCTTCAAGTGGGCTCCAAACAAAGTGTCATGAGTCTAATTGATTTATAGTCAAATCTTTGTATTCATTGTTGTGTACATATAGATTTTTCTTCCTTCATGAAATTCACTTTAAACATGGCACATGAGAATGTGTGTCTAACCCTTTGTAAAACCACATCAATGATAGAAATTTTGTTCACTTTCTTATAGACTGTCAAAGTCAAATAAAAATTATCTTGAAATGTAAAATGGCTGTCATTACTTCTTCATATGTGGGCAGGGTATGTTAATTGGCATCCAATTTACAACTGTCGAAAGTAATGGTGCATTGTCTGTTGTTTATGAATGTTTTTCATTCCTTATTGTAAAGCATAATGTTCAAGCACAAAAACTTTCCATTGCTTTGATGCATCATTTACTTCTCTACCACATTTAAAGGGATATTTATTTAGTAATTAGCTGAGAGGTAATACGAAACTTGTATCTTTTGACATTTTTTATTGATAATACCTTGTTACTTCAAGGAGACCTTTGGTCCCTTCAATATTTCTAGGCATGGGATAGTCTTAAGACAAGTTGAACGTTTTTTGAGTTTTACTTTAAGTCCTCCATAAATAGCCCAAATATTCTCCTTTCTTATTCCCAGTTTTGCACTTGGACCATTCTATGCAAAGTTTTTCTTTTAGAAAAGATTTTGCTAGTGTTTAGCATGTTTTTTCAAAATTTTGTGTATATAAAAATATTATAGGATAATAAAATATATATATATATATATATATATATATATATATATATATATATATATATATATATATATATGGATAACATTATAATTTAATTGCACCAGAGTCACTATTGGGCATCCAATATTGTATCTATGCGTATTGTACATAAATGTATGGATGACAATCATTCATGCTAAGACTTATACTGTGGGAACCTTGTCACTATCATGGAGGTAATATAGATGGACTCATATATATATAGGGGGGCTCATCTTCCTTTTCTTCACTAATTTCCATTTCTTAGAAATGGTATATATTGTAGATAGAATAATTTAAATTGTAATTCAATTTTACATATATAAAATTGAGATTTTTCCATGTATTAATGAGGATAATCAGAGACAAAATTTGATGGTCAACCTTATTTATCATAAAAAAAATTATGACAGTTATTTATTCAACATTGCCATTCAAAATTTAGTAATATTCATGATAGAATAATAATAATAAATAAATAAATATGATCTATATATTTATAATAATCTTTTAAGGTTTTTGACAGTGTGTCAAATTTCACCTTGCATCTAATACAGTCTATCAAAAAAAAGATTGAAAAATTGTAAATACGGTCACATGGCCATCAAATTCAATCCGTGAGGAAAACAAACTATTTGTATTTAATTCTTTCGTAGATTTCCTTGGGCTTATTATTGTCATTGTATAAGGTGATATATAAGTTTATTTTCTTCAACTTAAATGTTGGATTTTAGTTTTGTTTAATCTTTGATTTCGTTTATCTATAAATGCTTAAATTTGGATTTATATGTTAAATTAGTTTTGTACATTTGAAAAATATATCTTAAGGCTCTACATAATTCTAAGGCCCTCAGAGTATTGACTATGTAGACAATGCTCATTAATAGTGGGGTCTTTGAAATCAAATCAACATGAGGAGTCTGATAACCCATTTTTTTGGCAAGGTAACCTAACTTAAGGTGGAGAGCCAGGGTTTGAGCTACAAACACTGATATAGAGATTGGGTGTGAGATCTAAAAATATTAAATGAAAGATGACATAAACCCCATAAAGACCCAAGTGATCACATTTTGATACAATGAACATTCCATACATGATAGTTTCATCAAGATTTAGATGGTAGCCTTAACATAAGTGTCCAGAGAGCTAGAAATAATATTTTCATAATTTGATAGTGGATTTCTGAATATCAGAGACCATATTCCACATCTATACGTCTCAGATCTGTCTGTGCATCATTGCATAAACTATGTATTGTTTCTTCTTCATGATTACAAAATCAAAATACTATTTGGCTATTCATAATTTAAGGATGATTTTAAATATTATAAATATAATTATTTAATCAACCTATTTTTAAAGAATAATGTACTTCACTCTTGAATACTATATTCCCTCATAACCCTTAATCTCAAAAGGGTCAAACACTATCTTCATTACTTTTCTTCATACCCTTGTATATCTCGAAATATTTACTTAGTAACATTATGTTGTAATACCTACATTCTAACATATTAAGAATACCCATAATTTTCATTTCTACCTCTCAATATTGATTTTTTAATATTCCTCCTAGTACACCATTCCAATTAAAAAATATCCCTCTTTTTATCAGATATCTTAGGTACCTATTTTTTCATGATGTTCACTATATCTATTTTTATAGGTATCGTTTGTATATTCATTGAATCATTTCATGTATGTTAAATTCATGAAAATGAAATATTTGGGTTGATTCAAATAAAGTTAGGCTGAATATCATAAAAATGATATATATTGTGGAAATATTTAAATTTATTACTTAATAATTTTATATTGTTTGCTAAATTCAAATATGATTAAAAATTATTTAAAGGCAACTAGTTCATGTGAATATAAGGCATTTTTGAGTTCTCTATATTTCAAAAAAGAGTAAAGATATTGTTATTTATATATAGGATAATTTGTAAGAAATAAAAAATATAATCATTAACCTATCTTCTATTTATTTAACCTTTCCAAAATTATCTTTAATGTTATTATGTTGCACACTTTCTTTCAATTACTCTTTGATTTTTAATAAGGTTATTTTTTTCATTTACTTTATATATAATTCAATACTTTTGTACATATCCTACCTCCCCATTTGGATTCTACAAGAATATTGTTTTTCCATTTATTTTTTATATCGCTCAATTAAATATATGTACTTTATTTGTAAATCCATTTAAATTTTCAACCATCTTAAATTATGTTTCAAACTAAACTCATTTGTAATTTTTTAAAGATAACTTTAAATATTACTTATAGAAAAGTTGATCTATTATATTTATAAAATAAAAGAGTTGCTCATTTTGAAATGTTTAAGAGTTTCAAACAACTTAAGTTCTAAAACCAACTGTGTAGAACAAAGTTTCTCATCCTCTAGTGTCAACAAGATTATCTACCTCAAAAGTATTGATTTATTCAACCATTCTGTCATTTTGTTGCATCTATGTAAGGTCATTCTTGTCAAGTTTATAACCATATATATGGGTGTGTTTTAGTATTAGTCATTATCTATTACAAACTCTTGCTCAGTTTTCATCAAATACACAGAATAATTTGAAGCACAGTCTTTTTGAATTAATCATGATCAAATATTAATGATACATCAAACCAACTTAGGTGTTTCTTTGAGGATTATTATGGAGTTATGATATGGACTTATTGCATAGTATTCTCAATCACTTTAATTGTTCATTTGTTTCTTGTTCTAACATTATTGATACATCAAACCTACTTAGGTGTTTCTCTGAGGATTATTATTGAGTTATGATATGGACTTATTGCATAGTATTTTCAATCACTTTAGTTGTTCATTTGTTTCTTGTTCTTGATATTCTCAGTGCACATCTCATGTGGATTTTGTAGTATTCATCATGTAATATGGATAATTGGATTACAACTACATAACAACACATATTTCATTACAATGAAGCTAATAATGTGATCGAAATAATAATATTAGTATATATATTTTAAATATATATTTTTTGAAAATACTGATATATATTAATCTCAAAGTTTTTATTTTAAATTTTACTTATATCGCATTGATTAATAGTTATAATCTATATATTTTTAAAATTCTCTATGATTGGTGAAATGTGGGAGGTTCCAAAAAATGTTCTAGGACAAAAAGGGGGTTCCAAACTCCCTTGTATAGCCAGGATATTATGATTTTTCATTGACTTCTCAAAATAATATTATTATATTGGGTGGTCAAATAAACATCAAATTTAAGATTAAAACTATCTTATGACAGTCAAATAGATTTCAATTTTAAGATTAACTGCCTTTTGACAGTCAAATAGATGTCAAATTTTAGGTGGTCATTAATTGTTTATCCATGGACATTACATCCCCTCTCCCCAACTGCCACTGCACGATGCCTATTGGCATAATAAGCTTAATTAATTAATTTAAAATCAGAGATAGGTGACATGCAAGATTTAGAAGCATATTTATTTTATTTCAAAATTTGGTGATAATTGTTAGAAACAAAGAGTGCAAATAAGTGCCCAAAAATGATAGAGACTTGACCTATAAAATTTATGGAAAATAGAAAAGTTTTCTAAGAGTATTGATCCCACTTTGGACAAGGTATAGATTGTTGGAAATCTTTTGACAAAATAACAAACAAGTCCAAAATGACTTGATGTCTATATTCTCTTAACCCTGATCTCAATAACCTCCCTCAAATTTTCATGTTGTAATCCCAATTAATTGCAAAAGACATTTCTTCTCCAAACCCTAGATGGACAATGATACTTGAAACATTAAGAAAAAAAATGTGTTTTGGGGATTGTAATAAACCATAGAATATAAAAACTTTGATATTTGTGAGGGCCCTAGACAATAACAATATTGAAAAAAAACTTCAATAATTGAAAAAGTTCCAATAGCATGCAAATCTGGTGTCATACGATGTGTCTAACATAAACTTGTTTTCTTCAATAAATACTCTAATGATTGCTTGATTATTCTAGAATTATTGTAAGTGCTCAATAGATTCCTATGAATGATAGATAAATTTTATAAATATGACTGAGATGATCAAATATACTACAATGCTTGTGTTTTTATATATAAATTAAATTTAAAAAACTATTAGCACAAAAATTGGCATTTAATGATTAAAAAAGAGGGGAAGACAAAAAAGGGTCGTGTTCATGGGCTAAAAGTGACCACAACAACAATTTTGATAAACCCAGAAGATTCCAAACACTTTGGATATAAAGCTTGAGGTAGGAAAAAGGGGGCAAGAGAGATAAACAAACATTTGAAAGGTGTTGAGAGCAGTTGTGGGGACCATTAAAATTATCACACCTAATTTGATGTAGTAATTGACAACTACAGAGACAACTTAAAATCGTACAATTTAATGACTAATTAATGCTAGGGGGCTCTTTTTTTGGGAGGGTGTCTGCACATCCATATTTCAATTCATTTTTCTCTTTGCTCTATCGATGTTGTTTAGATATTTGATGTAATGGAATTGCTTATTCATGTAATTTTTATTTATCGTGGAAGGATTTTTCTTTATGGTCCATTTGGGTCACTCATGACATACCTGGACTTGCCTTTTACATCCTTCAAAGTGTAGTGCCTTCTATGAGGCATCTATTTTTAGATTCATTTAGGTCTTGTTCAAATTATTATTATAATTTTGTTTTGCTTTGAGAAGCTTATATATTTTACCATAAATTTATAAAGTGAATGTGTGTGTGTGTGGGTGGATATATATATAGTTGTTTTATATCATCTTGGATTTATATTACTTTGTAGATATAAGATTAATAAAATGGTGCACGCGCGTGCACACACGTATATATATGCACTCCATATACACAAAATTATACATGTACATGTACACATTAAATTATATATATCTATATTTTGTTGTTTTATATCATCATGGATTTATATTACTTTGTAGATTAATAAAATGGCATTTATGTAAAATTATGATTTTTGTAATAGATAATAGTTTAATTTGTTGTTAGCATTTTTTATTGAGTTTGCTATTATTATTTTTGTTATATTATAGAGGTACAATGACGTAGTTAGTTTATGTAGAAATAATATATATTGAATAACAAAAATATTTATATTGATGAGAGATGAGTTGATAAGAATTTACATATTATATTTTGGGGTGGTATTTGAGTCGAATTTATAAAACAAGGGTGTTAATAGTAGACATCTTAAAATAACAAAGATATCAACAATAATTTTGACGACGTTCAGGGCTTCATTTTAAATTGGGTCTATTTGACCCGTTAGTCAATATGACAAATGTGCAACTTTATGTTTTAAAAATACGAATTAAGATATCAACAAATAGCCATGAGTAAGAAACATAAAATGTCAGTGAAATAAAAGTGAAAGTTTTATGAATTGAAAGGAAAAGATATTGGGAAATATTTATAAAAAAGAGAACAACTTAATGGGTTGTTGAAACTTTAATGTGAAAATCATATTTTCTTTTTGGAGACAAAATTGAGTACCTTGCAAGTAAAGAAATGATGGTCATGTTGACTAAGTATTTTAAAACTATTTAATAAGAAAGGAAATATATATAGCATAAAATCTATCTCGTATTTATTATGGTTATTAAATTTTTGATGAGGATTGGTTTTTACTTAAATAAGGGTTGTGTAGAGGTTAGTACTTGTCTTTGTATTGAAATTTGTTTATGGATAAGTTTATATGTAAATTTATAATTTAAATTTAATATAATAAATTAATATAATAGAAATATATGGTAAAATACCATTGTAAATAAGTACTTGAGATTAAATATTTTCTATTGAGCTGCAAATAAATGATTTAATTAAATTAGTTTGTATAAATTTACTTAATAGTGCACATGTCCCTTCTCTAGTTCTATAGTAGCTATCTTACCATATTGTTTGGTTAAGGTGTCTAATGTTAATAATTTTTATTTGTAAATTTTTTTAAAGGGTCTTACCCAAATGTACCATTTTTGCTCATCATTAATATGAAAATTATAATAATAATTTCCCTCATTTGACCATAATGTGAGATCAATGATTGATACTCCCCTACAACTTTAAAAATTACCCTTATTTAGTGTGAGACTAGTGATAGTCTTGCATTATTTCTAACCATGTTGTCAATGTGAAAATGTGGGTTGTTTATGTAAGGGACCCACCATACCATGCCAAGCTGATGGAATATTTTCTCAAGAAAAGGGACATTAACTCTTATCACTAATCATAAATAGGAATATATTATTACTAAAAATCAAGAAACGAACATGGCATTAGTTGAACAAAGGAAGATAATTGGGAATTTCTCCATTAAAATGTGAAATACGAAAACATGTCATGTGTATTGTGTATTGTGTATGGAATGTGATAATTCCATTTATTATGTAAATGAATATAATGTATACAAAGCTAACAAATATGTGCGTTTACTAGTTGTTGATGTATTGGAAATGAGCATGTTTCATTTGTAATGCACAAAATCTAGGTAGAAAATGTCATTGTTTTAATTTAAAATGGTGATTTTTTTTACAAGATGTTATGGCTAACATTTATTTTTCTTCAAATTTTGATTCACGTAACTTAAAATTAAAATGAGCATGGAGAAAACATATTTCTTTGGAAAATGAAAGTGACAAATGTATTATGGAAATATTTAAATGTCTTTCAAAATGTATGTTTAAAATTAAATTGAATTGAATGACATTCGTAAGAGTGTACCAAATAATTAAATTTTATGATATGTTTACAACACTTGACATCATCCACATATGTGAAAGGACATGTGTTGGCTTTAATTTTTTAAATTTAGTTATATCACAATTAAGTTTTCAATAAATAACTAAATAAATAATTATTATATTAATGTGAAAATAATATTATATGAGAACATGTAGGGGAATATTATTTAATTTTTGGGTGTTGAATTTTAGAATTACTATATTAGTATGTCTTATCAAAGGTTTTGATAGGTAAAGCAAAAATATATATTTTTTCAAATGATTCATATAATACCATGCCTTGGGAGGTATTAATAAGAATGTTTATATATATATATATATATATATATATATATATATATATATATATATATATAGACACACACACATACATACATAAAGATGTGTATGTTTTTTTAACATATGGATGAGTTTTAGAAAGAGGAGGAAGTAATTGAGAATCATTGAGTAGAGGTGAGGAGAGCTAATTGTGTGGTGGGTTGAGCATACCACAATGTTAACCCTTACCTAATGTACTTTGATATCATTTTTTATTGAAAAGAATTCCTTATGGTGAAGGATGCCATTTTTATTTTTTAGATTTATTAATTTTTCAATATCTATTTTGGTGAAGGAACTTGCCACATTGTGGAGATTTATTATCTTGATAATTTTCATTTTTGGTGAAGGATATTTTCAATGTTTTGACAAATATATTGACTATATTTTATTTATAATTCTTTTTCTTGTTGTTATTTTTTCCCATCATCTATTTTTCATCCTTTGGGTGGGGTATTGAAGGAGAAGAAGATAACTTTACTCAAAAGTGACAAAATATACAACTAATATATTATATTATGTTATGTCATTAGAGGCCTCTACCACAATGCTAGTGTTTGGATGAATCCACCCCTTTTATATAAAAATCTCATGTATATTGACATCATTAAATAGTTCAAGCCATGATGGTAGGAAATGATTGGCATGGTTATTGTCATGATGACAAACCTTATATTTTTTTATACATATGGTATGGATTTATATTTTTATTTTTGATGATTTTTATGTATTCTAATTATTTTTATTGTTAGCAATGGTCCTTGGAAATCCTCATCAGAACATACTAGTGTTATTGTCTACAAATTGCTACAAGATTAAAAAAATAGGGAATGATCCATACATGGGAATTTGATGGCTAAATGTGTTGTAACACATATTTATTCCATTTAGATATTTCAAAGGGAGTGACTTAAATCCAAACTTTGAAAAATTAATTATACTGGCACAATAACTATGTACAATTTAGAAATTTACAAATTCTTACTCATATTTTTAATTACAGCAAAGTGCTATGGATAAGGATATATTTGTTCTCAAAAGAGACTTATTGACAATGAAAAATATAATGAAATAACTAGAATAAAACTTACAATAGTGACTAATTTATATTTTTGTGAGTGTGAGATACTTATAGATTCAACATGACTCATCAACTTCTCATATCTTCATTTCTCTTCTTAATTGATTCTAGGAAACTGTTCAACCTTCCATTTATGTTTTTGACTCACATGACGATAACAATTTAGAGATTTTATATGCAGATTTAATACATATAGAGGAGTCAAACATAGAGAGAATAATATAGCTGATATATTATATTGCACACTTGTTACAATAACAATATGAAACTTACATATTTATAAGAATGTCTTTCCTATAAAGATGGAAATTTATTTAACCAATGAATCTCCCTAAATAACTCAATCTTAACAAACAACCTATGGACGTAATATTGTTTTTACTCACAATAATATAACTCTCCAATAGTATATTATAACTACTAACCCAATATACCTATTAGTGAATTATTACTCTTGTAATTATCGACATTATAAATCAATGTGAGGACTAACATTTCCTAACATTCCCCCCTTAGGCCTTAAACGATAATTTGTGTTTTCATAGGACTTAATGAAACTAGAGAAGGAACACATCAAGCATTCACTATCGATAACACATCAATCGAATCAGTGTGGGAACTCCAAACAGGGACCATCTGCCATCAACCATTCATTAAGGGAACCTCATCAACCTATGCAGTGTGGGAACTATAAGCAAGAACCATCTATTCAACTTTCACTTCTACATCTCCTAAACACCTTTTTTTAATGTAGTACACTATGTAGTTTCATTTATCACACATACAAACAAGTACTAAAAATAAAATAAATGCACCACTATAGAAAAAATACCCCTTTATTAGTGGTGAATGAGAGGCATAGAAAGCCTCCATCCTCTAGTGCCTTCGACCTCCAATAAGTTCACTTATTACTCAGTGAATTAGGTTAGCATGTGATATGATGGTTCTGGAAGGTTCTCTATTGGTTGTTTCCATACAAATTGGAACCCTCCCATGATCTGAATGTCTCATAAGCGATAATGCATCTATGATGCTATATATATACATACAATTTTGACTTTATATAATGTAGGATTTTTGACATAAATGACTAAAAGTATTGAGATAACTCTTTACTATAGACATGAATCAAAGTAAAGACTTATTAAAAAACCATAAAAACATAAATGACTTTGATGACATATAAACATCTAATAACTATGAAACCACTATTATGAACTTTGATTTTTAAAATTGATATTCAACAAACTAAAAAATTCCTAAATAAATAAATATGGACCAAATAAAAAACTCCAAACTAAACCTATATTAAATCAAAAGACATTAAATATAATATAAATAATATATAATACTTTTCAAAACTAATTGGGCATGTCCTTCCCATATTGGTGTAGTCCAATCTTATTTAAAATATCATAGCCCAGAGTAAATAATTCACTCATTTTTGGATCAAGTTTTAAGTGCATTACTAGCTGGTAGATATGACCATGCATAATATTACGTGTCAAGTCATGCACATTTGGTATGCCTCTTTAGTTGGAGACCTATCACATGGAGAAGAGTCTACAAGATGAGTTTGTGGATAGCTCATCATCACTGAATTCGATCATGGAGTCTTTGATCATGAGAATAATCAATTACATCTATCACTATGAAGTGCCAAAGCTGAGTTGAAGAATAAAAAATACGAGCAACAAGATGAGGATTGAGTGATGAATTACTGCAAAAATAACTAGATCTAAGACACAAAGAAGTGCTCGGATGATGTTATAATTGTAATGGCCTTTGAACATCTAATCAAAGGTAGCAATAGAAAATTCATTCAAACATGAGAGCATGTATCTAGATTGCACTAGGAATGGCTGATCAAAATGTCATATGGGATCTTAGGAATGTTAATTACAAACTCATAGATGCTTAACAAGTATGATCGAAATTATATAATCTTGGTTATTTGATAGGTATGCATGCACAATGAACAATTACTGTCAGTATTATCGAAAATGATACACAAAAATTTAGATCAAGTCATAATAGTGAAGGAAATACATGACGACTCATAATGTACTTAAAAATGATAACAATTATACAACACAAATATAAATAAATAAAATCTAAAAAATTAAGACACCACAATACTTATCAAATAAATTGAATTAATCCAAAAGACTCTCATAACTATCGTGCTCTGATAGCAATCTGGAGAGTTTATATGTAGATTTAATACATATAGAGGATCCAAACACAGAGAGAATAATATAACTTATATATTATATTTCACTCTCATACATATTTATAAGAATGTCTTTTCTATAACAATGGAGATTTATTTATCCAACGAATCTCTCCAAATAACTCAATCTTAAAAAATAACCTATGGATGTAATATTGTTGTTACTCACAATAATATAAAACTCAAATAGTATATTCTAACTACTAACCCAATATACCTATTAGTGAATTATTACTCTCATAATTATTCACATTACAAATCAATGTGAGGACTAACATTTCCTAACACATGAATGTTTAAAAAATATATAATACACATGTTGCACCTTCAATTTATATAAATTAGTTGAAAAATAACATTTACAATCCCTTAATAACACTTTCTTATACATAAATATTTGTCTCATCTCAAGACAAAATTCATAGTTAGAGTGTAGTTACATGTAAGATGCCTTATGTCCACTAAATAAGTTGTGATAAACTCCATGACATATTTCATATTTGGAATCTTTGTTCATAATTTCACAAGAAGTACCTTTTTACAACTTTTATTTCTTGTACACTATCTACACACCCTTTCAATTTTTCAACTAAGAAGCATACCAACCTACTACCCTTTATGAGTTTTCAAAAGGTTTTCATAACTAGGAGGCCACTCTTTATAGCTTTAAAACCTTCCTGGCCCCATATGTGAAGATTGAACCAGAATTATTTCATTTCAAAAACTACCACATACTACCAAAAATTATTCAAAATTAAAGGAAGCCACAATATCTCAAAGAGTGTGGTGGCATTGGTTCCTTTGGTATGAACTAGATAACTTTCCCAAAGGTTTTTTGTGATGCTATAGAGGTTCTAAGTGTTGTGTCATATTTTTTTTGTTGGTTATACTAGAGGAATTTATGGTGCATGTTTTGTTTTTAGTGACTTAGACGATGTTTCTAGCTTCTCAAGAATATAGAACACATTACTCTCGTAATTATTGACATTACAAATTAATGTGAGGACTAACATTTCCTAAATTCCCCTCTTAGGCCTTAGATGATAACTTGTGGTTTCATAGAACTTAATGAAAGTAGAGAAGAAACACATCAACCATTGACTATCAAGAACACATCAATCGAATTCGTGTGGAAACTCTGAACAAGAACCATCTACCATCAACCATTAATTGAGGGAACCTCATCAACCTATATAGTGTGGGAAATACAAGCAAGAATCATTTGTTCAACTTTCATTCTTGCATCTCCTAAACACCTTTTTTTTAATGCAATACACTATGCGAGAAACTAAGAAACACACCTATTATTTGTCACACATACAAAAAAATACTAAAAATAAATGCATCACTATAACACAAGTGCCCCATCATTAGTGGATAATGAGAGGCATAGAAATCCTCCATACTTCAGTGCCTTTGACCTCCAACAAGTTCACTACTTACTCAGCAAATTGGGTTAGCATGTGCTTCGATGGTTTTGGCAGGTTCTCTATTGGTTGTTTCCATACAAATTGGAAACCCCCATAATTTAAACATCTCGTAAGCAATAATGCATTTATGAGGCTATATATATATATATATATTACTCAACAAATTGGGTTAACATGTGCTTCGATGGTTTTGGTAGGTTCTCTATTGGTTGTTTCCATACAAATTGGAACCCCCCATAATTTAAACATCTTGTAAGCAATAATGCATCTACGAGGTTATATATATATAATTTTGAATTTATATGATGCAAGATTTTTGACATAAATGACTAAAATTATTGAGATAACTTTTTACTATAGACACGAATCAAAGCAAATACTCATTAAAAAACTCTAAAGACATATATGAATTTAATGACATATAAACATCTAATAACTATAAAACCACTATTATGAACTTTGATTTTTAAAATTGATATTCAACAAACTAAAAAACTCTTGAATAAATAAATATGGACCAAATAAAAACTCCAAACTAAACCTATATTAATTTGAAAGACATTATATATAATCTAAACAAGATATAAGAATTTTCAAAACTAATTGGGCATGTCCTCCTCATGTTGGTGTAGTCCAATATTATTTAAAACATCATATCCCAGAACAAACAATTCACTCATCTCTGGATCAAGTTTTGGGTGCATTACTAGCTGGTAGATATGATCATGCACAATATTACGTGTCAAGTCATGTACATTTGGTATGCCTCTTTAGTTGGAGACCTATCATGTGGAGAAGAGTCTGCAAGTTGAGTTTGTGGAAAAGTCATCATCATCGAATTCAAGCATAGAGTATTTGATCATGAGAAGAATGAGTTACATCTATCAATGGGAGGTGCCAAAGCCAAGTTGAAGAACCAAAAATGCAACCTACAGGATGAGGATTGAGTGGATTTAGATCTAAGACACAAAGAAGTACTCGAATGACGTTAGAATTGCACTAGTCTTTGAACATCTAATCAAAGGTAGTGATAGAAAATCCATTCAAACGTGAGAGCATGTATCCAGATTGCACTAGGAATGACTGATCAAAATGTCATATGGGCTCTTATGAATGTCAATTACAAACTCATAGATGCTTAACAAGCCTAATCCATGTAATTAAATAAGCCTAGTTATTTGATAGGTATGCATGCACGGTGAACAATTATTGTTAGTATTGTCAATAGTACTACACATCAATTAAGATCAAGTCATAATAGTGAAGGAAATACATGATGACTCAGAATGTACTCAGAAATGACAAGTGTACAACACAAATGTAACATAAAGAAACTCTAAAAAATTGAGACACCACAATACTTATTGTTGTAGCATAGAATTACACCCTTGTGGGAGAATTTTTTAGGCTTTCCAACTTCTAGCTACAATATTAGAACAACATCAGGCTGTGGGTATCCTATAATGAGGTTGAACCTCTGGAGTAGGCCAGCTTCCTCTTTGATACTCACCTAAAACTAATGCTTCACAGGGAAAAGGGATCCTAAGGAAGTTAACCAGGTGATGTACCAAATAAAAAATGGGGAACTCCCATAAGCTTAAACCCACACTAGATCTATAGAGGACAATATTAGCTCACACAATCTCAAGATCAAGCTGATTGCATAAGTGTTTCATGGAAGAGGTTCAAGAAGCAATGAATAGAAACAAAGAGTAGTTCTAAGACTCATTGAAAGCTCATGTTAATGGTAGAAAGAACACTAATCCATACCTACAAATAGCATTTAAAACTCCCTAAACAAGGTCATAAATAAGGACCATAGATGAGGAAGATTCTTTTTCACACAATGCCATAGTGTACAACTCACCAAACACAGATTCAAGGCAAAAGATAGGTAAGGAAGTACTATATTGCATCAAGAGGTAGTTCTTACATATTCTCAATAGTGTCCAACCTAATCAAGAGGAGCATACTTTAAAATATCTCAAGAAGTTCCCCAGTTCCTCTAAAATTTCCAAATCAAAGAGAACTAGTTTTTGAAAATTTCAAATCAGAGAACCCCTATACAAAATGAAAAGAATGGGATATATAGAAGAGGGAAGAGAGATAGAGAGAGAAAGGAAAGGGGCACATTTTCCATGATCATTGAATGAGATCCACCTTTTAAGGGATGCCCCACCACCCCTTTGTCCAATCAGGACAAGTTCATCATCAACATTTATTCTTCAATAGCTCTAGTTAGTTCTCAAGTTCTTCTTATTGGCTGAGAAAAGTGCACTAGAGGAAAAGAGTTTGTTTTATATGGTGAGTCATGATCCTTTCAAGGAGAAAGTATCTTCAAAATTTTTGATCATTATTGAATACTCCTAATATTTCTCCAATCTCCCAAATTTGCTTTGTGAATCTCATCATACCTTCCACTTGGTTTCATTATGAGGACAAAGTCCTTATATCTTAAAATTTGTAGATCCATATCATGTGTGTTTTGAGTGGTAGTTTTTTGAAATCATAGCTCAAGCTACTCTTTTCATTAATCACATCCCTGCTCTATACTTTAGGACCTAAACCTCAATTAACTATAGGTTGAAAACCAATCTAAATTATTGGTTTTCCTATAGTTATAATAGATGACACTCTACTCGATGCTTCGTCTTTTTTCATTGACAAGTTATTGACCTTTGATCTATACTAGGTCTAAAATACCTATTATGTCCCCCACTCACCATTGATCTAAACATATGATTTAAAATGTGCTATTGATTTGTTTGAGCCCATTAACCTATCAATCATCGCTCACCATTGGATCTTCTGTATGATTGAACGTGAGCCGTCGATCCTATTTTTTGAGCCCAAACATCTATTTCATGAGGCTTCACTTTGATGTCTGCACGAACATATTTGATGTCTACACAACTGTCCTAGACCTTTTGAATTCAAACAACTATTTATTGTAGCCTAAATTGACATTTACACAACTGTCATTACTCTGCTAGAAAACCAATTCCTTGAGCCATTTCTTTCAGACGTTTATCTGTGGGATTTTTGTTGAATAAATACCCTTTGAATTTTTTTTGTATTGACCACTTTATTGAAGAAATGACCCTTCAGGGGAATCATATAGGACACTTTCCTTGGAAAATGATTCTTTGAAAATCTTTTTTTGACAATTTCCCAAGAAATATACCCTTTGGGATTTTTGAAATGGACCCTTCAGCTTGAAAAATTATCTTTTACGAAGGGAAAGGACCCTTCAGGTTCTCAAAAATCTCCCTTTTTGTTGAGAAAAGTGCCCTTTAGCTTTCTTGAAAATGCCTTTTTTTTGAAAGGAAAGTACCCTTTGGCTTTTTTATTTGGTCTATTTTTCCAAGAAAAACCCTTCAAAAATTTGTAAGTGCCTTTAGCTTTTGGAAGATGCCCTTTCAGGGAAAATGTTTAAAATAAAATGTCAGAAACAATTCTTGACACTTAGTCAAATGAAGTAACTTGCCCTTTGGAACTTTTGTCAAACATTTTCTCTGAAAGAATTAGGTCTTCAAGAAAACTATTGAAATTTTTTTTCCTAAAAGAAATAAGTCTGTGGGATCCTTGCCTTGGAAAATTTTCTCGAAAAAATCCTGTTGGCCATTTTTTGGCCCATATATCAAATTTTTCCTAAGCATGGGAGGAGAGACTTTCAAAGCAAGAGAATAGCAAGTCTTTGGGTTTTTCAGCAGTGACAACTTTAGGTTTTTGGGGCAGCTCAACTTCTCCTTTTTATAAGTAATCAGTTGAGCAAAATCCAAAGTAAAGAGGTGCCAAAAGTTTGATTTGGTCTTTGAGGGTGCTTCTTGGGTTTCCTAGGGAGCAAGTCTTCATCTATAAGAAGTCCGAAACACTAAAAAATAAAGACAAAAAGGCAAAGAATTCCTTCAAAAAAGTTTTTCTAAAGGAAAAGAAAAAGGACAAAACCTTCGGACAAAAAGTCCAAAGGAATTCCTTTAGATAATTTATCCAAAGGAATTCCTTCATAGATTTTTCCTGGGGAAAAGAATTCCTATGGATAATTTGTCCACAGAAAACAAAACTGAAGTAATCCACAAGGAAGAACCTGAAGTCTTGGACAGGCAGAAGTTCAAAGACTTCAACTAAGAAAAGTCTAAAGACTTCAATAGGGAGAAGTCCGAAGATTTAGACATGAGAAATCCAGAAGTAGGTAGGCTTGGAAAACCCAAGTTACTCCACTTAGAGTAAATTGGGTTTCTTTAGGTGCTCTACTTAGGAAGGCTTCATGAGTAAAGAAATGACCAAAGTCCAAAGTTGAGAAGCTTGGAAAACTTGAATTACTCATGGTGGAGTAAATCAAGATTTTTTTAGGAGCTTGACTTAAGCCATCCAAAAAACATGAGAGACATGAAAGCAATGGATGACAAAGCTACCATGTGGTGTAAGCTAGAATAGAAAGGCTAATTAGCAAAGGAAAAGTGGCAAGCTATAGAGTGGATGAATGTCATAGACACATCTAAGAAGTTAGAGGTGATTTTCCAAATGGAGGCTATATATTCTATATATCGACTATAGAAAAACCAATGTCTTAGATTGGTTTTCCTCAATAATCATTTTTGGTCTCCATAGGCAGATGATAAATTAATGCAATAGCATGACTTCGCTCAAAACAAACAAACAACCATCCAAGAATAGGTTAATCATGACATTGTGCCTCACAAAGGGAAAATTCAAAGCACGGGAAGGGCTCGAGGAGATCTGTGATGATCATGGGTGATGTGTTTCATAGACAAGGAAAGACAATGACAGTGGTACTAGTCTCCAATGTCTTCTTCCTCTCCCTTTTTTGTCGTGTGGCTCTCCCTCTCTCTCTCTCTCTTCCCTTTCTTTATATATATCATGAGATTTTCCATTTCAAAAGGTTCCCAATTTTATAGACTTTTTTCATCTTGTTGGGAGATGGATGTCCATTGAGGCATTTGCAAAAGCGTGCTCCCTTGGTTAGGCTTGACCCTGCCAAGATATTATAAGAACTGCCTCTTAAATGTGATGAGACTCGATTTCTTTGCCCATCTCCTATCTTCAATTAGTGCTTGAGTATGTTTGTTGCTTGGTGGATTTATGAATGCATGTATTCCTAATCCATTAACCTATTACTTGCCTCTTTGAAGTTTTTTCAAGTTTTACAGGTTAGGACTAGTGTTCTCCTTGAACCTCTTCCATCATGTGTTAGCTTGATCCTGAGATCATGCAAGCCTAAGTCACCTTATGACTGATCTAGTGTGGGTTCGAGCATAGATGAGTGTCCATTTAAATTTAGTGCATCACATGTTAGCCTTATTAGGAGCCCTTTCCCCCTTTTCTAACTCTTTTATCATGAAAGTTTCATTTCAGCAATAGTTTAGGTGATCCACCAGAGAGGAACTAGCCTCTTTAAAAATCTTAGAGGCTCAACCTCACTATAAGAAACCCACATCCTGAGGTTGTTCCCATGCTTATATTCGGAAGTGGGAGAGCCTGAAAAACTCTTCCACAGGGGTGCAATTCCAAGCTATAACAAGTCCCTAACAATTGGTTAAAAACCCTGACATAATTGCTCAAAAAAATATTAGCACTTGGCCCAAAATATCAACATTTAGCCAAATAAAAAGGTCTGCAAGAATTGAACCTAGCTAAACAAAATCTCGAAATAATTATGCCAAGTAAGGACTTAGCCAAAAAAAAAGGGTTTTGTACTTAGCTTTTCCAAGGCCTGTATGTTCTTCTGAACTCATGCTTGATCCATGACCTTAAACTGCTTGGTTTCATTATGAAACTTGCTCAAGAACTTTTTTCTTTGCTCTACAAACCTATCCCTTAGAATTTGACAAAATATACTTTAAGCAAACTTAAAGTGTTTCAAAAGCTTTATGAGCACTATAAGATCTCTTTAATCCACTCATTCAATCCAAAACATTTGTTCATCCACTCATCCATTAGCAACTTGATCCATCTAGGCACATCTTGGTATGTGGGCCAAATTTGGCCAACACTTATCAAATAAACTGAATTAATCCAAAAAAACTCTCATGGCTATCGTGTTATGATACCAATGATAGTAATTTGGAGAGTTTATATGTAGATTTAATACATATAGAGGATCTAAACACAGAGAGAATAATATAACTGATATATTATATTTCACACTTGTTACAATAACAATATGAAGCTTACATATTTATAGGAATGTCTTTCTTATAAAGATGGATATTTATTTAACTAATGAATCTTCCCAAATAACTCAATATTAATAAACAACCTATAGATGTAATATTGTTGTTACTCACAACAATATAAATCTCAAATAGTATATTTTAACTACTAACCCAGTATACCTATTAGTGAATTATTACTCTCATAATTATTCACATTACAAATCAATGTGAGGACTAACATTTCCTAACACATGATTTTTAAAAAAATATATAATACACATGTTGCACCTTCAATTTATATAAATTAGTTGCAAAATAACATTTACAATCCCTTAATAACACTTTCTTATACTTAAATATTTGTCTCATCTCAAGACAATTTTTTTGTTAGAGTGTAGTTACATGTCAGATGTTTTATGTCCACTAGATGAGTTGTGATAAACTCCATCACATATTTCATATTTGTAATTTTTATTCATAGTTTTTCAAGAAGCATCATTTTTCAACTTTTACTTCTTGTTCACTATCTACATACCCTTTCAATTTTTCAACTAAGAAGGATCCCCACTTTTGACATATATTGAATGATCCAGGAGGATCTCTACTTTTAACATATATATATATATATATATATATATTTACAATTTTGACTTTATATGATGTAGGATTTTTGACATTTAAAAGTATTGAGATAACTCTTTACTATAGACACAAATCAAATCAAAGATTTATTAAAAAACTCTAAAGACATAAATGAATTTGATGACATATAAACATCTAATAACTACGAAACCACTATTATGAACTTTGATTTTTAAAATTGATATTAAAAAAACTAAAAAAACTCTTGAATAAATAAATATGGACCAAATAAAAACACCAAACTAGACCTATATTAAATCGACAGATATTAAATATAATCTAAACAAGCTACAAGACTTTTCAAAACTAACTGGGCATGTCCTCCTTCCCGTATTGGTGTAGTCCAATCTTATTTAAAAAATCATAGCCCAGATCAAACAATTTACTCATCTCTGGATCAAGTTTTGGGTGCATTACTCACTGGTAGATATGATCATGCACAATATTATGTGTCAAGTAATGCACATTTGGTATGCCTCTTTAGTTAGAGACCTATCGTGTGGATAAGAGTCTACATGTTAAGTTTGTGCATAAGTCATCATCACCGAATTCAAGCATGGAGTCTTTGATCCTGAGAAGAATGAGTTACATCTATCAATGCGAGGTGCCAAAGCCGAGTTGAAGAACCAAAAATGCAACTGATAGGATGAAGATTGAGTGATAGATTAATGTAGAACTCGTCGGATCTAAGACACAGAGAAGTGCTCGGATGACGTTAGAACCGTACTAGTTTTTGAACATCTAATCAAAGGTAATGATGGAAAATTCATTCAAATGTGATATCATGTATCCATATTACACTAAGAATGGCTGATCAAAATGTCATATGGGCTCTTATGAACATCACTTACAAACTCATAGATGCTTAACAAGTCTGCTTCGTGGAATTACCTAATCCTAGTTATTTGATACGTATGCATGCATGGTGAACAATTACTGTCGGTATTGTCGATAGTACTACACAATAATTAAGATCAAGTCGTAATAGTGAAGGAAATACATGATGACTCAGAATGTACTTAGAAATGAAAACAAGTATACAACACAAATGTAAAATAAATAAACTCTGAAAAACTGAGACACCACAATACTTATCAAATAAACTAAATTAATCCCAAAAAAAACTCTCATGTCTATCGTGCTCTAATACCAATGATAGTAATTTAGAGAGTATATATGTAGATTTAATACATATAGAGGATCCATACACAAAGAGAATAATATAACTGATATATTATATTTCACATTCATTACAATAACAATATCAAGCTTACATATTTATAGGAATGTATTTCCTATAAAGATGGATATTTACTTAATTAATGAATCTCCCCAAATAACTCAATTTTAACAAACAATTTATGGATGTAATATTATTGTTACTTACAATAATATAAATCTCAAATAGTATATTCTAACTACTAACCCAATATACCTATTAGTGACTTATTACTCTCATAATTATTCACATTACAAATCAATGTGGGGACTAACATTTCCTAACACATGAATTTTTAAAAAATATATAATACACATGTTGCACCTTCAATTTATATATATTAGTTGCAAAATAACATTTAAAATCCCTTAATAACACTTTATTGTACTTAAATATTTGTCTCATCTCAAGATTTTTTTTTTTTTGTTAGAGTGTAGTGACATGTAAGATGTTTTATGTCCACTAGATGAGTTGTGATAAACTCCATCACATATTTCATATTTGGAATTTTTATTCATAGTTTCGCAAGAAGTATCATTTTTCAACTTTTACTTCTTGTACACTATCTAAACACCCTTTTAATTTTTCAACTAAGAAAAAAGAGGATATCCACTTTTGACATATAATTGAATGATCTAGGAGGATCTCCACTTTTGACATGTTCATATGGTTTGCATGTTTTCAAAACTTTGAACGAAGTCATTTCGACATTGGATGCAATAGTTATTACCCGTTCAAGTTTGTGAAAAACAAGGAAAAAAGATATGCACAAGGTACAATGTTGAATCAACAGTGATTGAAGTTTTCCAACTTGTCAAGAGGCCCAATCAGGGCTTGACACATGGTAGTGAATAGACAAGTGAGACCCTAACATGTAGACCAATTAGGTGATGGAAGGTGGCAGAGAAAAAAATAAATGGGTTTGTTAGTTTTAGCCTTCGATCTTTGAAAACGTGTACCTATTTGTGGGGCCTACATTTTTTGTTGACTAGAGGCCCTTTAACTAGTGGGGTCTTCTTTCTATGAGGAGGGGACCTTGTTGTCTTTACTTGATATTACAATGGTGGAAAATTTCCAAATAAATCCTTTCCAATATCTCTACATGGCAAATGTGGGATTGAACTTGCATTTATTTTCAAATGTTAGCACCAAAACCACATGAAGAGCTCATAGGCTATCACGTGGCATCGCACTCACCTTCCCACATTAACAAGTTCCAAGCTTCTACATGGACCAATGCATGGAATCTAAGTTTCAATGCATGGAGTAAGGCTAAGTCTATGGCGGTCATCATGCCAGAGTAAGAAGGCATTAAATTCATCTCTTAAAACTTGTTTGTTTCTAAATTCCCACCAATGTGGGATATATTTTCTATGTAAAGTGACAAAAAGGATGCAAATCTTATTAAAAAGGCAACATGGGAGTTGGGATTTGAACCCCTCACCCCACACTTCTATTCTTAAGCCTTAACCACTAGGCTATAAGCCTAACTTAGAAACCATCGACCAAGAAGAAATAGTTATGCTTGAAACTCGGGTGAAGACTTATCAAAAAGGCTTAAAAAGGACAAAGGAACCCATGACTTCACATCTATATTCATGGGTCTTACCAACTCCACTAAGCCTATGTTTGGTAAATGCACAATAAGATTTAGTTAACATGATATGGAGATCGACTTATAAAGGCTATTTTAAGCCCTTAACATTTCATTTGACCCATGACTGTGGGATTTAAGCCTAAATAAATCATGAAAAAGGAGTTTTAGGAGGGACTCAGACCCCTCCATGTTTGGCAAAAGGAATTGGCTTTAACCAATGGGTCATCAAGCCCAACACATTATAAAAAGGTGATTTTGTATTTGAAAGGGCAATTTTTACCTTGAAAGAATTAAAGAAAAAGTTTCAAGCCTCTTTGGAGAGAGAATCAACCCCTAGTTGGGAGAAATTTGTAACCTCATTTTGGGAGAATAAATCACTTATTGTGAGAATCTGTTTTGCCCTTGAAAAGGAGAGAACAACCCCTTATTGGGAGAATGTTTTCAACACTTTTTGTAAAAGGAGAAGCCCTTTTGTAAAGGAGAATTAATATAATAGTTCAACAATTAAATGGACCTAGAGATGCAATCCATTAGGGATGAAATTCATTATAATCTAGTTTGCATTTGTGTCATTTTTATCATTTACTTGTTTATTGTCAGTTTTTTATGTTGATTCTAATCATTATGCCAATTTTCAAGTTAAATGATAGGAAATTGAAAATTTATAAAACACCTAATTTTGGAGAAAATTAAATCAATTTTATTATGTTCATTTTCGGATCAAGTTTGGTATCAGAGCATTTGATTAGATATATTTTAACATGGTTTTTAGATTTGCAAGTTTCTATTTTGCATGTCAACAAGGTTTAAAAGCAAGCATGGTGAAGGATCACTTGAAGAGTATAACCCAAAAATTGGTACAAAGCATGCAAGTTGAGCTATGGGATCTCTCTAAATAGAATTTGAATCAGAGATGGCTTTTTGTCAATCCTTTCTTAAGATAAGAAAATGGTGGAAGAGTTATATTACAAAAGGAAGATGAGGCTTGAAGGAAACAATAAAGGTAAACAATAGGAAGAACTCTCCACTAGTGGTAAGGGGAAAGAAGATGAACCTATTAAAGTTATTCCATCACCTTTTAAACCTTATAACTCTTCCTTTGATGGAAAAAAGAAAGTTTTTGATTCTTTTTCCTCCCGTGAATATGCAGATGTTTATTTTGGTCAAATTGATAAACATAATTGTGGTATTGGCTCTAAATTGCTAATCAAGATGGGTTTTGATGGAAAGATCCTTGGCATCAATGGCCAATGAATGACTAATCTCATATAGGTTGAGAAAATACCTCATTATGCAAGTTTGGGATATGTTAATGGCAAAGGAAAAGTTAGAGAATGTTAGAATAGGCCAATAGGTAATATTTTGGTAGAGTGAACACACAAAGAATTTTACAACAATGACTCTGCTTGTATTTAGAAGTATGTACAAGGATGTGCAATAATTTCTTGATGTATTAAACTACCTTACTTACCAATTATATACTCTATTATAATAGTCTAGTGAATAAGAATATAAAGGAGTAGGGAGAGTTAACTCACATGAGAACTCATTATGGGAATGAGTGTAACTCACTATGTGTTGATGTTATGGATTGCACCCTTTAAAAGAAGGCTCAACTTCTTTATTCCATGCGTCACAATGGAGGCATTCCTCTTGCTGTGGGCTTGGTAAATTTGAGGAATGAATCTCTAGATTAAGGGCTAGCTCCCCTTGATGCACCTTTGAGGTCCTGAACTGCTACTACTAATAATGGGGGGGGGTGAAAAGAGAAAAGGATATTACAAAAGTAGAACCTAACTAAAATGGTGATGTATCAAATGATTTGATCTACTCATCTTTAATCAACACTTTACATCAAAAGGAGTGAACAAACACTTCATTTGAATAAAAAACCAGACTACATGAGTGTTTTAATAAGGGGGACTTAATGGAGATATAATGAAGAAGAACCTACCATACGTGGTCTGAAAGCACACTATCAGATGGTTACTCCTCTACCTCTATGCTCCAACTTGGGCACTTCTTGTTAACCTATAGAAGATGGTCTTAGATATACCAGATATGCTGGCATCGACCTATGAAAGCATTAAGATAAAATGACTAAACATAATGATGATACACAGGCATATTTAGAAGTATAACAAATCAGATGGAGGTAAAACACACTTCTTTTGATTAAAAGGTAAAATTGTCAGGGCTTCGCCATACACAAGTGAGAGATATCTTTTCTAGCTGAGAAGTTACAATATATAAAATTTAGAGAAAGAACCTTAGTCTTTTCAAGGAACCAACGGCCCATACTGCATTAAACGCCTTATTAAGAGGAATCTACTCATGCTACTATCATATTTCCATAAATACGCCTAGAAGAACCAAATTTTATATGTCATAGGCATTGACTTTGCTACTCAAACTACATTTAATGTTCCTACTAAAGCATGGGTCACTTTATTCTTTAAATGACAAGGCCACCTCCCTTGAAAACTCATGCAACTCTCTACTTATTAATGCTGAACAAAGAAAAATAGGCTAATCTATTGAATGCTCATGCTCCCTTTGATGGTTATTTGGTGGAGAATATTTCATCTGCAAGCAATTACTTCTCCTATCGATGCCTCTTTTGCCACCTAGGTTGATCTAGTTCATGCTTATGCTTGGTTGGATGTGTCTTCTAGAATGTTTGAAGTGTTGTCTTATGTGTGCAAATCCACGTTCTGGATTTATTGTTTGACTCTCTCTTTCTTGCTACTTCTTGTCTTTTCCTAGTAATTCAAGCTCTTAGGCTATTATTTGCCTTCTCTTAGCTCCTTCCTTGGTGGGTCGCTCAACCTTCAAATTCCTTCAGATAAAATGTCCAAAGGAAATGTGCTTTAGCTTTTCTCTGATGACTAACCCATTTTGCTGAATTTGACTTTCATGGGCCCGTCATCAAAAATTTGAAGATCAATGGTTATCTTATCACCATAAAATTTATGGCCATAGACCTATCATCCTTTGAAAATCAATGGCTCTTTTGCTACCTTGAATTTGACATTTGTTGGCCTATCACCATACGTTTGAACCTTCAATGTCTAATTCACCATGTTGAAGTTGACGTTCTCAGGCCCATCATTATCCTTTAGTAATTTCCTCGACTTTTACAAATTGAACTTTTTTGAAGGGAAAGTGACCCTTCAGAAAAAGGAAAGGTCCTATTTTGATGGCCAAGAGTCCTCCACAAAGGCACTTACCCTTCGGGTTTCTTTGCCTCTCAAATTTCTTTGGATAAAATGTCTGAAGGAATTCTTTCAGACATTTTACCTGAAGAAATTCATGCCTTCAATGTCTCAACTTTCCTTTGGTAATTTCTTTGGACAAAATGTCTGAAGGAATTCCTTTAGACATTTTGTCTAAAGAAATTTTCTCGTTGGTTTCTTCATGGATTTTCTTTGAACAAAATATCTGAAGAAATTCATTGTTTGAATTGTCACTTTCTCCGAAGGAAACTTCCCTTTTGGGCTTTCTACCTTGATCTCTTGTAAATGCACCTTCTGCCCTCCACAAGGGCACTTTGGGTCCAAAGTTGTCTTTTAAAGCTTGCTTGAATGGTCCCATTTGTTACTTTCCTACCCTCTGCAAGGGCACTTGACCTTCAGAGTTTTGTAAAAGACTTGTGCTTCTTTGAAACTAACTTGTCCTTTTGCTAATAAAAGGATTGTTTAAGGTAATTTGCTTGAAAAAAAATGAGCCCCAAATCAACTCAAAATACCTGTAAGATGTTAGGTTGTGGAGCTAAAAGCTTCACTGATGCAAATAGGGGAGGAGGTTGCTGAAGATTGTTGAGTTGCAGAGCAACCGGCATCGGTCTGATCAGCTGACGTTGGTCAGGTTAGTGAAGATAAGCAACCGACGTCGGTCAGTGATCGGCCACCGTTAATCACCTCCAGGTAGACAGGGACCAACATCGATCGCCTGTGCAGTTCAAAATTGCAAGTTTTACGGGCAGTTAGTTAACGAACCAAGTGTTTGCATGTCAAAATCCAAATTTAGACTAGAAGCTATGGATCTAATTATTGTAATTAGATGTCTAATTATTGTTTGGATGAGATCTATATAATAGACTTATGGGCTATATTGTAAAGTGTGTTAGAGAGTAAGAGAGCAGAAATTAGCTCCTTCAGAGAGAAGAGAGCATGTTGTGTTCCTCCTAGTTCCAAAGGGGTGCTGAGTGTGTATGATCTTGGAGAGTTGCAGGTATGGAAGTTCTGGTAGAAGATCCACCGGGGTACTGATTGAAAAATCATAAGGACTTGGTGAGGCAAGGACAAGGGTTCTTCAGGGTGTAGAGATATCTACATGGTAAGTAAGGTCTGTTGATTTGTAGGTGGCAGTAAGGAAAGGGAGATCTACTTGGAGTATGATTGTGTACTTGGTGTACTGGTAGTGTTGTTACTGACTGGTGGAGGTGAACACCAACTCTGTATTGGAGTTGATTGTTGGGACCGTAAGAGAGAGAGGGAAGAAGTCCTTGAGGTGTGGCAAGCCTTTGAGGTGGAAGAAGAAGTGGCATCTTCTTTATTGTATTTTTTTCTGAGTGATTATTAATACAATTGTGTATTGTCTCTTATACCCTGTGTTGTTTCATATTTCTAGTTACTTATTCATTCTGGTTGAATTCCATGTTTAGTTGCTAATACAAGAGGTAATCATATTGTGCTCTAATTGAGGAGCAAGATCCTGACAGTTGGTATCAGAGCTTGGTTGTAGGTTCTAGAGCTTGATACCACTTGACAGTTGGTATCAAAGCTTTTGGTTGGGTTGACTAATAGGTGGTTTAGATCTGGTTAGTGTTTTTTGATTATAGGTCACTCTTAGGGGTTTTAGATTGAGTGGGAGTATAGCAATGGCAGAAGAAAGTAAGCTATGAATGGAGAAACTAAATAGCATGAATGGTCTGATTGATGGAAAGAAAGAGCAAGTAAAGGAAGATTGTTGGTCGATAGAAAATCAACATGTAGAAGCAGATGTTGCAGGTGATGTTGCATAGGTTACTCTGGATAAAGTAGAATCTTGGTTTATAGATTCTTTTGCCTCTTTCCATGCAGCCTAAAATAGAGCATCTTTTCATGGGTATGTCTTTGGAGACTTTAGAGAGATTTATTTAGGGGTTGGTGAGCCTTGTCAGATTGTTGGCAAAGGGGAAGTGAAGTTGAAAATGTAGATGGATAACACACAGGTGTTGAAGGAGGTCATGCAGGTACCAGTCTTGGAGATGAGTCTAATTTCTTCAAGAAAGTTGGGTGATGGGAGATGCACAGTAACTCTCACAGCAGATGTACTTGAATTAGATGGTGGTAAGAAAGTAGGTATCCTTTATCTATCTACTTATATTACTGATTCACCTTCTGTTGCAGAGATGTGGCTTTGTAGGCTTGGTCACATATGTAAGAGGGGATGCATGTTCTTAAGCAGAAGACAGATATCTTTGATAAACTTAAGAATTGGAAAGCCTTGGTGTTCATGGAGGAGATGACAGACAGAGATCAGCTGTGGGGACTGAATTATTCTGAGTAGGGCCGTGTTAATATGGATAAGGGTTTGATCCAAAAGGAGCTTGCAGGTAAAAAGTCATCACTCACAAGCGAACACAGGTACCGGCATCGGTCAGGAGGAACTGACGTTGAATAGACAGGCATCAACGTCGGTCATGTGCAGATCAACAGAGTCGATGGTGTCAGGCAGCAGGAATTGACATCAGTCATACAGAGATCGATGTCAGTAGAAGGTACATCGGTGTTGGTCAGGGAACCGACGTCGGTAGACAGGGTCATTCGTAGGGAGCCGACGTCGGTCAGTTGTAGATTGGGAGATGACCGAGATCGGTCACTGGAACAAATATTGGGTGGACATCAAGCTGTCAAGGAGTCTCAAACACCCATATGGAGGACTGAAAGGGTAAGAGGACCTCATATTCGTTGTTCACCTTCTTACTAGTTGCTTACTGATGGTCAAGAACCAGGAAGACGTGAAGAGGCAATGTAGGTAGAATCTAGAAACAGTGGGAGCTTAGCATGGATGAGGAGTGCGAGTCCTTGGAGAAGAACCAAACAAGAGTTTATTGGTGGAGTTGTCAGCTGGAAGAAAGCACTAAAAGATGGATGGATTCCCAAGTTGAAGAAGAGAGTTGATGGATACGTGAGATGGAAGGCCAAGGTATATAGTCTTGAGGAAGCTGCAGGACAGTGGTACAAGTTTTGACAGGTGGATGACAAAGCAGGGATTCAATCAATGTCAGTGTAACCATTGTGTTTATCTTTATCAGGTGGATGATGAGTCGCAACATTATCTTGTTACTGTATGTGGTGTGGTTGCTTGTTGCAGGGTGACACATGCAGGGAGTTTTTTGAGCTAAAGGTAAGGTTAGTTCAGAGGTATGTCATGAAGAATTTGGAGCAGCAAAATTCTTTGGCATAAGAGACATGGAGATTTTGTCTCCAATTGGAGCTGATGTGAAAAAGGTGTTGGCGAGGTTCAAGATGCAGAATCGGTAAGCACACCAAGGGCTGGATAGTTCAAGCTTAGCTTAGAATAGGGTTTAAAATCACATAAGGTCTGGGGTAGACCTGAGTTTTTCCAAGCAGTGGGAGTTGTCAGAGAGTTTGGAGCCAATTCGGGGAAGGTGGATTCTCAGGTATCTGAGAGGGACCAACAGCAGGGATTCATGTTATGCAGGGTCAAGGTCTTCACTACATGGATTTGTAGGTTCAGATGTGGTAGGTTACTTGGATGACAGGTGTAGCATCACAGGTTGTGTGGTGGTTGGTCTTCAAGATTGATCTTAAAGAGGGATACAAGCCAGGGAATGGATTAGATGAAGGTATAGGTATAGGTACAGTGTAGCTATTTATCTCCAAGTGGGAGATTGTTAGGTTATGGAGCTAAAAGCTTCACTGATGCAAATAGGGGAGGAGGTTGCTGAGTTTCAGAGCAACTGGTGTCAGTCTGATCAGCCGACATCGGTCAGGTTAGTGAAGATAAGCAACTGACGTCGTTCAGCGATCGATCGACATCGGTCACCTCTAGGCAGACAGGGACCGACGTCGGTCGCCTGTGCGGTTTAGAACTGCAAGTTTTACGGGCAGTTAGTTAACGAACCAAGTGTTTGCATGTCAAGAGCCAAATTTAGACTAGAGGCTGTGGATCTAATTATTGTAATTAGATGTCTAATTATTGTTTGGATGAGATATATATAATAGACTCATGGGCTATATTGTAAAGTGTGCTAGAGAGTAAGAGAGCAGAAATTAGCTCCTTCAGAGAGAAGAGAGCATGGTGTGTTCCTCCTAGTTCCAAACGGGTGCTGAGTGTGTATGATCTTGGAGAGTTTCAGGTGTGCAAGTTCTGGTAGAAGATCCACCGGGGTACTGGTTGAAGAATCATAAGGACTTGGTGAGGCAAGGACAAGGGTTCTTCAGGGTGTAGAGATATCTACATGGTAAGTAAGGTCTGTTGATTTGCAGGTGGCAACAAGGAAAGGGAGATCTACTTGGAGTACGGTTGTGTACTTGGTGTACTGGTAGCGTTGTTACTGACTGGTGGAGGTGAACACCAACTCTGTATTGGATTTGATTGTTGGGACCGTAAGAGAGAGAGGGAAGAAGTCCTTGAGGTGTGGCAAGCTTTTGAGGTGGAAGAAGAAGTGGCATCTTCTTTATTGTATTTTCTTCTGAGTGATTATTAATACAATTGTGTATTGTCTCTCATACCCTATGTTGTTTCATATTTCTAGTTACTTATTCATTCTGGTTAAATTCCATGTTTAGTTGCTAATACAAGAGGTAATCATATTGTGCTCTAATTGAGGAGCAAGATCCTGACATAAGACTCAAATCACTTGGTCCTTTATAGAAACGGGCCTATCACAAAGAGAAAAACCCAAAATTGTAGTAAGGTGAATTCATCAGAGACTAGCTAATAGGCCTAGGAAGGAAAGAAAAGATGGGAGCCTAATTTTTGGTCTACAGGACCAAAATTGGTCAACATATTTGGTGATTCACAGGGGAAGCATGCGTGCTATGCTTAAGAAAACTAGTGGCATACAAGTCCATTGGACATGGAGTCAGGATACAGCTTGAAAGGCTAGCAATAACCTTAAGAAACTTAAGAATCAACATGAATATTTTACCCCGAAAGGTAAAGAAAACACGCACAAGGCTAAAAAAATACAAACATGCAAAAAATCACTTATGAAAAACAAGGAAAAAAATAGAGAAAATATGTACATAACAAGAGAAGGCTTAGTGACAATGTTTAAGAAATATCTCATTGACTAGGATATGTAGTTCTCCACCATCCAACCTAGAGAGTTCGAATGTGTTATGTTGCTTGCATTGAGTGATGACATATAGACCACTCCATAAGGCATCAAATTTCATATGCTTTCCAGGTTTAGCTCAGTCTTCATCCTATTTCAAGACAATGTCACCTTCTAAGAAGTTGTTTGATGAGGATTTTTTGTCAAAATGCTTCTTTGTTTACTACTGATGGTTGGTCATGAAAACTATGGCTTGGTCTCTTGCCTCTTGAAGCTCTATTAATTCACAAAATTTGACTTCCATGATGTCACTTTCCTCCAATTGCAGTTAGTGGGCAAGATCCAAGGTTGATAATTCAAGTGAAATAGGAAGTATAACTTCCCTTCCATACACAAGTGTGTATGGTGAATTACCAACAACTCTTTTTGGAGTGACCCTATGTGCCCACATGGCTATTTTTAGCTTGGCATGCCAAGTCCTTGATTCTCTTCCATTGTCCTTCTAATGATCCTAATCAGATTCTTATTGGTGGACTCATCCAACCCATTTCCTTGTGGGTAGTAGTTGGAAGAAGTACTAAGATAGATGTCGTATCCTAATGCCCACTTACTTATTTTGGTTCTTAAGAAAGTCAATGCATTATCCAAAATGATGGTAGCTGGGACTCCAAATCTTGTCACCAGGCCTTCATAAAATTCTAGGACTACACTTTCATTGGCTTCCTTCAAAGCAATAGCTTCTGCCCATCTCATGAAATAATCTGTAGCAATCAAGACGCACTTGTGGCCAGCACTAAAAGGAGGGTTGATCATCCCTATAAAGTCTAGACCCCATTGTATGAATGGTTGTTCCACTTGAATAAGTTACAGAGGCATTACAACCAGTCATTGTTTTCCATCAAAGAGAACATATTTATGGCACTTTTGTACCCAGGCATGAGTGTCTCTGAACAAAGTGGGCCAAAAGTAGACAACCCTCATAATCCTTACAGCTGTAGGCTTAGGAGTAAAGTGACCACCAATTGGTCCATCATGAAATTCAGATAGTACCTTGTTGACTTGATTTGAGTCTATGCATCTCAAGAGTACCCCTAAAAAATCTTTTCTAAACAACACTCTATCAACTAGGACATAAGGAAGAGACTGAAGCTTGAAATATTTCCTCCTAGTCCTATCAAGGCCCTATGAGCACTCACTAGTTAGAAAGAAATGAACCATATCTTGTGCCCAACTCTTTATGACTGTAGGTTCTTCTACTATAGCTTCATCATGGAGTAGCAAAATACCCTCGTTCTATTGTTTAAGGTCTATAGTGAGGTGTTCTCAAAGCCCTCTTCCCCTTACCAGCTTGGTGTTTTTGATCTCCACATCATATTCCATTACCTTGGTAATCCACCCTACCCTCTTTTCATTTAAGTCACAGCTGAGAAAGAAATCCTTGACACTAGGATGTGGTACCATGATATGAATCTTATTGTTTGACAACATATGTCTAAATTTCCTTAGGCTTCATATAACTACAAGTGATTGCTTCTCAACATATGTGTACCTAACTTCAAAACCTTCTAAACCTTGGCTAAAGAATGCGAGAGGTTGTTCAAGATTTTCATCATTTGCTTGAGTGAGCATAGCAAAGATTAACTCTTCATTTCTAAAGGTGTAAAGGTTGAAATCCTTCGATAAATCAAGACTGATTAAGGTGGGAGCCTATGAGATAGCTTGCTTAACCCCTTCAAAAATATTTTTCCTTTGTGCTGTCTATGTAAACATCTCATCCTTCTTTAGCATAGAAGTTAGTGGCTTGACTATTTCAGCAAAATTAGGGATAAATCTCCTAATAAAATTTATTCTGCCAAAGAATATTTGTAGACCCTTCTTGTGTTTAGGTAAGGATAGTGCTAAGATGGTGTGTACTCTTTCTAGATCAATGGTCAAGCCTTTTTTTGAAATGAAATGACCCAGGAGTTTGCCTTCATAGACATCGAACACACATTTCTTTGGGTTGAGAGAGATGCCAAACTCTCTACACCTCTCAAATATTTGCCTCAGATGTTTCAGATGTTGTCTTACATCCTTGGAGAAGACTGTCATGTCATCAAGATAGACTAATACAATATTATTTATCAGACCCTGGAAAGCTATATCCATGGCTCACTAGAAGGTAGCTCCAGCATTTGATAGTTTGAATGGCATCTTCCTTTAGGCAAAAGTTCCCCACTTGGTGGTGAAGGCTATCTTTTACTAATCACAGTCTTGTACCAAAATTTGATTGTATCTAGAATACCCATCTAGGAGGGAGAAACATTCACTGCCTGTCACCATCTAGAGGATCTGCTCCATACTTGGGAGGGGATAGTGATCTCTTAATGAGACTCTATTAAGGTCTCTAAAATCAACACATAGTCTAATCTCCCCATTCTTCTTCATAACAAGGACCATATTGGCTAGCTAAGAAGAGTGTTTGATAGGAAAAATGATCTTAGATTCAATCAGCTTGGTGAGTTCCTTCCGCATGAGAGGCTCAATATTTGGATTGATGAGCCTTTTTTTTTTTTGGATGGGTTTGGCATCTTTTTCCAACTCAATGGTGTGTTGGTCCAAGCTTGGGTCAAAACCCTTCAGGTCACTATACTCCCAAGCAAATACATCAACAAACTCTTGGCATAACAAAATAAAAGAATGTCTTTCATCATTTATACATACCTTCCCAAGTGCAAGCAGCCTATCCTTGAATATTTTGACTCTTTCATAATTTTCCTTCTTAGTTGTGATGCTTGCTTTGTCATTTTTGAGTTGGTCATCCTCATTAAATTTGCTTTCAAGAGTGACTAAACCTTTAGGAAGTTTGTTGTTCTTTAGCTGAACAATCTGGCCCTCATACTGCTATTGCAGCTTGTATTGATTCTTAGAAGTGAACTCGGCCACCTCTTGTAAGAAGAGTGCTATCTACTGGTCACTATCAAACACCTACCAATTGGTGACATTATTAGGTATGGAGGGACTTATTATCACTTTTAAATAGTGATGACTACTGTCCTGACTTATTCCCTTGGGAATGTCAAATTGACCACCAATTGCTGCTAGTCTTTCTGCTTGCTTATTTTGCTCTCTTGGAATGCAAATACTGTTGAAAGAAAGGAAAATTTATATTAGGTCCCACACCCTTGCTTGTAAGACTTAAGCAAGGAATTCTTGGTCGAGTTTTGACCTCTCACCTGGTTTACAATTAACTCACTATCTCCAAAAACTTGTAATTCTTTTATTCGTCTTTTTTTTACCCACTCTAAACCACGAACAAGAGACTCATATTCTATAACATTACAAGTGCAGGAGAATTGGAACCTAAAAGTTGAAAAGTATCTTTCCTTTGAGGGTGAAACTAGCATTGCTCCACCACCAACTCCCAACTTGCTTCTTGATCCATCGAAGAAAAGTTGCCACAAACCACAACTATCTTGGTTTGCCTTCATCAAATTTGGCATGAAAGTACCTTTTTCATGCATGAAATAAACTCCAAGACTTGCCTCTTTGATGAAATTGTATGGGTCATGTTCAAAATTGTCATTTTCACATTCATCTAAGAGTAGGCCAGCAACTCCTTCAAGGGAAGAGGGTAGGGATTGGTCTATTTGGAATTCTTCTTCATCAATGATGGCATAGTTGACATTTATCACCTTGAGTGAGTATGGCTCTAGATGATCTTTGTGGATGAGCGTTGACTCAATATTCACTTTAGTTCCATATTTGGTCCTAAAAACCATGTAAGACCAATTTGCTGCTAAGTACCCACCTATCTTGAACATGAAATCCCTAGATAAGCAAAGAGTGAAGGGGGAACATCTACCACTACCATGTCATGGGGAATGGAGAAGGTTAGATAGGCATGAAGTGTTAGATTCAAGCCTCTTACCACTCCTAATGTTTTCGCTGGTGATCCATCCAACTATAGAACTCCCTTGGTCATTTATTTATATTTGAGTCCTAGCTTGTCATCTATGCATTTGGGCATTATTGAGGTGCTTGCTCCACTATCAATAATGCAATTATGAACCAAGAAATATCTAATGACTAAGGATAGATATAAATGAGGATCCTTTTCATCTTTCTTTGCTTGACCTCCCATGGAAGGAGTCCCATTCATAATCAACACATTATCAACCTTTGTTGAGATGGCTTGTTCACTCAACCCACACAATTCCTTTTGGAGTATATCCTTTTGTCCTAGCATTGATAAGAAATCCCACAATGAGATATTCATGTGTAGCTTCTTCATTTAGTCCACCACATTTTTTGGAGGGTTTCCCCCTTTTGAATTTTCTTTGGGGGAATTTACAGGTTGAGGTGCAGCCTGAGGAGTTGAGGTTATAACCAGCTACCTGTAATTGGGAAATTTTGGTCCACTTGCGATGAAAAAGATGTTGCAGATGCTTGAGTAACTGCTTGAGCTTCCTCCATATCTCTCTTTTTGGACCTAGTATTGGCTAAAACATAATCATCCTAGTTATTTTTACTCCCTACATAATTGACTATATAGAATTTTCCTTCCAGTTGGTTCATAAGAGTGGAATCAGATTGAGATTGCTTATTGTCCATCCCAGGTTGTGTTGATGCCTCAAAAATTAGGAATTGCGTTGTTTGATTGCTTTGCATGTTCATACATTGATTTGGAAACTTGTTAGTATAAACAACCTATTCTCGACCATACCCCAGGGGTGGGCAATTACGTTGTTCCTGTACCAAATTATTTTAAGTGGGAACAAGAGCTTTGGATGATGAAGGGGCACTTGGATTATAACCTTGATAAGGTCTAACCTAGGTAATCTGACACTATCTTTGATTATAATTTTGGAAAGGAGGTCTATTCATTTGTCTGAACTATTGATATCCTTAATTTGGCTAATAGCTTTGAGCTTGTTTGGCTCTTGAGAGCCACCAATTCATTGGTAACACTTTGTAACAAACTCTTAACTTTATGGGGGTCATTTGGCAAGGTAGCAGTCAATTTTTCTACACCAAGCAGAGGAGATAAAGTGGGTGCAATAGTTTGAACTAAGGGTTGCAATTCAAGAAAGAACATCATATGAGGTCTAGGAGCTATCTTTCTTGCTTGCACCAAATCATTTTTGGTGGCTATTATTATTTCATAGGTAACAGGTAACACTTGTCCTCCCATGGATGGTATCATGACATCAATGTCATTGTTTAAAGCCTTTAAGTAGTAAAGGAAATCATAGCTTGGGGTTAGCCTCACTAAAATGGGGATTCTGTCCCAAGTCTTTTAGAATCGAGTATTAAATTCCTACATAAATTCATGCGAAGCTCTTTTCATAGTGGTCAATTGCTCAGCTAGAGAGAGATGGTCACTCTTCTCTCCAAAGCTATTTATTAAGAGGGTGCCTAATTCATTCCATGAGCCAACTAAATTCATAGGCAAGGTCCCATACTAGTCCAAAACTTTACCTTTAAAAGACAATGCCAGTAACCAAATGGCTATGTTTTTTTTAGTGACATTATGAAGGTTGCAAAGGTTGGCTATATTTTTGATAAGCTCAATAGCGGTAATTGGCCCCTCTCCATTAAAAGGAGGAACATTATTAAGGGTTGTCCTTGGGATTGGGTCATACTGTAGAAGATTTAAATAGCTCTACCCATTAAAGGCTACAAAAGGTAAATCCATGGTGATGACAGGGTTCAACCTGGGTCTCCTTGTGTAGGTATATTTTATCACAGGTCTGGCAAATTGATTTTCTATGTAAGGATGAATCTTTGCAAACCTTAAACACTTTGCTAAGTTTAAAGGCAACTCAATGAATTCAAAAGGAACACCTTTGGAAGAAGATCTTGTGGTGACCTTAGGCATGGGATGCCAGGCTGATCTTTGACCAGAGATTGAGTTCTTAAAAATGGAGTCACCAGATGCAAGGTTAGTTTGCTCACTCTTATAGTAATAGGATGAGCACCATTCTTGAAACTTCCTAGAGCATATGAAATGGTCCCACCAAGCATGCCAAAAATTGTTGACACTATGGATTGCACCCTTTAAAAGAAGGCTCAGATTCTTTCTTCCACATGACACAATGGAGACATTCTTCTTGCTATGGGCTTGAAAAATTTGAGGAATGAATCTCTAGATTAAGGGCTATCTCCCCTTGATGCACCTTTGAGGTCCTTAACTTCTATTTCTAATAATGGGGGGGTGAAAAGAGAAGGATATTACAAAAGCATAACCTAACTAAAATGGTGATGCACCAAATGATTCGATCTAGTCATCTTTTATCAACACTTTACATTAAAAGGAGTGAACAAACACTTCATTTGAATAGAAAACTAGACCGCATGAGTGTTTTAACAAGGGGGATTAATGGAGATATAATGAAGAAGAACCTACCATACATGGTCTAGAAGCACACTATCAAATGGTTGCTCATCTACCTCTATGCTCGAACCTAGGCACTCCTTGTTAACCTGCATAAGATGGTCTTAGATATACTAGATATGCTGGCATCGACCTCTGAAAGGATTAAGATATAATGACTAAACATAATGATGATACACAGGAATATTCAAAAGTATAACAAATCAGATGGAGGTAAAACACACTTCATTTGATTAAAAGGTTAAATTTTTAGGGCTTCACCATACACAAGTGAGAGATATCTTTTCCAGCTGAGAGGTTACAATATATAGAATTTAGAGGACCCTTAGTATTTTCAAAGAACCAATGGCCCATATTGCATTAAACACCTTGGTAAGAGGAATCCACTCATGCTACTATCATATTTCCATAAATGCACCTGGAAGAACCATGTTGTATATGTCATAGGCATTGACTTTGCGGCTCAAACTATGTTTAATATTCCTGCTAAAGCATGGATCACTTTATTCTTTAAACGACAAGGCCACCTCCCTTGAAAACTCATGCAACTCTCTACTTATTAATTATAAACAAAGAAAAATAGGCCACTTTATTGAATGTTCACGCTCCCTTTGATTGTTGTTTAGTGGAGACTATTCCATCTGCAAGTAATTAATTCTCCTACCGACACCTTTTTTTCCACCTGGGTTGATCTGGGTCATGCCTGCACTTGGCTAGATATGTCTTCTAGAACGTTCCAAGCATTGTATTATGTGTGCATAGCCACATTTTGGATTTACTATTCTGCTCTCTCTTTCATTGCTACTTCTTATCTTTTCCTAGCAATTCGAGCTCTCGAGCTATTCTTTGCCTTCTCTTAACTCTGTCCTTGTTGGGTCACTCAGCCTTCGAATTTCTTTAGACAAAATGTATGAAGGAATTCCTTCGAACAAAATTTTTGAAGGAAATTTCCTTTAGCTTTTCTCCAATGATTAACCCATCTTATTGAATTTGACTTTCATGGGCCCGTCATCAAACATTTGAAGATCAACGACTATCTTATCACCATAAAATTGATGTCCATAGACCTGTCACCCTTTGAAAATCAACGGTTCTTTTGCTACCTTGAATTTGACATTTGTTGGCCTGTCACCATAGGTTTGAACCTTCAATGGCTAGTTCACCATGTTGAAATTAACATTCTTGGGCCCATCGTTATCCTTTAGTAATTTCCTCAACTTTTGAAAATGAACTTTTCTGAAGGGAAAGTGACCCTTCAAAAAAAGAAAAGGTCCTTTTTTGATGGCCAAGAGTCCTCCACAAAGGTACTTACCCTTTGGGTTTCTTTTCTTCTCAAATTTCTTCAAAAAAATGTCTGAAGGAATTCCTTCAGACATTTTACCTGAATAAATTTGTGCCTTCAATGTCCCGGCTTTCCTTTGGTAATTTTCTTCAGACAAAATGTCTGAAGTGATTCCTTTAGACATTTTGTCTGAAGAAATTTTCCCCTTGGTTTCTTCATGGATTTTCTTCAAATAAAATGTCTGAAGAAATTCATTGTTTGACTTGTCACTCTCTCCGAAGGAAACTTCCCTTTCGGGCTTTCTGCCTTGATCTCTTGCAAATGCACCTTCTGCCCTCTGTAAGGTCACTTTGGGTCCAAAGTTATCCTTTAAAGCTTGCTTGAATGGTCCCATTTTTTACTTTCTTTCCCTCTACAAGGGCACTTGACCTTTAGAGTTTTTAAAAAGACTTGTGCTTCTTTGAAACTAGCCCATCCTTTTGTCGATAAAAGGCTTGTCTGAGGTAATTTGATTGAAATGAAATGAGCTGTAGATCAACTAAAAATACCTGTAAAACTCAAATCACTTGGTCCTTTATAGAAATGGGCCTATCACAAAGGGAAAAACCCAAAATTTTAGTAAGGTGAATTCATCAGAGACTGGCTAACAGGCCTAAAAAGGAAAGAAAAGAGGGGAGCCTGATTTTTGGCCTGCAGGACCAAAATTGGTCAACACTATGGAACTCATAAGATAAATCAAAGTAGTACTCAATTGAACTCCAAGTGAAACTCATTGTGTAACTCATCCTTTCACCCACTTAACCTCTTATCACACCTAAGTAAGTTGAAGCTACATGTGTAGGGATTATCCATTTAATAAGTAAATGGAATAATAAATATTCTACATCAACACCCCCTCTAAGCATAACTGTTGACCATTTCGATCGTACAGGCCAAAATCGGTCTCCTTCTTCCCCTACTATTCTGAGCCAATTCAAATTTGGTTTGTACAAGTCTTTTGGCAAAAGGATGAACCAGTTCAAAGAATTCAAGGCTTTTACAAAGCTTCTTCAAAAAATTTGTCGAAAGAAATTCACAAGGAAAGAGAACAAAACTTGAAGGCACATTTCCTTAAAGTTGGAAAAGGTGGTTTAACATCAAGGTTCAACAGCATGATGTTTCCAAGAGCTTTGAACTTTGAACCATTGTTCGTTCAATCTGTTGGTTCAATCGGTTTGGTTCAAAGTGTTTGGTTCAATCGGTTTGGTTCAATCAGAAGGTTCAAAGGGCCAAAGGAGGGTGGAAAAACACTTAGAAAGAGGGCCAAAAAGGCAGAGTTTTTTCTTCAAAGAAAAGACTGAGGCAAAAGAAATCCAAGGAAATTCAAAGGAGGAATTCCTTCAGACTTTTTGTCTGAAGGTATTCATCAGAGGTTTTTCCCAAAAGAAAGAAAGGGCCAAATGATCGATCACTTCCAAAAACTCGAAGGGTAGGTGCCCTTACGAGGGGCACCCAGACGACAAGCAAGACCTTTGTAACTTTTTTGAAAGGTAATTTTGGAGACCAATCAGCCCTTACTAGGGGACAAGTGATGAGCAAATGGACCATTGCAAAACTCTGAAGGGTATCCTTAGACTTGATTTACCCTTGTGGAAGGTAGTGTGTTCCTTCAGAAAAGTGAATAAGGCAGAAAAGGAACCAAACTTTGAAAGATTATCCTTTGGACAGAAATCTGTGGCAAAGTGACAAGGTAAATCCTTTAGACAAAATGCTTGAAGGAATTCCTTCGAACATTTTGTTTGAATAAATTTGCCTGACAAAAAAGCCTGATAGAAAGTCCAAAGGAAAGTGAAGCCAAAGGAACAAAAAGTCTAAGGAAAGAAAGTGTGAAGGAATTGCCAAAGGGGGTGATGGGCTCGAAAACGTCAAAATTAAGCATCGCAAACTAGCCGTTAGAGGTTCAAACGCCTAGTGACAGGTGCGTGAACGTCAAATTTGAGGTGATGAAATAGCTATTGATTTTGAAATGCTTAAGGATAGGGTGCAGTGAACTTAGAGACCCATCGAGAAGATAGCTCTGAGTGCTCACAAAGCTAGGAAAAGACAAAGCCAGGAAGAGATAAAAATAACAAGGAAAGGTGGGAACAACCCAAGTGGCAAAAGGAAAGCATCGGCAGAGGAGTTATTCCTACGGTTGAAATAGTCTCCACCGAGTGGTCATCAAAGAGCACAAACAGTGAATGATGTGACCTATTTTTCCTCATTTTGCATTAATGAGCAGACAATCACATAAGTCTTAAAGAGGGGAAACCTTGTCATTAAAACAATCGAGCAACCCATGCTTCTACAGTAGCATTTAATACATTTTAAGTGCTAAAAGTCAAGACTGGCGACTACACAGCATGTTTCTGCTAGGGTATTTTTAGAAGGATGATATCAACATCAGTGACTTCCTCTTTCCAAGGCTTTCAATGCATCATGGGTCATTTATTTTCCAAAAAGTGCTAAAGTCTTTTTCTAAAGGCTATATATTGTAATCTCTCATTTGAGAAAAGGGATCTCATAGCTTGTAAGGCGGAGCTCTACCGAAATTTACCTTGAATAAAAAAAAAGCATTTTTGCCTCCATTTGAGCTTGCACTTTTGCATATGTCTATGGCTTTGTCTTATGTTAAGTCATTTTACTTCATGATTTCATAGAATGATTCCAACATGTCTAGTGTATTGTGAGTTCTTATTTTGCAGGTTAGCCAGAAGTGTCCACAACAGAGTATAGGTGCATGTGAATAGGTTACCATAGTGTGTCTTAGAACACCTCTGGTAGTTCTTCCTCCCTGTATCTCCAGAGGACCCCTAACTCACTAATGCAAAATAATTTCTCATATCAAATGAAGTGTATATCAGTTTGTTCTTGGTGGAAAGTGTATGTTCAAGCTAAGTAGATCAACCATTTTTTGTGCATCACCATTTAGTCTAGGTTCTATTTTCAGTAACCCTTCTCTCTTCTCAACCCCCCCTTTTATATATTAGCAGTAATAGTGAAATAACCTAGAGATGCATCAAAGGGAGCTAGCCCTTATCTAGAGATTATCCCCTCAGTTTTACCAGACCCATAGGCAAGAGAGGAGTCTCCATTGTGCCACGTGGAAGTGAGAAGCCCAGCCTTCTCTCAAGGGTGTAATCCATAGTATCAACAATTTTTGGCATGCCTGGTGGGATCAATTTTTTATCCAAAGAGTTGAAGAATTTTGGTGTGTTCTTCAACCAGCCAGCCTATGGAGGCTTTTTCATCAACACCAATGGCGATTCCAAGTTGAATCAGCTAGTTAAGCAGTCTTGATGCCATCAACAAATCATATTTTGGTATGTATAATTCCATTTCTCAAAAGCATGAAATTTTTTTTCCTTCATTTAACTTTGATCAAGCTCAGGTTGTTCATGGAATCACCTCAAACAGCTCTCCTAGTTGCCCTTCACCTAGTGTAAATGAAGTAATGCTGGAATTTGAGAAGCAAGTGATGGAGATAAATAGATTGGAGGAGTAGGATAGATATCATAAATAACTTATGTACAAAGAGGAGTGCTTGTTTAGGCAAGCTCAGGCCTTGCAATCCATGAAGAAGGAAGTAGCAAAATGGAAGAGTCCATTTATTCAAGGCAGTCAGCCTTATGTGCTTTCTACCATTCCAAAGCAAACCCCTCCTATTCTAAAGAAAGCCCCCTCTTGTGCACCAAATCCTTTCTACCAGATATCACTTGCTCACTCTATCTCATCTGATGTAGTAACCACCCCTGCTCTTAATCCCTTGCACCTAGTTTTCCAACATCAAAAGGTATTTAGAGCAACCTCCCATGGAAATGAACCTTCTCAATTCCTTAGATTGTGAATCCTCCTTTGAAGGGAATACCATGAACCAACACGTCTCTCTTTTAGAAACTCTTCCTATACATCAACAGTCTCTTCCTAGTCTTCCTCAACCTCCTCAAGTCTCTTAACATGATGTCAAGATTCCAACTTGGAGGAGGGAATACCATGAACCAACTTAGAGCCTCGAAGAAGATAAAGTTGCTCCTACTCATGGTGATGCTTATGATCTCCAAAAAAGGATCTTCTAAGAAAATATAACTAGGAAAATTGTAGAGTTGGAGTCTAGAATGAGATTCCTCAGCCAAAGTGTGATGGACGGTTCAGATCAAGCAGAAGATCCTACATTTGAACACACCCCATCTACACTCCTTCAAGAGAGATATCAAACCACATCTTATATAGATGAGGTGTTGGCCAAATGGAAGGAAGAGAATCATTCGCTTCTAGCTCAAGGATTGCCTCCTCTTCCACATGAGTTTGTCCATCAACCCTCCACTCCATTCTTTCTCAAGGAGGAACATGTTTTGAAAGAGGCAAGTGAAGAAGAGAGGATCCAATTTGTAGCTGATCAAGAAGCTCTCATGGATGACAATGAGGAGGAAATCATCATGTATTCTCCCTTTGAAGACATCATCGAAATGGAGAAGACACAAGTCATGCATACATGCGGATGTCCCAACAATATGAATAGGAAAGTAATCATGGTGAGCTCTTTCCTCCCTTTTTTGATGAACTTCCTTGTTGCTTTGATGAGGAGGATGACTATGCCATGGAACCCGAGTTAGAGGAGGATCCGGAGGATGTATTTGAACAACTATAGACTCTAGTTTTTGAGCAAGAAAAGGAGAGGCCTATTCATCTTGAGGAAAGATTTGAAGAAGAGAGCCTTGAACAAGAAGGTGATGTTTTATGGGATGAGCAATCAGTCTGTGATCTCATTTCAGACATCACAACAGTCATCCTTATTAAAGAAAGCCATGATGAAGTAGAAGATCAATTTGATAGGGTTTTCAATAAAGCAGAAGGGGACAGGTCAATCCATGATGCATATCAAGGGGCTTATGGTGATAAGCTAGAAGCCATTGATTTCTTGATGAAACACACCAGTATGAAGGGCCAACATGAGGTAGTTTCCAAAGAGCAAAGTGAATACATAGATGTTGGAGACATGTTTGACCCTGATCCACTCAGATACAAGCCAATCAAGGTGGCATGCAAGAAGAGCAAGTCACCAAATATCCATTCCATTCAGTCACTTGTCTGGCACCATAAGTTTTCTTGCCATGAAGGAGACTTAAGAAGTTTTTCCTTTGATCTTGAAAGAAAGAAAGGGCCAAAGGATAAATCACTTCCAAAAACCCAAAGGGTAGGTGCCTTTGTGGGGGGCACCCAGATGACAAGCAAGACCTTTGTAACTTTATGAAAAGGTAATTTTGGAGACCAAGTAGCCTTTGCGAGGGGGTAGGTGATGAGAAAATGGACCATTGTAAAAGTCCAAAGGGTATACTTGGACTTGATTTGCCCTTGCAGAAGGCAGTGTGTTCCTTTGAGAAAGTGAACAAGGCAGAAAAAGAACCAAACTTTAAAATATTATCCTTCGAAAGGAAATCCATGGCAAAGTGACAAGGAAAATCCTTCAAATAAAATGCCTGAAGGAATTCCTTCAGATATTTTGTTTGAATAAATTTGCCTGATAGAAAAGCCTGATATAGAGTCCGAAGGAAAGTAAAGTTGAAGGAATAAAAAGTCTGAAGGAATTGCCAAAGGGGGTGACATGCCTAAAAATGTCAAAATTGAGCATCGTGAACTAGCTGTTGGAGGTTCAAACACCCAGTGATAGGCACGCGAATGTCAAAGTTAAGGCAATAAATAGCCATTGATTTTGAAATGCTTAAGGATAGGGCACAAGTGAACTCAACAACCCACTAAGAAGATAGCTCTGAATGCTCACAAAGCCAGGAAAAGACAAAGCCAAGAAGAGACAAAAATAACAAGGAAAGGTGGAAATAACTTAGGTGGCAAAAGGAAAGCATCGGCAAAGGAGTTATTCCAGTGGTTAAAATAGTCTCTGTCAAGTGGTCATTAAAGAGCACAAACAGTGAATGATGTAGCCTATTTTTCTCATTTTGCATTAATGAGAAGATAATCACATAAGTCTTAAAGAGGGGTGGCCTTGTCATTAAAACAATTGGGTGACCCATGCTTCTGAAGTAGCATTTAATACATTTTAAGTGCTAAAATTCAAGATTGGTGACTACACAACATGTTTCTATCAGGGCATTTTTAGAAGGATGATATCAACATCAGTGACTTCCTCTTCCTAAGGCTTTCAACATAGCATGGGTCATTTATTTTCTAGAAAGTTCCAAAGTCTTTTCCTAAAGGCTATATATTGTAATCTCTCATTTGAGAAAAGGGATCTCGTAGCTTGTAAGGTGGAGCTCTACCAAAATTTACCTTGAATAAAAAAGAAGCATTTTTGCCTCCATTTGAGCTTGCACTTTTGCATGTCTATGGCTTTGTCTTGTGTTAAGTCATTTTCCTTCATGCTTTCATAGAATGATTCCAACATGTCTAGTGTATTGTGAGTTCTTCTTTTGCATGTTAGTCAAAAGTGTCCACAATAGAGTATAGGCACATGTGAACAAGCTGCCATAGTGTGTCTTAGAGAACCTCTAGTAGTTCTTCCTCCATGTATCTCTAGAGGACCCCTAGCTCACTGATGCAAAAGAATTTCTCATATCAAATGAAGTGTATATCATCTTGTTTTTGGTGGGAAGTGTATGTTCAAGCTAAGTAGATCAACCATTTTTGGTGCATCACCATTTAGTTTAGGTTCTATTTTCAGTAACCCTTCTCTCTTTTCAACCCCCCTTTTATATATTAGCAGTAGTAGTGAAATAACCTAGAGATGCATCAAAAGGAGCTAGCCCTTATCTAGAGATTCTCCCCTTAGTTTTGATAGACCCATAAGCAAGAGAGGAGTCTCCATTGTGTCACGTGGAAGAGAGAAGCCTAGCCTTCTCTCAAGGGTGCAGTCCACAATGTCAACAATAACTTAGGTGAGCAAAAAAAAAAGATGACACCTAGAAACAAGGTCTGATGAAGTACCCATGCACAAAGAAACTCTCAATAAATGAAGTAAAAGGAAAAAACCCAGTGGAAAAAAAACTCCCCCCAAAAGAGAGACAAAAAAAGAAGGCATGACTAGAAATCGCACCTCTAACATGTTGGTGTAGGATATTTATTATTCCATTTACTTATTAAATAAACCTATACATGTAACTTCAACTTACTTAGGTGTGATAAGAGATTAAGTGTGTGAGAGGGTGATTTCCTTAGTGAGTTCCACCTAGAGTTTAACTGATTACCACTATGAGTTCTATGAGTTACACAATGAGTTACACTCAGTCCCACAATGAGTTCTCTTGTGGGTTAACTCTCCCTACTCCTTTATATTCCTCTTCACCAAACTATTGTTATAGAGAAGATAATTGGTAAGCAAATAAATTTAATACATCAGACAATTATTGCTCATCCTCTTGAATACAAGTAGGGTCATTATTCTAGAATTATTTTTATGCTCACTCTACCATAAGATGATATTCTGACATGGTATCATAGAGTAAAGTTATGGTAATGAACATCAAGTTTATCTATTTGATTTATATTCTGTATTCTTTGATTTTTTAAAGAAAAAATTACATATTGCTAACATTGGAATTTGCATGTATTTTTTATATTAATTTTATAAAGTTATTTCAGATCTAAGGGTTTGGATTCATTATTAATTGTGGTATTGAGACATACAAGTGTTTAGAGATCATTTATCCCTAATCAATTTGTGTTGGCTCTGTCTTCCTTAATTAGTTATGCAGGCTCCTTGCATTTGAATACCAACATTGTTTTGGTATTGAGGGTCAAATATAGTTCAATGGTTTTCAAATGAGGGTATCTTTTGCAAGAGAAAAGAGGCAATTTTTTACCTTACAAGGGTCCATTATTTAAATCCATGAATCTTCACCTGCACACAAACCTACATTGAGCTCCATTTTTTTGCTTACATGTAGACCTACATGCTAGATTTATGTAACCCCTTCCTAAGATAACGACTTACAATTTTATTACCTAGGTGCTTCCAATCCCATGACCTATCCATATTAATAGATTTTAATTTCAGCAAATACTTTGCATGTTATTTTCTACAACCCTCTGGTGAAGACTCTGCCTTTGCTCACTTCCTCCTTGCCACTAGACACACCCATTCCCATGAAAATTAGCCCTTTCTTAGCCACCTGCATTGAGTTGTGCTCCATGTTTTTGTACCACTCAACACTACCATCTAGGTTTTTGTCCCTGAGCTCTAGGGTAGATGCAGGATAATGGGGGACAAAAGGGGGGGGTATAAAGTGACACCTTTTTTCTAAAAATAATAATAGTTAAACTTGGAGAGAATGTTAGAGACACTTCAAAAAGGAATTTGACAATGACATAAAATCATGAATTATGAAATTTTGAATGTAGTTTCTAAATATATAATTTTTTCCAATACCTAGATGATAAAAGTTTTGTGAAATAGATGCATTTATGACAATAGGTTGGTCATTTTTTGTAAAAAGATAAGGAGTGTGCATGTGTACAAACACACTTTTTTTGAGTAAACGATAGAATTTTTGTATGAAATTTCATAGATAGATAAGTGAAATATCGAAGATTATTGAGAATATTTTTTGTTATATATATTATTTTTTAATAATTTTACAAGTCAAGACAACTGGAAAATTAAAACTACAAGTATATGAACACAATGTTTTGACCTTAACTTCATGAAACTCATTTTTTTAAATGCATAATTAACAATGTGTAGATTGTTGAGATATAAATCTTATAAACTTTTGATTAATATTCAAAAATTTATAAGGGAATTTGTGATGAAATATATATATATATATAATGAGCTATGTTATGTATAAATTAAGTAATAATTATAAATAATATTATAACATTAAAAAAATTATATATTCTAAAAATACACTTTCTCCTCTAAAAACTCATATATATATATATATATATATTTAAAATAATAAAAGCTGCTTGATCAAATGTGTCGATAAAGATGAAAAAGACTCATAAATTTCTTGGAAACTAAGTGGGATTCTCCATGACCAGTTTCAAGGTAGGTTTGGACCTCCCAAAACTTGAATGTAAGGAATATTTGGAGGGAAAACAAAAAAAATTGAAAATTTTAAAGGGCGTATGCCCTATGCAAAGGACCCAAGCCTTTTGTAAAGAGTGTGTGCCCTTTATAAAGGATGTACGTCCTTTACAAAGGACACATACCCTTTGTAAAGTATGCATACCATTTTCAAAGCGCATATTCCCTTTAGAAATGATGTACACCTTTTGTAAAAGGCATCCATCCTTTGCAAAGGGTGTACGCCCTTTGCAAGTCATTTTTTTTTTTGCAATTAAAATTTTGAAAGCCATGTAGTTTTTTTCTATTTTGCAATTATAGGTATTGGTTTCGAAAGAATATATTTAGTAAAATAAATTTAAACTTATAATTTAAATTTATTTTATTAAATATAAAAAATTTGGGCCACTCGACATCTTCTAAAATTGATTACAGAGTTGCAGGAGTTACCATTTAGAAGTTAGTTTTTCAAATTCTATTCCATCTAATACTTAGTTTTCAAAATTTTAGGATCAGAAGATAGAATGAGAAACGAGGTTATAAATCATGTCACATATGTAATAGATATATACCAATGATTATGCACCATATTTCACCTAATTGAGTATGCCCTACCTACTTCACTTAATTGAGTATGCCTTACCTGATCGAATACCCGAGCTTGAAGGTGGATTCTTAAATAATTTATGGGTTTTTAAATCAATGGGTCTATTAATATTCATAAATGACTGCCTTGTATCATGTAACATGTAACATACCTATAGTCATGATACAGTCACTCATATATAACATCTATAACATACCTATTACATATATGTATGCATTCACTCATACATGACATCTACCTATAATCATGATATGATAACTTATACTTGACATGAATGCAGATACTCACTCTAATAGAATCCATTTGAAATAGAATAAATCAACACACCATTCAAATTAAATCTAAAAATATACCATTCACTCTAAGAAAATGTTAGATAGATGGTCAATCCATGCATTCTTCAATTCCAATCTCATGCATTATTCCAAAGTCATGTCAAATAAAGTCATATTTTAACACCCCAAATTCACATAGGACACTCCCTTATTGATCCTCATCATCCTAATCACTCCATCATAAACCCTCATATTCACTTATCATCCCAATTCATTCCCTCATTGATTCTCATTGTCCCTCATTATCCTTGATCACTCCCTCATTAGCTATCATCATCCTTCATTATTGATAATCACTCCCTCATCAACCCTCATCATCCCTAGTCATTCCCTCATCATCCCTCATCATTCCTAATCACTCCCTCATCATCCCTCATCATACTTCATTATCATCAATCATCCTTAAACACTCTAGGTTATCAAACCTCATCAACCCTAATCATACCTAATCACTCTCTCATCATCCTAAGCATCAGCCCTAGTCACACTCTCATCATCCCTCATCATCCCTAATAACTCCCTCATTAACCACCATCATTTTTTATCATCCCTAATCAATCCTTTATCATCTTTCATTGGACCCCTCATCATCACTAATTACTCCCTCATCAACCTTCATCATCCCTAATCACCCCCTCCTCATCTATCCTCATCCCTCAATATCCCAAACAATTCCCTCATTGTCACTCATTATACCTAATCACTCTATCATCATCCCTAGTCATTCCCTCATCTAGTAGACTATGTTCCTATCTAATAATCAATATAATTTTGTTTTAGACTGAACAATATCTTTTTTAGATGAATCTTGAATGGTGTTTCAATTCCTTTTATTTTGATTGGAGTGTATTAGGGTGATTATTCTCATTCATGTTTAGTAGATTAGATAGGGTCATGATGGATTACTTTAGGGAGATTATTGAATGATTTACATGGTGAAAATAAGATAATATCCTTTTTGAAATTTCATGGAAAAAAATAATTTTGAATGATGAGGGATGATGAAAAATGATGATAGATAAAAAAATTACCTCTTTGCGCTTGTTTTGTATGAGGTGAAATCCTTCTTCTAGACACAATTATTTCCAAATCATTGAGCGAAAGGGCTAGATCATTTTGGATCTTCTCATGTTTTTTATTTATTCTCAAATTATGGTGTGGGTCATGAGTATAAAATATTGGCATTTGTGCCACTCACTTTATTATGGCATATTTTCTCCTTGCATTGATATCTTTTCGCTTGCGTAGGAATTATGATAGGAAAGTGGAGATGGGGTTGAGCTAAAATACCAATGTTTGCATCATTCCTCCATAGTGTGGTATACATAAATTATTTTTAGTGTTTGTCATTTAGGTTTCATTTTTAGGGTTTTAGGTTAAGGGTTTAGGGTTCAAAGTTTATAGTTCAGTGTTTAGAGTTGATTGTTTGGATTCTGGAAATTAGGTTTTAAGGTTTAGGGTTTATCCAATTTTAGGATTTAGGGTATGTGGTTTTGGGTTTTAGGTTTTATGGTTCTAGGTTTATGGTTTAGTGTTAAAATTTCAATGTTTAGGGTCTAGTTTTTAGGGTTTAGTGTTAAAATTTTAGGGGTCAAGGTTTTGGGTTTTAGGTTTGATGTTTAGGGTTTAAGGCTCATGATTTTGAATTTTGTGTTTAAGTTTTAGTGTTTAATATTAAGGACCTATAAGGTTAAGGTTTTATGGTTTAGTGTTTAGGATTTTAAGCTTATGGTTTGGGATTTAGGGTTAAGGGCTTAAATTTTAGGTTTTAGGGCTTATGGTCTAGGATATAAAGTCTAGGGTTTAAGATTTTAAGGTTCTATGTTTAGGGTCTAGGTTTTGGGGTTTAGGTATTATTGTTTTGGGTTTAGGGATAATATATTAGGGTCAAGTGTTCAAGGTTTATGGTGTTTAGGGTTTGGGGTTTGGGTTTTAGGGTTAATGGTTTAGGTGTAAATGGAGTGTACTAGGGTGATTAGCTAAATTTATGTCTGGTATGAGTGACTGTACATGAATATAGGAATATTTCATGTATGAGTGACAACATACCTATATGTAGTACTAGGTATGTGGTATATGTAATGTTTGAATGACTGTATCATTATTATATGTATGTTATAGGTTGAATGCTACAAGCTATCCATTTATGCATATTGATAGACACATTGATTAAAAAACCCATAAATTATTAATAATTAATCTTGAATCCACCTTTAAGCCTTTTACACGAACATCCCTAGTCATTCCTTTCTCTATATAGGTTAAAATGACCCCTATCCTTTCAAGATATAGCTTATCCAATGCCCCCTCTCCTTTTTATATATAGATGATAACTCAAGATTATGGTTTATGGATAGAGGTTTAGGATTTATAAATTTAAGGTTTAAGGTTAATGGTTCAAGATTAATAGTTTAAGGTAAATAGTGTATAGGGATTAGCCTTTAGGGTTCAAGTTTCAGTGTTATGGCTTAGGGATTATGATTTAGGGCTTATAATTTATATTTTATGCTTAAAGGTTTGGGATTTATGGTTTATGGCTCAAGGAACTAAGAGTTTATATTTTAGGGTTTGGGGCTTGGTGTTTGAGGTTAGGGTTTGGGGTTTATGGTTTCACACTTAGGGTTTAAGGTGTAAGGTTCAAGGTATTAGTCTTGGGGGTTTGGTTGAGGGCTTGGAACTTGGTGTTTAGTATTTAGGGTTTGGGATTTAGTGTTTGGGGATTAGGGTTTAGGATTTAGGGTTTAGTGTTGATGGTTTAGAGTTTATAGTTTGGGTTTTACGGTATAGGGTTTAGGGATTTAGGTTTAGTGTTTAAAATTTTTGATTTTTGATTTGTGTTTAGAATTTTCAGTTTAGGAGTTAATGTTTGAGGTTTATGAATTATGGTTTTAGGCTTGGGGTTTAGGGTTAAGGGCTTACATTTAGGATTTTAGGTTTATGGTTTGGGGTTTAGGGTTAAGGGCTTAATTTTAGGTTTTAGGGTTTAGGGTATGGTATACAGTATAAGGTTTAATGTTTGAAGTTTATATGTTTAGGGTTTATGGATTATTATTTTTGGTTTATGGATAATGTAATAGGGTTAAGGGTTAAAGGTTTAGGGATTAGGGTCTAGGATTTTGCTATATTATTTAGTATTCATGGTTCAGGATTTATGGCTTAGGTTTTGGGGTTTAGGTTTAAATTTTTAGATTTTAAGGTTTAGTGTTTAGGGTTAGGGGTTTGGGGTCAATGGTTTAGGTGGAAATGGGGTGCACTAGGGTTATTATCTACAAAGGATGTGGAAAATGGTATAAAAGGATCTAAGATAGAAAGTCCCCATAACTTGCCCAAGCCCCTCATATCATCATTTTATCTAGTACAATATGAAAATTGACCTCTATTTTATCTCAAACATAGGGCACTCCCAAGAGGAAAAATCCTGCAGGCTCAGTATGAAAAGGGCAAGGAAATAAGTTAGAGACTATCAAAACCTTGAAAAGAGATGTATGAATATGTGTTGAACATAATAAAACACATGAGAGTCAAAAAAATCATAATAAATACTCATAGGTGTTGATGATTAGCTATGTGCAGACTAAGCATACTAAGCCTTAACTAGGCCTAAAAGCCCTAAGTAGATGTAGCCTCACTTCTAACACCAAGTGAACCTTGCAGAGCATTGGAGCACCTCCATGGGGATATATAAGGTGTGTGAGAACCTTTATTTTGTAGAGAAGGATATAGAGAGATCATTTATTTGATCAAGAACATGATAGGGTGCACATAATGTCTTTAAGAGCTTGAGAGGCCAAGTTTGGAAGCTCACATTGATACATATACCTAACATAGAAGTTTGAGGAGCTAGGATAAGTTGGAGAGGGTCCTAATCAAAGATCTAGTGGAATTTATTTAGGGTTCATATGTCACAATTTTATGAACTATCCTTTAGGGGTAAAACTACCTAAAACCCTCTAAAAATCTTGTTAAGTACCCGATTGGGAAGAAGTGGAAAAAAGGCATCTTAGAGGGCTAGTTTGAATGGGAAATGATCTTGGAATTATAGAGGACTCCCTAGGTCTCCTTCATATCAAGCTGAATTGTACCCTATCTATATAAACATGGTACATAATGTATTTTCTTGATAATTTTTGATGTCATAGTTTAATGATCTCATCTATCCCTGGTCTACTATGGAGTGTTCAAGGAAGGCCAAATGATGAAGGCAATTTTCAAGGAGAAAATTGAAGAGTCCTATGCCATATTTGAGGAGTTTCATGATCTTACACAAGAGGTCCTTATTCCCCAATCCATTCATAATCCCTCCATCACACCTCATACCTCATCTGCATCCCATGAGCCTATCCATCATCCTCTCACCTCATCCCTTCTTGAAAAAGAGCCCATTTTGTGGGAAGTAAGTGAAGAAGAACAAACTCAAGCCATAACTAATCAAGAGGATTTTCCAAGTGACTATGAAGAATAAATCACCATAGGGACTACCCTTGGTGAACATAAGTGCAATTCCATCTTCTTGAGGAAGAGTTTATTTTAGGTTAGTTTGTGTTTGAGTTAGTTGGTTGTATTTTTGTGTGTGTTCCATAAGTGCTCATGAGGCACATGTGTGTGGTGTGTTGTTTTGTGTCTTGTAGGGTTGTAATATAAGTGTTTGAACTTGTCTGAGAGCTTCATCAAGTTTAGAAACATGAAAGAGATTCATAGCATCAATGGTGGAGGTATAGTATTGGTTATGGAAACTGTCTACCATGTACATAATCAAATAACACACATTCACATACAGACCTCCTGCATACACACCTATAGGTGTTCCCAATAAGGGACTGGGAAATTGAATATTAGGTTTTATGGTTTAGTATTTAGGATTTTAGGCTTATGGTTTCTGATTTAGGGTTAAGGACTTAAAGTTTAGGTTTTGAGGCTTAGGGTCTAGGGTTTAAAGTTTTAAGGATCTAGGTTTAGGGTCTAGGTTTTAGGGTTTAGGTATTATTGTTTTAGATTTAGGTATAATGTATTAGGGTTAAGAATTCAAGCTTTATTGTGTTTAAGGTTTAGGTTTAGGGTTCAACATTCAAGGTTTATGGTGTTTGGGTTTTGGGTTTTAGAGTTAATGGTTTAGGTGTAAATGAAGTGTACTAGGGTGATTAGCTAAATTTATGTTTGGTATTAGTGACTTTATTGTGAATAAAAAAATATGCCATGTATGAGTGACAACATACCTACATGTGGTATTAGGTATGGGGTATATGTAACGTATGAATGACTGTATCATCATTATATGTATGATATAGGTTGAATTCTATATTTTAGACATTTATGCATATTGATAGACCCATTGATTAAAAAACCCACAAATTATTTTGGAAATCATCTTCAATATTTTTACATGAATGTCCCTAGTCACTCCTTTATCTATATATGTTAGAATTACCCCTATCCTTTAAAGATATGGCTTAGCCAATGCCCCCTCTCCTTTCTCTATATAGGTGATCATAGACACCTAAAACTAGCCATCAAGAACCTTCAACTAGGTTTTTGACTAATTTCTACCAAAGTGCACAATTTGGGTTAAAAACACTAAAGTGCATTAAAAGAGTAGTAATTTTTATATTCAAGTGCTGATTTTTGCTAGGGTATCATTAAATGGGGCAATGAAATTTATGAATCTACTAACTTTGATTAGATTATTTTGAGTCAAAATGACATTTTCGCACTTGGGTGCTCTAGATTATTCTTTTATATCAAATTTATTATACGAGACATGTGCCTTTGTTATTTTGCACTGGTAACATCCTAAATAGGATAATAGTTCCAACACATCTAATATCGACTTCCAATTCCAATCTAGTCAAATTTTGATCCAATAATATGACAGTTTGACCAATTTGATTAATCTGTGCACAAATTGCCAAGGTTTTGCATCAAAGTTGACTAATCATGTTTAAGGCTAATTAAACCAAATCAAGAGCTTAAGTTAATTTTCCATGGAAATTTTTGAATATTTATTTTTAGAAATTATTATTGAATATTTGCATCATCAAATGACATCATTTCTTGGAAAAACATCCCTAGGCCATAAATGCATAAAATATCTCATCAAGCCACCCCATGCCTGATTAAGACCCTCCCATACCTCTTAAATGCCCATTATTTTCAAATATTTATGGGGGATATTTATGAATTTAATTACATAATTTGGATTAATTCATGGCCACACATCTCAATCTTGAGATGGACGGTCATGGTTGATCTTAAACCATTTCAAAAATCTATAAATAGGAGGCCTTGCCTATTGATTTTTAAGCTCTTTTATGCCAAACTTATAATGCCCAAGTGCAATCAAAATTATTGCATCTTAGTGTTATAATGCCCAAATATTGAGCCAAGCCAAGCCAAGCCAAGCCAAGCCAAGTCAAAGCCAAACATGGTGCTAAGGAGAGATGAAAGTAGCCATACTTCATTGATGAAGACTTTATGAGCACAAACCGAGCAAGCCACTACAACAAGCATTTTTGAGCATCCAAATAAGGTGAATGAAAGTATTTATTTCATGTTTTAGTTGTGTTTTTAATTTTTTTATTAACTAAGATCCTCCTTTGAGATAAGCTTAGGGTGTTAGTTTAGTGTGTTTTTGAATTGATTTGTTTTATTCACTAATACAATACTAATCTCCCCCTATTTCAATAATATGTTCATAAATGGCACGCCCAATGGGACTTAACCTTGCAAATTTGGTCAAATTACACTTACAAGCAACCTACTAACCATTGTCATGCAAGATCTTGGAGTGTGGAGGTAAACAATGTAAAGATTTGAGCAAAAACCCATTTTTTTGTAAGCCACAGTTTTATTCTCGAAACCGTGTAACCCAAATCGACTGTGTGTCCAAATCATCTTAAATCGGCCCAAATTTGGCTCAACTTACCCTAAATCATCCCAACTCGACTCCAACTCGACCCTAACTTGGCTCAAATCACTTTGACTCAGCCTAACGTGAATCTAACTCGACCCTAACTCATCCTGACTCACCCCAACTCAGTCCTAACTTGCCCCGACTCAACCCCAACTTGCCTGTTAACCCAACTCACCTACCAACCCAAATCACTTACCAACCTAACTCAACTATCAACCCAACTTTACTGTCAACTCGAGAGCTCATTTTCCAAGAGTCCTTGTCTCATCCTCTAAAGTGCTTCAAAGCAGGTAGTCCTAATCTTATTTTTACAGGTTGAAAGGATGGTTTAGAAGTTAATGTGGGTGTTTTATCTAATCATACACTTCAATTTGGAATTTTAAAAATAACTTGGTTAAAATCATGCACACTTCAAATTTGATGCCTAAAATGAATCTTTAACATGCTAAGTCTTAAACACTTCAAACTTTGGGTTTAAAACAAAAGTAGGTGCTTATTGTTTCATTTAGTCTTTTTTGTTGTAATTTTTACATATTTTTACAAATTAAGACCAAGGAGTCAAAATAATACCATCTAATCTTTCATTTTGTGCTTAAAATTGAATTCTATCAAATTTTATTTTTAATAGTTGTTTAAACTTAGAATTTGATTGACAAAAAGAGGGATGTTGCATGTATGTTTTTCCATCTATCCCCTTTAGGGAAATTTTAGAATCAAAAGTTCCATCCTTATTGAAAACATGTTTAGTCCAAGGAATATAAATAATGTCATCTAAAGCACTCCCCAAAAACTCATAATAGTTTGGGTGATCTTGAAATGACCCTAAAGTCTTTCTATTAGTCATTTATTTTATTGCATCTTGGCTTACGAGGGGGACTTCATTACCTCCCATAAGTTCTATAGGAAAGCTTTGACCCAAGGTTTCATATCCTAGAACTGACTTCAACCACTCCCATTAGAATCAAAGGTTTGAGTGGTTAAACCACCTTCTAGTGTTAAAGTTGCACATGGGATGCATCTGCACTTTGGACATCGTACTACACTGAGCAAGTGATGGATGTAGTGGTTAAAAAAAGGACAAAACCTTTTTATAATAATCTAAGTGTTATAAACACCCAATTTAAGTGCATTTATTTTGTAACATGACTTTAAAGTCATTGGACAATTACTTCATCTAGACATTCAAAAACTTGTAGATCCTAGATAAATCCCCAATTGCCATGGAAGTGTTGTTGGTGCAAGGTGCACCTCAAGGTCTATGCCATAGTACTATCATTTGAGAGAAGGGGGGTGTAAAAATACTATATAATGTGTATTTTAATTTTTGGATGAACACTAAAAGCCTCTCAAATGATGTATATTGATGGATTTCAATAATACCAAGCAACCTTTTCTATTTAGGACTTAAGAGCGATTAATTACTTAGTTTTGTCCTAGATTAAAGTCTTGTTTAGAGTCAAAACTTGTTGTGAAAAAATGATACAAACCAAAACACATAGTCTTCATTTTACTTTGAACAAAGAGGCATTATACTACCCACATGAATAATCAATTTATTTTGTTCAAAGTTCATCAAAACTTGGAGTCATATCATCCACTTTGGCATAGTTATACTGCTCAATTGAGTCTAGACTATTACCAAACATTATTTAAAGTCCTTCACTTATATTCCAAATTCAAAATTGCACCTTCATAAGTTCATAGGGTTGATGTATAAGTGGGTTTGCCATTTTCACTAAAATTTAGAGAACTTAGGTTCAATTTCCAATTTGGTTTGAAGGACATTTAAGACTCATAATCATTATCACCACTTGATAGACTTAAGTCATTTTATGCTAAACACTTGCACTTTGAGTCTATGCACCAAACATTTTTATTTTACAATCCTATTTCCATTAAGATCATTTGAATACATACTTTTTTTACTTAGAGATATTGTCAAAACTTTGAAGATATGTATGTCATTTGAGGTAATAAAGGTAGAGTTATGCTGTCAAATTTGTGAGAAACCATCTTTGCCTTAGAGAGTTTCTAAAACAAATGTTTTGTCACATATTTTGAGTAGTCTAGCATGGTTACAATGTCCAAAACATTTAAAACGTTATTTCGTAGACATTTTTGCATATAGTTCAAGTTTGTATGCATTTTTCAAGCCAATCCTAGTATACCTTTGTGAATCTTTGTCTAACAAAGTTATGTCATTCACATTTGTCTAACCTATTTTTCAAAAGAACCAAGTTTTAACCATTATTATCGAGAAAACAAACTATCTCTAAAGTGCCTTTTGTTTCATACCTTATACCTATTTGATAAGGTTCATGTCCAAGAGTCAAATGCCTAGTTTTTGTTAAAAGTGTTTCAAATATGTTAGATTAAAATCTCATATATCTCAAAGTCTAGCTTTTGATGCCATTTTCCAAGAGTCTTAGCACATGCCTTGTTTGAGCCTAGCTTTTAAAGTTGCGTTTGGACAAAAGACCTAAAAATAGTTTATTTTCCTAGTTTAGACTAATTTGAAACACTTTGATCTTAGATTTTGGCATTTTGATTTTAGGTCCATTTACTTGATCCTTTTGTATAAGACATGTAACATTAGATACTTAACACTAGCTTATTTTATCACAAATCATTGCATAAACCTTTCCATCATTTTGACTAATCTAGACCAAGTTTGAATATCATATTTTAGACATTATATTTTTAGAGTTTGTATAACTCTCTTCCTTTTCTATCACAAAAACATTTACTATGGATCCCAAATGTATTCCTACACTCGTAGTGGACTTATGTATAATCTAGGGATTAGTAATGTAGTTGCACAAGAAGAAATGGTGTAAGACCCCTACGTAGATAATATTTCTTATGAGATAGATCTTTATCCCTCTTATAATACTCAAATAGGGGCATAAAACCAATATCCATTGGCTAACTATTTGGTTAATACACCACCATATTCAAAACATAACCCAGAATAAACTGCCTAATACCTAGCTACGATACCCACAGTTGAAGAACCAGTTCCTGAACAATTGTACTCTATTAATATGCCTTCTACATATGATCCATTTTTATTTGAGCATCACTTATTAAAGAACAAATATGAGATTTTGGTTAGAGCCATAGAAGTAGGGGCTAACTTTTCAATGGGCTTCCCTTATAAAAGTTTACCAAGCCTAGTAAGAATGCCTCACAACATATTGTATAGTCAACAGGTCTCTTCTAGTAATCCTTTAAATCTAATCCAAGCAATGTATCAAGACCCTAATATTCCTAATAAAGGAAAGAACCTCATGGAAGACCACTTTAACCAAATACAGATAGCATATCAAGCCTACTTGAATCTAACATGCAATTTCAATCAAATGACCATGGTGAGTAAACCTCTTATTGACTTAGTTCCTATTATAGATAGAAATTGAACCCCTATGGGAGAGTTTTTTGGGATTTCCCACTTTTGGATATAAGCATGGGATCAACCTCAGGATTTGGGTATCTTATGGTGAGGTTGAGCCTTTAGAATTTTTAAAGAGGTTAGTTCCTCTTGGTGGATCACCTAAAACTAATGCTGAAATGAAACTTCATAGGGAAAAGGGTTAGAAGGGATATAAGGGCTCCTAAGAGGGATAACCAGGCAATGCACCAAATTTAAATGACCACTCATCTATGCTTGAACCCACACTAGATCAGTCATGAGACAATTTGGACTTGCACTATCTCAAGATCAAGTAAACACACACTGGTATAGGTTCAGGTAGAACACTAATCCAGACCTACAAAAGATTGAAAATACTTTAAAGAGTCAAGCAAAAGGCTAGTGGACCAAGAATACACTCATTCATGAATCCACTAAGCATAAACATACTAAAGCACTAATTGAAGACAAAAAACAGGCAAAGAAATCATCTCATTACATTCAAGAGATAGTTCTTATAATATCTCAACAAGGTTTAGCCTGGTCGAAGGAGCACATTTTTACAAACATCTCAATGAGTAACTGTCTCCCAACAAGATGACAAAATTATAAAAAATTGGGGCCCCTTATAAAGGTTTGTAAGCTTGTATATATATATAAAAAGGGGACAAGCAAGAAAAGGGACTTGCATGGGAGAATGGAAAAAGGGGAGAAAAAGTCATGGATGATGAGAACCACTATTATTATGACTACTTTGACCATGAAATGGACCACCCAAGATCACCGTAAAATCTCCTCGAGCCCTTCACACATTCAAGTCTTCCTCTTTGGAACTGAATGAGCCATACCGGTGGTAGTTGCATGCCTCAAACACATTCGAGTGTTTTTATCTTTGAATTAAATCTTGGCATGTTCTTTATTGTAACTTGGACTATCCCAAATGGTCATGGCTGCATCTAATCTTTATTTGACCACTTGCATGCTGGAGTCAAAAGGAGAAGTCCTTGCTATCCGTTGATCTTCTGAGCTTATTGGATGCACTTGTGCCACTTGTCCTTGATTGATTGGCCCTTTGGATTTGTTGACCATTGACCTTTATGTTCCTAGGCCTTCCTAATTTTTTTGGTCTATTTTGCCCTGGAATACTTTCTATAATTTTCCTTTCAAAACTTTCCATTGCTCACAAATTACTTTAGAATTTTATTTAAATTTAGACAATTTTCCTAGGTCTCTTTTATTCTTTACCTAACTGCTTGATGGTACCCTTCATATTTATTGAATTTGACCCCTTTTAGTTAAGAAAAGGCCCTTCAGCCTTATGAACTAATACCTTTAGATTATTTTGAAAAGTGCCTTTGGTATTGTGAGTGCCCTTCAGAGAAAGCTACTAACCCTTCAGAAATATGCAAAAGGTCCTTCAACTTTTTCGAAGAGGACCACTACTATTTATGAAAGAGTCCTTTAGGATTTGTGTCTAGACTTCCTTCTTTCATAAATGACCCTTGGAGAAGACTTGTCCCTTTGAGAACCCGAGAAGCACTTCTAAGACCAAATCAGGCTTTTGATGTCTCATTACTTATTTTAGGTTTCTGACTACTCACAACTTATGAAGTAATTAAGTAGTGCACCCTAAAAAACCTAAAATACACTACATATACCAAATCAAGTTTTATAAACCTTCTTAATTGCTTTGGGGTTTTGACTGTTGATTACTTATAAAGTTTTTAAGTAGTTCTCCTCTAGAAACCCAAAGACTTCTTCCAAAAAACCCATAGTTTTCTGAACTTGCCATGTTTGCTTGAATGTATACCTTCTCACACTTAGGAAAAATTTGGTATATGGGTAAAAAAAGTCCAACATTTTTGGTGACTCATAGGGAAGCATGCCTGTTATGCTTGGGAACCCAGCTTATGTTGCCTTGTCTACCCCATTAGGTATGGAGTCTCTGCTTTGGTTCAACAAGGCTGACCCTTTTTGGAACCTCCTCTTGAAGTAACAAGGAAAAAAAAATAAAGTGCAAAAGGAACTTATTAAAAGGAAACTAACCTAAAATGAAAATAATGACAAAAACAAATGTGCCTAAAATAACACTTAGAGGAATTTGAACAAGACTAATCTAATATATACACCCTAAAACTATGTGTACCTTTCCTCCTAGATTAAAAGTAAATTTTGATACTTTTCTTACATCATGAGATAAGATATTTAATAAGGAATGCAACTTCTTAATTACTTCATAAGTTGTGAGTAGTCAGAAACCTAAAATAAGTAATGAGACATCAAAAGCCTGATTTGGTCTTAGAAGTGCTTCTCGGGTTCTCAAAGGGACAAGTCTTCTCCAAAACTATTCTTACATCATGAGATAAGATATTGAATAAGGAATGCAACTTCTTGACCCTTGGTCTTGATGCCTACCTCTTCTTTGTTGCAATTGTTAGCTTCTTTATCATCATGCTCAACAAAAACTAAGAAGCTCCAAATAGGTTAGCTATGTGATTCCAGATAGTCTCAAATTCTTCATATGGCTCATTAACTATAACCTCCAATAGTGTTTCAACAAGGCATACCTCTTTGATTTATATAGTGTCCTCAATACGACTAGGCTTGTTCTTTATTTCATGTTTTTTGGGCTCATCAAGGAGCTGATAACCCATTATAAAGATCTGAAACAAGTCCCTGTCTACAATGAACTATTGAGGTAACAGAGTTGAAAGGGTGTACACTCTATCCCCTTTGATCTAATTTACAAGTTTTCCCTCCTTAGTTGTAACTAGGTCATAATTACCTTGGAGAAGAACATAGCCAGCTCTCAAGATCTCAAACAAGTCCTTAAATGAGCCCTCCAACTAATTAGGAACCTCTGGCTGCTCCATAAGTTCATCAATTTGATTAGTTACTTCATTCATTTCCTCATCTCTTTCATCATGTGGTAGCTCATCCAGGGAATCGACATCCTCAACCCCTTCATTCTTAACATAAGGTGGTAGCTTTGCATCTTCAATAGTGTAGTCTACTTCATGTACTACTACAAAAGAGTCTTCAATATGTTCTCCTTCATTCAATAAGGCTACTTTGATATTTTTCAGACTAAGGGGGGACCCTATGGTGACTTCTTCCTCATGTTTTCTTGTGATATCCTCCTCCTTAGCCTCTTTGGATGCATCTATTTGGTTTTTCTCACAGAAGAGAGGCTCTTTCTTAAAGAGTGGCATAATAGGCTCTTGAAAATGCTCAACAAGATGAGAAAGGTTTAGGAAAGATACCATAGGTTCCTAATTTTATTCCTAAAGCTAATCTACTTAGATCAACCTCACCTCCTCTTCTTGATTCTTTATTTTTTGAATGGCTCTCCATGAAGGAAAAGCTCTAGGCTTTTGAGGGGAAAGGAATAGAGGCTGCAAGGTTTCTAGTCTGATTTTAGGAAACACCACCTCCTCCTTCGGCCCATTGCTTTGAATGGATTTCCAAAATGGAAAAGATATAGGCTCTTAAAGAGGGAGAGATGGGGGTTGAATGATCTTGTATTTACTTGACTGTGTGACTTGCCTTTAAGATGGGAAATGTAGTGGTTTTGCTTTCATTTGTTGATTATGCCTTTCTTCTTCTTTCCTTGCCTTTAGCTCCAAATCTCTGATTTGATTTGCTATATTTTCTTGAAATATATCCTCCTTAAGGTGGTCAATAACACAAGAGGGATGAAGTCTTGGGCCCAAACAACATGTTGTTCCATAGCAAGCACTTCATTTTTCTGATAGCCCCCCTTGGATGGATTTCCAAGCAAGAAAAGACTATGGAACATATGATGAACTTAGAAGATTAAAAGGAGTACTTGAAATGCCCTCTGGAGGAGGAATGAATCACACATAAGAAGGCTTTGAAGGTGTGTATTTAGGTACCAAAGGTTGGTGGGGATGGCCCTGTTATTCCTCAAGTCTTTCCATCTTGTCCTCAATGCTCTGAATGTAATTGCATATATCCATCATGTCACTAGTGAGGTTGTTCCAATTTTATCTCTCAATAGGTGCCCATTCTAATTTCATTTGTTGTAATGAATCCCTCACATAATGGATCTGGTGAGTAGGGACATCTTGGCCATAACACTTTTATGAGCAGAACTCTAGTGCATACTTGTCAAGGCTCACTAAAGTTTACCTAAGTGTTGGTATAGATGGATCATGATAGGGCTAGTGAGGAGAAATATTTTTATGGGCTTGTTCATATGGATGATTAGGGCAATACTCCTGCATATATGGATCATGAGGAACCTACCAAGTTTCATCATAGCCTTGATAAAAATATTGTTAAGGTTGATTGAGCTCATATTGATCATGAAGATCATACTAGGGCTATTGATAAGGAGGTGAATAATATTAATATTCACCATAGTTATTCATGTTAGCCACATAAGTCAAGTAGGAGCTGATTAAAATTTTAAAGAGATAAAATTGGTCTACTCATAACTAGGAGCTTTGATTTGGAGTCACCAATGGTGCTAATACTTGTTTTCAAAAGCAAATAACAATGATCAAGAACTTGGGTTGCTTAAACTAGATGATAAATGCTCATAGTCACCATTGATATTTATTGAATGCCTCCAAAGGCTGATATGTAAAAGAACAACATCAAAAATCCTTTCACTGCTTTGGACCTTAGTCCCACCGAACGTGCCAAAACTATTATAGCTAGAAATTGCACCCCTATGGGAGATTTTTTCAAGCTCTCCCACTTTCGGCTATAAGCATGGGAACAACCTTAGGATGTGGGTATCCTATGGTGAGGTTGAGCCTCTAGGCTTTTTAAATAGGCTTGTTCATCTTGGTGGATCACCTAAAACTAATGTTGAAATGAAACTTCAGAGGGAAAAGGGTTAGAAGGGAGATAAGGGCTCCTAAGAGGGATAATCAGATAATGGACCAAATTTAAATGACCACTCATCTATGATTGAACCCACACTAGATCAGTCATGAGACAATTTGGACTTGCACTATCTCAAAAATGACCACTCATCTATGCTTGAACCCACACTAGATCAATCATGAGACAATTTGGACTTGCACTATCTCAAGATCAAGTAAACACACACTGGAAGAGGTTCAGACATAATACTAATCCAGGCCTATAAAAGCTTGAAAATACTTCAAAGAGGAAAGTATAAGGCTAATGGACTAAGAATACACTCATTCATGAATCCACCAATCACAAGCATACTAAATCACTAATCAAAGATAAGAAATAGGCAAAGAAATCATCTCATTACAGTCAAGAGGTAGTTCTTACAATATCTCGACAGGGTTTAGCCTAGTTGAAGGAGCACATTTTTACAAACATCTCAATGAGTAACCATCTCCCAGCAAGATGATAAAATTCTAAAAAATTGGACCCCCTTACAATGGTTTACAAGCCTGTATATATATTTAAGAAGGGGACAAAAGAGAAAAGGGACTTGTGTGGGAGAACCAAAAAAGGGGAAAAGTCATTGATGATCAAAACCACTATTGTTGTGACTATTTTGACCATGAAATGGACCACCCAAGATCACCATAAAATCTCCATGAGCCCTTTGTGCATTCAAGTCTTCTTCTTTGGAATTGAGTGAGCCATACTAGGGTAGCTACATGTCTCAGACACATCCAAGCATTTTTATCTTTGCATTAAAGCTTGGCATGTTTTTTATATAACTTGGACTATCCCAATCAGTCCTTGCATGTTCATTGCTCCAACTAGATGCATCTAATCTTTGTTTGACCACTTGCATACCAGAGTCAAAAGGAGAAGTCCTTGCTGTCTGTTAATTTACTGAGCTTGTTGGATATGCTTGTGCCACTTGTCCTTGATTAATTGGCCCTTTAGATTCACTGACCATTGACCTTGATGTTACTAGGCCTTTCTACTTTCCTTGTTCTATTTTGTCTTGAACTAATTTCTATAATTTTCCTTTCAGAACTTTCCATTTCTCACAACTTACTTCAAACTTTTACTTTCAAATAATTTTCCTGGGCCTCTTTTATTCTTTGCCCTAACTGCTTGTTGATTCCCTTCAAATTTATTGCATTTGAACACTTTTATTCAAGAAAAGGCCCTTCAACCTTATGAACTAGTACCTTTGGATTTTCCTTAAAAGTGCCTTTGGTATTGTGAGTGCCCTTCAGAGAAAGGTACTGACCCTTCAAAAAATGTGTAAAAGGTCCTTCGAGTTTTTTTGAAGAGGACCACTTCTATTTATGAAATATTCCTTTGAGGTTTGTGCTTAGACCTCCTTCTTTTTGAAATGACCCTTGGAGAAGACTTGTCCCTTTGAGAACCCAAGAAGCACTTCTAAGACCAAATCAGGGTTTTGATGTCTCATTACTTATTTTGGGTTTTTGACTGCTCACAACTTATGAAGTAATTAAGTAGTGCACCCCCAAAAACCCAAAATACACTGCCCAGACCAACTCAAGATTTCCAAACCTTCTTACTTGCTCGAGGTTTCAACTGCTAATTACTTATAAAGCTTTAAGTAGTGCTCCTCTAGAAACCCGAAGACTTCTCCTTCCAAAAAACTTGAAGTTGTTTGAACTTTCCACTTTTGCTTGAATGTCTACCTTCTCACACTTGGGAAAATTTTGGTATGTGGGCTAAAAATGGCCAACAATTCCTTTAACAAAAGTTTTGATAGAGTTAACTAGTCAAGACAATTAGAGTTTAAACCCATTCATGCAAAACACTTTGGCAGACAACTTATTGCATATGCCAATTATCAAAGAAATTTCTTCTGCTTCTACGTAGAATAATGAGCAAAACATAGTGGATAATGTGTGAGCAAAACATAGTGGATAATATACGCCTTTAGTTAATACCATGAGTGGATCCATAAACCTAGGAATGGGAGCTTCTGCACCCCAACCTTAACTAGCTACTTCATCAAGTGCATCACCAACATGATCAGGTAGTCAACCAACAACCAATGCCATGCCTCAATAATTCAATGTGATGAATCCTATTCCTCCTCAATAGGTGATGAGTAGCATTCCATAATAATAGGCATAAATGAATATACCAATGCAACAAAAGTTGAACATATTGCCACCTCAATAAGGGGGCAACTAATGTTCCACCTTATCAGGTAGTAGAAAATGTACCTTCTTCTTTGCATACCAACATGCCAATTCAAAACAAAATGATGTTTAATCAACAACATCTTCATGTTGGTCAGTGATAGGTGCCAAATCTTTAACATGTATCCACTTCCCAACTAGGATTCATATAACAAGGGGGTTCAAATGTCTCTCAAATACTTGTTAGGCAATAATTGCCTTTTGTACAAAGCATACCACAAGTTCAAAGATAGGGTCCTGGCTCACAAGTTCCCACTCAATAGCAAGGTTCAAGTAGTCAACAATAGGACCCTATTCAACCACAATAGGCACAATATCATTATATCCCTCCATCCCAACCTCAAAATCCTCCAAGTCAAACCTTTGTCACTAACCCAAACCAAAATATCACACAACCAAATGTATAATTTAAATAAGTACATCCTAATCCACGTATGCATATTCCTGGTTCATTCCCCAACCAATCTAATGTATACCAAATACCCCCATCATACCTTGATCAAAGTGTTTCAATTGTGACCACCCAACCATCTACCCAAGCCAATATTCCCACAAGTTTCTTAGAGCAAGAGTTACAATAAATGAAAGATGCAATCATTACCATCCAAGTGGGGAAACAAATTAAAAATTTTAAGTTAGATGATGTGTGTTCCTATCCTTTCAATATGGAGTACTTATAGATTCCATTTCCTTTGGGATATGAGCTACCAAAATTTGATAAATATAAGGGGAAAGGTGACCCCAAAGCCTATTTAACTGAGTTCTTTGTCACATACCAGCCAGTGGCATATAGCGATATATAACTTTTATTTTTATTTTTAAGGAGCTTAGTTGAACAAGGCTTGGAGTGATTTTTAAAGTTGCCCAAGAATTTAGTGACAGATTTTGATGACCTTTCTGAAAAGTTTGTACAACACTTTTCCTACAATATTGAACATGAGATTTCATTCGTCAAATTGACATAAGTAAAAAAAAATTGGTGAGAATTTTTCAAGTTATCTATAGCACTTGCAAGCTGATTCACTCACACTTTACCAGATAAACAATTAGCCATTGTATTCACTAAAAACTTGCATAGTGAGATAGCCTATCATCTAGAAATGTAGTGTGCACATACCTTTAAAGAAATCATTGAAAAAGGTTTGTTGATTGAGTGAGCACTCATTAATAAAGGAGTCATCAAGCTTAATTCAACTAATCAGAACCAAGGTACCAATCAGGGCTAGCACATGCCAATAACCAAGATAGACTAAAACAATTCAACCACAATAAGAATGTTATGGGAAATAGAGTGACCAAGTCACATCATGTCTAAATAGTGAAAACATCATCTAATCAACTTATACCACCTTTTCAGCTTACTCATACCTAACAACCTCTTCAACCAACACTGCAAGCACAACAACCAAGACCCATGCAATAAATTCCACAACCTTTGCCATTGCAAAACCCTCCTGCAAGGAGAATAATACCTACTCATCATATTTTTAGTGACCTTGGAGAGCCTATTGAATATGTGTTTCATAAACCTACTTCCACTAATTTTATTAGTTGGCCTATACCAAATCATTATCCCCAAGGCATTCCTTATCCTAATTGGTACCATGCAAATGAATTCTATGAATATCATCGGGTCAACGGACACAATTTATGAAGATGTGTGCAATTCAAACATTTGATTGAGAATATGTTAGAGAATGGGGAGATCACATTGGATGGTAGTGCTTCCACCTCTAATTAGACTCTTGGGTTTATCAAAACCCTTTTCCCCAACACAATAACCAACAATAACAACAACACAATGGCAACAACAATAACAACCAGTGCAACAAAAAAATAAATAGTATCAAAATCAAAGGTTGAACCAACAAAACTAACAAAATCAATAACATAACCAACAACATCAAAATAATGGACAAAACCAAGGTTAGAATAGTAATAACCAACAAACCTACCATGCAGTTGCACATGACTAAAATAGGGTTGTAGGTCATATTGCAAGGGGTAGCACTAATACTATCTCCATTAATCCTAGACCAAGCACCAATCAATCTAGACCATTGCTAAACCATGCCACTCAGTGAAATTACTTGGATAATCCTTCTTTGATTTGGGACTACATGCAGGTGAATCAACAAATTGGGATTTTCACTTTTAGACCTTATATCGATAACTTGTCCTTGTCTTGTGACCACATACAAGTACACTAGCAATCGAGACTTGTCTTATCTGGTCTCACACCATTACCATCATTTGTTAGAAACCATGGTATTATACTTAATTATTATTGTGCAATCACAACTCAGAGGTCAAATATTACCATTCTAGGCCCATAACCATTTGCCACCTCACCCATTATCCAACCAACCATTTAGCCTCAAAACAAACCATTTAACATTATCTGAGATAAGAAGTTTGATATTGTGGAAAAATTGAGGAAGACACCAGCCTAGATATCCATTTTATATTTGTTGCAAACATTAATAATCCATAAGAACATTTTGAATGATTTTTTTACCCAATCCTCTATTTTCAGTGACATATCCCCTGATAAATTTCAAGCTTTGGTTGGACACTTATGTCCCACCCAACAAGTCACATTCAACCAAAGTGATATGTCTTCCCTTGGCCCACTCCATAATAATCCATTGTACATAAAAGTTTATATAAAGTGGCGTAAAGTGAAACATGTCCTTATAGACAATAGATCAGGCCTCGACATAGTGTCTCTAAAGCTCATCAATATTCTTGGATACACAATGGCAGATCTCCAACTAAAAATAATAACTCTCAAAGCCTATGATAATTAGGAGAGAGAATCATAAGGCACCATTAGCTTGCTAGTTATCATTGGGCCTTTAACCCATGATACACTTTGCCATGTGTTTGATCTTGAGTTGTCATATAATATGCTTCTAGGTAGGCTTTAGTTACATGAGATTCATGCAGTCCCATAAGCGTTGCACCAATGTATCAAGTTCTCCCACTCAAGGATGAAAGTAAATATTCTAGGAGATTTTCACCCATATGAACACCGCAAACATCTCGAGGCCGAGTTTCAAAGCTATAATTACCAATACAACATGAATCCAAGTTCCAAGCAGGATAAACGAAAGGCCATACTTATTGATTCTCTAGAGGAAAATTGCATAGATCCTAATACCTTAGATTCCCTTTCCCACATGTCACCTCCTGAAGCTTCCAATCATTACACCAATTTAGCTAATGGCCCAGGAGAATATTTAATGAATGATACTTTTCATATTGCCAATCTTCCTCAGTATCCAAAGACCTTTAGAAGACCTAAAGTTACCCCATACATGCATTGGCAACAAAAAATCAAAAATAAAGGACTTATCATGTTTGTACTGGCATTTAACCTAAAACTAGACCCTCTCAAGGGAGATGAATCATAGTTATACAATGACAACCAAGCTGATTTTTATACGAGTGTAAATTATCCTATTCCCAATAGGATTATGGAGAATCAAGATTATGAAGGAAGAGGCCTCAGACCAAATCAACAAAGAAACATTGAGCCAATTTCCATGACCAAATATAAAGACCCTATGGACTTATTTTAAACCACCTAGTGGTGACCCCATATATCTTATTCATGTTCCATCATTAGTGACTAGTGATGATGATGCTGATAGGGAAGTAGAGTCTGATCATAACCTTATCTTTGATGACCTAGTTGAGACTAACATGTTTGATAATAATGTCATTTATACCTTACCCCAGTCATTCATCATAATCCATTGCCATTATACTATCCCCAATTGATATATTGGGACCAACAAGAATCCAGTTATCGATTGATGAGTTTCAAAATGATGAGACATTTTATGATTTTCTAGGCCTTAGAGACAATGTTTCGTTGGGATATCATAAATCAGGATTCTCAATCACATTAGATCCTAAAGCCCATTTTGGAAAGTAGGTGAACACCCTTATCCAAAAACAAATAATAAAACATTGAGGTCCCAAAGTGAAAACCTCTTTGAGCCACTTTCTGACTAGGGAAAAAGTAAAGATAAAGGCTAGTCTAGTGGTGAAAACCTGTTTCAGGTGCCATTAGATGGAGGTGTTCATTCTTCTTTGAATGTAGACCAAGAGACCACCAATGATGAACTTGCCTATGGATCTGAGTTCAATTTTGAGTAAAAACAAGTGTTTAAACAGATTCATCATGCCTAGGAGAAGCTGAAGAACAAATCCAAACAGAGGACCCTGATATCATCCAATAGTTCAAGTCTTTGCCTATTATCCTAGAAGATGGATAGACCCTTCTAGTCAAAGATATAATAGAGATAAACATCAGGACTTCATCAAACCCAAAATGGATAAAATTAGGTGCATCCCTCACTAAGGAGGAATGTGAAGTATTTATAGCTCTATTGAGACAATTTGTAGATATCTTTGCATGAGCTTATTCTGACATGCTAGGTTTGGACTCTGCCTTGGTTTTACATCACCTTGTGGTAAATCTTGATGCCAAACTAGTTAATCAAAAGTTACATAAGATGCATCTTCGAATTGTTATATTAGTAAAGAAAGAGTTGGAAAAACTCTTAGAAGTAGGATGTATTCAATCCATTGACTACTCAGAATGGATTTCTAATATTATACCTATTAGAAAAAATCCTAAAGGAATCAAAATCTATACTACTTTTTGGGACATAAAGAAAGCTTACCCTAAGGATGACTTTCCATTTCCTAATATTGACATTATTATTGAATCCATGATGGGTTATGAGATGATTTCACTCATGGATGAGTTTTCAGGATACAACTAGATTAGAATAGCACTAAAAGATCAACACAAAACATCATTCACCACTCTGTGGGGAACATTCTTTTATCATGTAATGCCATTTGGTCTTAATAAAACTAGAGCCACCTATCAAAGATCCATGACCATCATATTCAATAATATGATGCATGATATTGTTGAATACTACGTTGATGACATACTAAGCAAATAAAAAACTAGGGTTGACCATCCAATAGAGATACTTAACATATTTTAAAGACTGTATGAGTACAAAGTTTGACTGAATCCAAAGAAATGTGTGTTTGGATTAATATTAGGAAAATTACTTGGCTTCATCGTGTCTCACAGGGGCATTAAAGTTGATCCAGCCAAAATCCAAGCTATAACAGAGATGTCACCACCAACCAATTTGAAGTAGCTTTATAGTTTATAGATCAAGATCCAGTCAATATGATGCTTCATATCTTAGTTAACAGACAAGTGTCCATCCATTTACACATCTTCTAAAGAAGGGAGTTGCATTCCACTAGGATAATCATTGTCAAACAACTTTTTAGTAGCTAAAAGATTACCTAGCAAATCTACCTTTTTTATTACCCCCTATGCTAGGAAAACCATTTTTGTTGTACCTATTAGCTACATATAATGCCTTAGGGGCACTTCTAGCTCAACATGGTGACAATGGAAAAGATCATGCAATATACTACTTAAGTTGTACATTGGTCATGTATGAACATAATTATACACCTATTGAAAAAGCTTGTTTGGCCATGGTATTTGTAGCTCAAAAATTGTGACACTACATGTTGAATAATAAGACCATGGTCATTTTAAAAGTAGATCCGCTCAAGTATCTACTATCTAAAATAACTTTACAAGGTAGAATGGCTAAATAGATCATGTTTCTTAGTAAGTTTGACATTGAATACATCAATCAAAAGCTATTAAAGGGTAAGTTATTGTAGATCAGCTTGCTAAAGTACCCCTTGCAGACATAAAGCTACTCACATTCCAATTTCTTGATGAATCCATAATTACCATCATTGACATACCTCTTGAAGATAAGCATTGAAATCTATATTTTGATGGATCATTCATGACACATGGATCAGGGCTAGGCCTTTTATTTATTACACCATAGGGGGATCTAATCCTTAAATCATTTAGGATTAGTTTTCCTTGTACCAATAATATGGATGAATATGAAGCATTTATTTCAAGGCTTCACCAAGTGGTACAACAGAACATATCTCATCTCAAAGTTTATGGTGATTCTTAGTTAATCATCAATCAAGTTACAAAACAATTTCAAACCAAAGATGACAAGTTGGTTCCATATAAGGCCATGGTCGACACTCTCAAATAATAGATTGTTGACAGTCAATTTAAGCATATACCAAGGGCAAGTAACAAAACTATAGATGTTATGGCCACTATTGGATATCTGATTTGAAAGTTAGACAAAGCTAGAGAATATTAGTTCCTTAGTGAGAAATTATTTGCACTAGCTCATGACTCTGAAACCAATGTTGACACCATGGTTATTTGCTACATGGGGACTTGACCTCATTGGAAAAATCAATCCTACATCTTCAAATGACCATAAACATATCCTTACCACCATCGAATATTTCACTAAGTGGGTTGAAATTATACCCCTTACTTACATGACTAAAAAGTAGATTTCCAAGTTCATTTTCAACCATCTCATTTACCACTCTAGTATCCCTTCTAAGATTATATCTGATAATAAAGGATCCTTAAAAAATAAATATGTCAAATAGTTATGTACTGAATACAATATTAGACAACATTTCTCTATAGCATATTACCCTCAAGGTAATGGTCAGGCTGAGGCATCCAACAAAATAATTGTTAACATTGTCAAAAATATTGTCAATGATGTTGATCATGACTAGCACCTTCAAATATTTCATGCCCTTTGGGCATATTGTACCAATCATTGTACCCCCACAAAAGCCACTCCATACTCACTTGTTTATGGTACTGAAGCCATAATTCCTATTGAGGTTGAGTTACCTTCATTGTGCATGTCTTTCAAGCATGTCCTAGATGATCGTGACTATCAAGTATCTCACCTGCAAGAGCTAGACCTACTTGATGAAAAATACACAATTTCACTCAATAATATTTAGGCATATTAGAACTGACTCAATGGTCACTACAATCAACATGTCAAGCATAAAACATTTGAAGTTGGTGATCTTATTTTTAAAGAATACTATGACTAAAAAGAAGCATAAAGGTAAATTCAAACCAAATTAGATAGGGCCTTTCATCATTACTATAGATTATGGATCAAAAGCATACAAGATTGCCACACTAGAAGGAGATGAACTTCCTGAGCTAATGAATATTATTCACCTCAAGTGGTACTATGCTTGAGTATTATGGTGTACTGTCTATAGGGATAGTTTCAGTTATGCCATTTTATCACTATTCTTTATTGTATGAATATCATTCTTATCATTCCTCTTAGCCTATTACTTATCCATTTTACCATTCTGTTCTATCAACCAAGCATGTTTTGAATCTTATCTACCTAGCCCGTTTGACCTTGGTTTCACCATTAGTTACACTTTTTTAGCACCAATGAATCTGATCAGTTTCAATAGTTGTTTTGAGCATTTTAGATAGAGATAGTATTTTGGAGCAATATGGCATATATTTGGTAGTTTCATCCTTCATTTCATGTTTCATTCTCTCTCATTGTCTTGATCCTAATTATAATCACCTATGGACAAATTAGTCTTAGTGACCTATGCTATTGTATCCTAGTTATAACCACCTATGGGAAAACTAGGGGCAACACTTGTTTATTTTGCCTTGACCATACCAATTAGCCATTCTCTATACTATACTATGCATTTATACCAACTGTGCCTATTTTGTTTGAATTGACTACTACACTAGTCAGATTTGTCCATTGTAGGGAAGAACTATAGTGACTTGAGATCCTACCCTGGAACAATATAGGTAGTGTTTGATACTTGTTGATGTTAGCTCAGTCACCCTAAGCCACACTCTCACCATTTTGTGAGCTTGAATTGTTCTAGTGTCTCATCATTCTTGATCAAGTTAAGATACTCAAAAAATTCCAAAACATTTGTAAAATTGTTAGAAAAAACCAAAAACATTGACCACCTCTTTGCCTTAAGGATTTTGGGAGCCCTTACTAAGTTGCAACCAAATCACTTGTCACTTAGTTTTCCCCTTTTATCCCATGCATTTGTCATTTTTCAAGACCATTCCTATTCTTCTATTACATTCATTATGTTTTTTTCATCAGTTATCATTTTATTCTTAATTCTTGAGAGAACTACATTTGGCCTAAAGTTTTATTGGATATTACATCCATGAAATTATGTAGGCAGTGCCCACGTGCCTAGTGAATATGGAGATAGCTTGACCTCCCCCTTAATTTTCTTTTATTCCCCCATTTTGTTAGTTTGTTAAGTTTTCACCTATTTTCTAGAGGCAATGTTCATATGGTTTATATTGAGTTGTTTATTTATTTTTTTATGCTTATTTGTTTGTTTGTGTGCTTATTTATTTATTTATTTTTAGCACTGGTACCTTGATTCAATTCAATCTATGTGTGTTATTTGGGTGATTTATTTCCTATACTTACACTTGAATCCATCCATATTCATACGTCTACATTGGCATCATGGTTTTTATAATTGGTGCATTGTTTTCTATTGAGTATTAAATTATGAGAGTCAATCCTTATGCATATTTCAGCCAAGTCCTCATGATGTTATACCATGATACCTACTGACACATGATATAACAAATTTCAGCTTTTAAAATTCTATTCAATAATGGTGGCATCGACATCTCTTTGACACTAACATCCTGATTCAATCCCAATTATATCCTACACAATGTAATTAAATAATGAAAAAAATTCAACCTTTGTTTAGTTTGGATGAGCATCTCCCCACTAGTAGATTGTCCCAATTCATCTTTATCCTCTATATCAGATTATCATCATCATTGACCAAGTCAATCATGTTTTCCATCATCAAGGTCTAATGATTATAACCACTTATGGGCAAATCATTGTGCACTATCCCACCTACATTTCTCAATGATTATAATCATCTTTGGGCAAATCATTATTTCTCACGTAATTTCCTTTTTATATGCCCAAACAGGGGCATGCTATATTATTTGTCTATCTTAACTGGGATAGCTCCATCTTCTCAATGATTACAATTGCCTTTGGGCAAATCATTGTGTTATCATACCACATTGCCACTATCAAGGTATAATGCTTATAACTGCCTTTGGGTAAACCATTGTACACCATCTCACTTGCATTCTCAATGATTTTGACTACTTTTTCAAACTCATTGTGTTTTCACCCCATCATCTTATTTTCTTTGGTCCCCTTATTTTGATTCCTTATTTTTGAGGGACTGTTTACTGACCTACTTGTGCCAACCATTCCCTCAAGGGGGCATCATATAGTTAGTTTATCATCATTATAGTTATAGGCATAAAATACCTTTTCATTCTTTGAAAATATGTTACTATGCTTATATCTTGTAATGCTTTCCCAAATACGGGCAAATTGTAGACACCTAAAACTAGCCATCGATAACTTTCAACTAGGCTTTTGACCAATTTCTACCAAAGTGCACAATTTGGCTTAAAAACACTAAAATGCATTTAAAAAGTTGAAATACTCATATTCAAGTGATGATTTTTTCTAGGGTATCATTAAATGGGGCAATGCAATTTGTGAAGCAACTAACTTTGATTAGATCATTTCGAGTTAAAATGACATTTTCACACCTAGGTGCTCTGGATTGCTCTTTTATATTAAATTTATTGTATGAAATATGTGCCTTTGTTATTTTTAATTGGAAAAATCCTAAATAGGATAATGGTTCCAATGCATCTAACATCAACTTCCAATTCCAATCCAGTCAAATTTTGAGCCAATAATATGACATTTTGACCAATTTGATTAATTTGTGCACAAATTGCCAAGGTTTTGCATCAAAGTTGACTAATCATGTTTAAGGCTAATTAAACCAAATCAAGAGCTTAAGTTAATTTTCCATGAAAATTTTTAAATATTTATTTTAAAAAATTGATATTGAATATTTACATCATCAAATGACATCATTTCTTGGAAAGACATCCCTAGGCCATAAATGCATAAAATATCTCATCAAACCATACCATGCCTCATTAAGACCTTCCCATGCCTCTTAAATTCCATTTATTTACAAATATTTATGGGGGATATTTATGAATTTAATTACATAATTTGGATTAATTCATGGCCACCCATCTTAATCTTGAGATGGATGGTCATGGTTGATCTTAAATCATTTCAAAAATCTATAAATAGGAGGCCTTGCCTATTAATTTTTAAGCTCTTTTATTCCAAATTTATAATGCATAAATGCATTCAAAATCATTGCATCTTAGTGTTATAATCTCCAAATATTGAGCTAAGCCAAGTAAAATCCAAACATGGTGCCAAAGAGAGATGAAAGTAGCCACACTTCATTGATTAAGACTTCATGAGCACAAACCAAGCAATCCACTACAATAAGCATTTTGGAGCATCCAAGGAAGGTCTTTCTTTCATGTTTTAGTTGTATTTTTCATTTTTGTTTTGTTAACTAAGCTCCTCCTTTGAGATGGGCTTAAGGTGTTAGTTTAGTGTGTTTTTGATTGATTTATTTTATTTACTAACACAATACTAATCTCCTCCTATTGCAATCCTATGTTCACAGTGATAACTTAATATTATGGTTTATGGCTAGAGGTTTAGGATTTATAAATTTAGGGTTTAAGGTTTATGGTTGATGGTTCAAGATTCACAGCTTAGGGTTTGGTGTATAGGGACTAGCATTCAGGGTTCAATTTTTAATTTTATGGCTCAAGGATTAGGTTATATGCCTTATTATTTATATTTTGTGCTTAAAGGTTTAGGCCTTATTATTAACAACTTCAAGGTAAGCATGTTATGAATTATCACCTACAGTATCCAAGAGGGTTTGACAAAATTAATAGGGCAAGCCATTAATACTGGAAGCCTTATAAGTTTCCTATGAGTGTGTGCTAAAAAAATAACTAGATCCTTATTTTTAGAAAAATATTCAAAAATTTCCTTTTTACATGCCTTTTGTTTTTCATTCTACCAATTTCTCATAAAAAAGGAGCACCAATCTCCTCTATGTAATCGTTGCCTTAGCTACAAGTAGTTACTATTATGGTTTATGGCTCAAGGGATCAAGAGTTTAGCTTTCAAGGTTTGGGGCTTGGTGTTTGGGGTTAGGGTTTTGAGTTTATGGTTTCACACTTAGGGTTTAAGGTGTAAGGTTCAGGGTTTTGGTCTTGGGGGTTTGGTTGAGGGTTTGGGGTTTGGAACTTAGTGTTTAGTATTTAGGGTTTGGGATTTAGTGTTTGGGGATTAGGGCTTAGGGTTTAGTGTTTATGGTTTACAGATTACAATTTAGGGTTTGGGGTTTTAGGTATTTAGGTTTAGTGTTTAAGGTTTTGGGTTTTCAATTTGGGTTTAGAATTTTTGGTTTAGGAGTTAATGTTTAAGGTTGATGACTTATGGTTTATGGTTTTAGGCTTGGGGTTTAGGGTTAAGGGCCTACATTTAGGTTTTAGGGTTTAGGATTTAGAATTTTAGGTTTATGGTTTGGGGTTTAGGGTTAAGGGCTTACACTTAGGATTTATAGTTTAGGGTCTAGGGTATAAAGTATAGGGTTTAATGTTTTAAGTTTATATGTTTAGGGTCAATAGTTTAGGGTTTATGGATTATTATTTTTGGTTTAGGGATAATGTATTAGGGTTAATGGTTTAGGATCTAGGGCTTAGGGTCTAGGGTTTAGCTATATTATTTAATGTTCATGGTTCAGGGTTTATGGCTTAGGGTTTTGGGTTTAGGATTTAGGTTTCAATGTTTAGGGTTTAAGGTTTAGTGTTTAGGGTTTGGGGTTAATGGTTTAGGTGGAAATGGAGTGCACTAGGGTTGTTAGCTGCATTCATGTCCAATATGAGTGACCATATCATGACCACACAAAGATGTCATGTATGAGTGACTGAATACCTACATGTAGTACCATGTATGTGGTAGATGTAGTGTATGAATGACTGTATCATTACTATATATATATATATATATATATATATATATATTATAGGTTAAATGTTATAGGCTATTCATTTATGCATATTGATAGACCCATTAATTCAAGTTCATTTTTTTATGTTGGGAACAAGGTTGTTAAGAAGATTCTAAGGCAAATATAACAAACTCCAAGTATATTACATCTTAGACTTTGTTGATTGAGTATAAACCTCTTATGAAGGTCCAATGTTATTATGTAAAAACTATAGAATATTTACATGTAAAGTGACTCAAAGCATTTTAAAGTTAAGACAAGTCAATATCCTTCCAAGTAAGTAAATTAGACCATCCAGACATAAAGAGTAGAGTTTCCGTTGAACTCTAAGGCTTAAGAAAGCAATATAGGAAATTGGTTTCTTATCCTCAGAGATAGTCTCCAAACATCTTAATAAAGCTTTATAATAATCCTTTCATGAGCTTAGATCAACACCTTTCCAAGACCAAACACACCTATACACTCTATTATAGTAGTGCTTAGGACTCAGTCAACGTTTTGGGCACTTTGGTGATCTAATTGGTATCTTGAGATTATGTAAAGACACCTATGAGTCTTGTATTATTGTCTTGATATTTTTATTAAGTTTTTGAACTGAATGAGTCCAAATAATAAGGTAGTTGTAGACATCTTTGTATCAAGTCATTAAGAGGTAGAATTTGTCCTAATAGGCCTATAAAGGGTAGAGTTGTTGTCATCTGAGTTTTGAGTTGAAGTTCTTCATGCACTAAGAAGCTTGAGTCAAATAATTGCTGAAACCCTCATAGTATTGTTTAAAGAAGTGAGGATGTACAATTGAGTGCTTTAGGAGTCAAAGAAGGGTTTTGCTTGAAGGTAGATTACTATCTTAGGACTGAGTACCCTATTTTAAGTCATTAAATGTGTCTTTTGATATGAAAATAGAGGCTAAGAAGTCAAGAAATAATACTAAAGAATAAGGTCATTAGTATTTCAATACCAATACTCAGAAGACCTTTTGTGATAGACCAAGAGATAATCTATGGTTAGGAAGAGACCTAATTGCAAGCAAGTTTTTAAAGGACCTTGAAGTAGACCAGGTTGAGTAAGTTTAACACTTAATTTGAAACCATTAGGGAATAATAAATATCAAGAAATGGCTTGTGCATACTCCTTGAGATCAAGCCATGGCTCAATCATTTAATCAAGTAGAGCACATTCAAGTAGATAAAGTAGATAGGGAATACTTAAGTAGGTAAAATAGACATGTAATCCTCTATGGTATCTATATCTATTACATATATAACATGATTTGTAACCTCATTTCTCATTGTATTTTTTGATCCTAAAATTTTGAAAACTAAGTATTGGCTGGAATGGAATTTAAAAAACTATATTTTAAATGGTAACTCCTACAACTCTATAATCAATTTTAAAAGATGTTAAGTGGCCCTAATTTTTTATATTTAGTAAAATAATATTAAATTTAAACTTATAATTAACATTTATTTTACTAAATATATGCTTGTAAAACCAATACCTAATTGTAAAATAGAAAAAAAATACATGACTTTCAAAAGTTTGATTGCAAAAAAAAAACATAGCTTGCAAAGGGCGTACACCCTTTGAAAAGGACACACTCCCTTTGAAAAGGGCATACACCCTATGCAAAGGATGCACACCCTTTTCAAAGGATGCACACCCTTTGTATTCCAAAGGTCATACACCCGTTGGACTGCAAAGGGTGTATACCCTTTAGGGTTGAGACTGACCCTTCATGTATTTTACATTGTTTAAAAAAAAAGGGTGTATGCCATTTTGAAAAGGGCATATGCCCTTTACAAAAAATGCTTTGTATTTTTTATTGTGTCACCTTTTTTGTCCCCCAAATTTATGCATCTACCCTCCACAAAGTTTGAAAGCATAGATCGTGTAGTCCATAGGTGTCCCAGCCTTGATGAGGATGATCACAACCCTAGGATTTTGGATGGATAACACAAAACCATTGGGGTCATAGAATCCATTTAGAATAAGATCTCTTTCTTTCTTAGAGCTCCATTGATGTTTTGTTCTTTCACCTTGCAGCATAACCTGCACCTCATGGAATGACTTCCTTCTAACTTGGTGTTTCGTTTGAGCTTTAAGTGAACTACTAAGATGTTGTTCAAAGAAAATTTTAGGTATTTTGGGAATTCCTCCACATGCCTGTAGATCTTCAACAACTTCCTCTCTCCCATGTTGGAACAACATTTCTTCTCCCTTGTTAAAAAGTTAAAAACCTAAAATTTGTGCTAATCCTTTTAGAAAAAACATGTTGTTTTTAATTCTTTTTAAATAGACATTTTTTTTATTTTTTAAAATATTAAAAATTAAAGCATGTTTTAATTTTATCTAAAATAGATTTAAATTTTTAATTAAAACCCCTTCTAAGAGGCTTTTTCAAAAAAGTACACATAGGGGTGATTGGGCTAGGTGTTTTCTGATATCTATTAATGTGAGGAGGTCTAAGGTTTTGTGTTGATTCCAATGAATGGTTACATGGCATGACTTGTGTTTAAACCTATCAATTTTTTAAACTTTAAGTTTAATTTAATTAAATAGGCCTCATTTATGGGAAATGTATTATGTTATAACTTTTGATCGATAGCTCAAAATTAAGTGCCATCTTTTGCAAAAGTTCATGTTTATTAATCTCCCATGAATTGGTATACTTTATTTTGTAAAACACACTAAATTTATAAAGGGACATATTCAGGGGGGTTACCTGTGTTATGGGCCCTATTGATTTTTGCATTGTTATCTTTGTGCACTGATTGTTCTCATTTGTATGGACTCATTTTTGACCCAGTATGAATTTCATCTCTAGAGCATGCACCATTGTTTTCCCTTACTCTAGCACTAATTTCTCACTTGGATGCATTCTCGGCTATGTCCAACATTCCATTCATGAGCGTGCTTCAGGGGTTCATTATAGAGTATTTTGTGTAGTTGTGCACTTCCCTGGTGTCTTCTCTCAGTCATGTCGACCCCATTTGAGAGACTCCATATGAGGAGATTTTTTTGTCTCTAGTGATCCTTCTCAAGAAGGATAATTATGCTTCATGGTGGGCTTATGGAACACTTTCACACACACAAAAATCATATTCCATTCATATATGGATAGAATCCTACACCTGCTGATCCTATTTCATTTGATAAGTGGGCTAATACTTGTGATAAGGTTTTTGCCACTCTGTTACTATATGTTTTCATGGATCTTCATTACCATGTGAAATATACAAAGTGTCCCTCCACTGTGTGGAGCATCCTACAGTCTCTTTCATAGATCCTACTATGACCTACATCACACATCCTCCTCCACTTACTATTGTCTTTTTTGAGACAATTGTACTCTCCCCTCCTAATTTTATTTCTTATGATGATACATCTATGGTGGACAATGATCTTTCTTTTGTCGATCCCCCACTACATGAAAATATTATACCAAACCTTAGTTATCTCATTATAGATTATGCATCCATTCTTGTGAAAATTATTGCTCTTTTAGAGCCTTCATAGACTTGCATTTCAGAGGACTTTACTAATTTCAGTGAGAGTGTACACATTGAGAGTATCAATGACTCATATTTTATTGTGGACATTCATCTTGTAGAAATGAGTGCTTCATTTGTAGACTAGTCTTCAATTTTGATGATTTTTGAGCCTTTCTCTCCTCTTCGCATGGACATTCTTTCAGTGAATGTTCCATATTTATCATCTTCTCTATCTATTCTCTCCCCTTCATTATATGCTTCTTCATTGACATCTTTTATAGTTAGTCCTATGACATCTAATCAGACTTTAGAACATTTGAGCATTAGCAGGGAGACATTTGAGCATTTTATAAAGATCTACATCATGATTCCTATCTGCATTCCACTTGAGTGGGAATTCGATATTTTGATATCTCATGGTTTCTTTCTTCTAAAAGGAAGAGATAAAATTTGTTATATAGGAACCTACTACAACATTCACCATGAAACATTCTATGCATACCTTCTCTCTCTTCTTTGTGGAGGCACACATCCTTCATATTTTGTAGGATATTAAGATCATCACTATATACTTAGGTACCTCATCAAGCCTCATTGTCAGGACCCAATTTTCTAGCCCACCTAAGTTATTCTTAATGGTAGGGGTGGTGCTGTAGACCTGGGATTTCTAGTCCTACCTTCTTTTTTTTGTCTCTATTTTTTTTGGGGGGGGGGAGTTTTTTCCCACAGGGTTTTCTCCTTTTACTCTATTTATTGAGAGCTGCATTATACATGGGTACCTCATTAGGCCTTTTTTTTTGGATCCATCTTTTCTTTTTTCCCTACCTAAGCTACACTTAAGGGGGGGTGTTGGTGTAGGATATTTATTATTATATTTACTTATTAAATTAATAATCTCTACACATGTACCTTCAACTTACTTAGGTGTGATAAGAGGTTAAGTGGGTGAGAGGGTGAGTTCCATAATGAGTTCAATTGAGTACCACTATGAGTTCCACAATAAGTTACACTTAGTCCCAGAATGAGTTCTCCTATGAGTTAACTCTCCCCCTAAACCTTATTTATATTTCTCTTCACCAGAATATTGTAATAGAGTAGATAATTGATAAGCAAGGCAATTTAATACATTAGACAATTATTTCACATCCTCTTGCATACTTCTGAATACAAGCAAGGCCATTATTGTAAAATTATTTATTTTTTCATTCTATTAGAATATCACCTATTGGCAGAATGAGTACACAAATAATTTTGCAAAAATGACCCTATTTGTATTCAAAACTATGCAAGAGGATGTGCAATAATTGACTAATGTATTAAACTACATTGTTTACCAATTATTTGCTCTATTAAAATACATTTCTCATAAATGAGGAAAATTTGGATAATGCTCCAAAATAACTAAAACAAGAGAATCCTCAAGAGAATATCCAAAACCATTACACAAACAACATCTCCATGATGGTGATAGTAAGTGCAAGTTGGAATCAGGGAGGGGACAACCTTTTAATCATGGGAAACACATCCAATAATAATGAAAAGCATATCCAAAGAGAGATGAACATCCCAAAGGAGGAGGTAAAATATTTTCCTCTCATCATACTCACATAAATGACAACCCTAAAAGGTATGGCAACCATAAGTATTCCAATGTCTTATTTCATTATGAGGAGATTGGTTTTGAAACACAAACATTGTGGTATATGTATCCATATACTTTTTTTAGATTGAATAACCATTGTGTGGATATGTATTGGAAGAGAAATTCCATATAGAGAAAGATCTTATCCTTTAAGAAGAAGGAAATAAGCTATAAAGACCATTCTCCAAGCCAAAATGTGGAGAATGGCAAGAAGGGTTTGTTGTTTGAGAAAATAGACAAGAATCATTGCACTCATTACAACATGAGTGGGCATTGGGTTAATAAATGTTGGAAACCTCATCCACAAATCTATTCAAAGATTTTCAAGGATTACTCCAAGAAGAATAATCATCCATAAGCAAGAAGGAAGTCGGGAAAGCAACCACAAAATTAAGAGGTAGTAAATGAAAGAGTTGGACAAGCACCGATAGTCTAAGAGGTAGCCTCTGAATAAGCCCACCAATCTAAGGAAGATCCTATCAAGAGGAAATCACCCAAAGAGGAACATCCATTAGATTGGATCAGTAAGAAATGGATAACATATTTGTATTGCTAAATTTTGTTTAGCATGCTTAAAATACCTCTAAATCACTTTTTATGTTTTCATTGTTGAATAAACATTAAGGAAACTAATCTTATTTGTATGAGAAAGTGTGGAGATAAATCACTCATTGAGATTTAAATTGAAGCAACCATCTAGGATGAGAATCACATCATAAGCAATCCATTATGAAAGGTTGTATCATTGTTTATTTTGCATTCTCATGTTTATTTTGTCTACCATTTCTTATCGTATTTGGAAATATTGGTAGAGAGACCCTCGATTAAGAGATAACTCCAAGAAAATTTTCTCCAAGTCAATTTTTGTGGTATGACATCAGTAGACATGTTGATAAGCATAATTATCATGCACATGAGGAGACAAAGTGGCATCAACATAAAAGGATCTTCCATGGTGAGTAACACTTAATAAGTGTATTTTTGTTTTATAAATGCATGTTTACATTCATTTTATTTGATTGAAATATGTTTCTTTGAATGAGTGCATGTGCAATTGTATAAATGCACATTTTTAAGACCCTAGATTAGGCAATGTTTGTAATACAATATGTTTTATTTAAGACCCCAAGAAGGATAAATTGTACAAGTGGTGACCTCAAGTGGTGACCTGTTATAACATCAATTAATATGAAATGTAACTTTTGCCCTTGTTAATAATTTTGAGCAATAAGGAAAACATAAAATGGCTAAGAGAATCCACTAGAAGAAGTCCAAGGCACCAAGAGTGCAAAAGAGTCATTTGATAGATTTCAGTTTGAAAATTCAGCCTCCTAGAAAAAGAAACAAAATTAGCCTCCAAGAGAGGAAACAAAGCCACCTCATATGATCATGGATAAAGGTGAGAATAATACCTTATATTGATGTTTTTGCTCCTGAATCACTTGATGCGTTGTATGAAGAAATTGTTACTGACAGAAGAGAGAAGCCTTTTGGCAGACCAAAAGTTTTTTGGCAAGGTGTGATCTAGAAGGATCTCCACTTTCAACAAATTCATATGGTTTGCATGCTTTCTGAAACCTTTTACACAATTTATATATTTTTGAGATATTTATAGTGATTTTTGAATGGATTCATTTTGACATCGGATGCAAAATTTGTGGCTCACTAAAGTTTTTGAAAAATAGGGAAAAAAGATATGCACAAGATATAGTGTTGAGTCAACAGTGATTGAACTTGTACATACTTTCAATAGGCTCAATTAGGGCTTGACATGTGGTAGTGAATGGACCATTTAGATCCTGACATGTAAACCAACTAGATGGTGACATGTGGTAGAGAGAAATAAAGGGGTTTGTTAGTTTTAGCCTCTGGTCTATGATAATGTGTCCTTATTTATGGGGTCCATGTTATTTGTTGACAGGGGGCCCTTCAGCTGGTGGGCTCCTCTTTTTATAATGAGGGGGGCCCTATTGCCTTTACTTCATATTATAATGGTGGAAAATTTCCATATAAGCTTGTATATGTTTTCAAATGTTGGTGTCAAAACCATATGGAGAGTTCACAGGCCACCATGTGGCATCCCACTCACCTGCCCACGTCATCAAGTTTCATAGCATGGGGTCCAAGTTATAGTGCATGGAGTAAGACTAAGTTTATGGTGGTCCTCATGACCAAGTAAGAAGGCATTGAGTTCATCTTTTAAAACTTGTTTGGTTCTAAATTCACACCAATGTGGGATAAAATTTCTATGTAAAGAGCCAAAAAAGACACAAAGCCTATTCAAAAGGCAATGTGGGAGTGGGGATTTATACCCCTCACCCCATGCTTCTATTCTTAAGGCTTAACCATTAGGCTATAAGCCTAACTTAGAAACCATTGGCCAAGAAGAAATAATTATGCTTGAAACCTGGGCAAAGACTTATCAAAAAAGCTTAAAAAGGACAAAGGAGATTTGAACCCATGACTTCACATCTATATTTGTGAGTCTTCCAACTCAACTAAGCTGAAGTTTGGTAAATTAAAGGTATGATTTAGTTATTACGCTATGGAGATTAACTTGTAAAGGATATTTTAAGCCTTTAACACTCATTCAACCCATTAATGTGGGATTTAAGCCTAAACAAAGTATGGGAAAGGTGTTCTAGGAGGGATTTGAACCCCTCCATGTTTGGAAAAAGGAATTGGATTTGACCAATGGGGCCATCAATTCCAAGACATTATAAAAAAGGTGAATTTTTATTTGCAAGGGAAATTTTTATCTTAAAGGAATTGAATTTTTTTTCAAGCCTCTTTACAGAGAGAATCAGCTCCTAGTTAGGAGAACTTTGTAATCCTATTTTGGGAGAATAAGTCATTTATTGTGAGAATTTATTTTTCCTTTCCAAAGGAGATAACCAAACACTTATTGGGATAAAATTTTTAGCCTTTTTTATTAAAATAAGTGTTTTTATAAAGGAGAATTAATGGAACAGTTTGTCGATTAAATGGACCTGAAGATGTAGTCCATTAGGTACAAACTTTGTTATCATCTGGTTTGCATTGGTATCATTTACTTGATTTTTATTATCAGGTTTTTGATGTTGATTTTAATTATTATGCTAATTTTCAATTTAAAGGATGGGAAATTGAGAAATTTATAAAGTATCTGATTTTGGAGAAAACTGAGTCAATTTTATTATGCCCATTTTTGAATCATTGAATCTTTCTCATATTTAACTAAAGTTTGGTAGGAATTGTAATAAGCCCAATATCTTAACAATTTATTACTTATCCTATTGACATCTCTTGTGTTGTTATAAAAAATATTTTATTTCTTCTCTAATCATTTCCAATAAAAGGAGTTTTCAATACATTAAAACATTATTAGCATACACTAATGACCAACCACATGGACAATGCATTATTCACGTAGTTTTTCCTATATGAATTTAGGAATTGAATATTTTTTGTCTTTATATCATAGGGTATTGACCCTTCAAGTGTGATCTAAACAAAGTGTCACAAGTCTATTTGATTTATCATCAAGTCTTTCTATTCATTGTTGTGTATATATAGATTTTTCTTCTTCATGAAATTCACTTTAAACAGGACACAGGAGAATGTGTGTCTAACCCTTTGTAAAACCACATCAATGATAGAAGTTTTTATTCACTTTATTATAGACTATATAAAAGTCAAATAAAAATTATCTTGAAATGTAAAATGTCTATCATTTGTTCTTCAAATGTGGGTAAGGTATGTTAATTGGCTTATAGTTTACAACTGTCAGAAGTAATGGTGCATTGTCTATTGTTAGTACCTAAAAGGTACTATATTTTTCACCTAAAGGCATTATTGAGACCTATTTATGGGAAATGGCCAATCGAAGAAGGCAATCAGAGTAATTTTTGTTAGATTTTCCTATGTCCATAGTTCCCTTGTAAATAAAATAATACTTTCATAGTTAACATTAACTGCCAAATAATTCCTACCATTAGAGCCAATAGGATGGCCTTGTTTTACAATATATTCCATATTTTCCTTTGAAAAATGTGGAGAGTAGCTTGCTAGTTATGGAAGATAGGGAGTTTGCATATGTTGGGCAGTACCAAATGATGGTTTTTGCTACAGTTTTGTGGTAGTGTGTGGCTAGTGTAGGTGATCTGTCTATAGGAAATTTATAAAACCCAGGTTAAAAAAAATACCTATTCAAATTTGATGAGAAACTATAGGGGAAAACTAAAAAAGACTGTTGGAGATTTTCTTTGGCCTGGTGTTAACAAAAACCCTAAAACAACTATGTAGGTTCCATTATGGGCTTTGAACAGAAGTTTCATTTGCTAAAAACTGACACTATCTACGACCCCTGGTTTCATTTTCATTATTCCACAATCTAGTTCTCATTTCATTCATAGCACAAATTTTCCCCAAAAATTCGTCATTTTATCATGTTTTAGTTGAAAAGGGTACTATTATTTTTAGCAAAAACTATTAAATGCAGTTGCTTCCTCTCGGTGGCCAATGACAATGTTTGGTGTAGGGGGTTTGAGAACTATACATGGAGATTTTGATAGGAGGCTGATGATTTTATTCTTAACCTAGTTACCATTAAGTCATGGTTTTTTCTCTGGGAATGGGCCAATCAGTAGGGTTTGATTTTTTTAACCATAGATTTTTTATCAATGTCTAAGATGGTCATTTTAATACTTGTAAGAGGTAGACGTGGCCACATAACTACTACTATGTGAAAATGTTGGACATCTATCTGCTAGTGGACATGGTTGTCAATATTCTAAATGTTGATGGATGCAAAGTGAAATGGGTAGAGTTTTTGTGGGAGTCAACCAGGTATTGGAGAATTTCATTACAAGCAAGAGAATTTGAAGACGTCAAGAGCAGGCCCAAACTCATTGAAGCTTCAAGGTCTGCTAATTATTTCCTATAAAAATTTCCTTGTTTGAATGTTAAAATGTTTTGGGCATGGCATAAATGATATTGCATTGTCCATTGGCTCCTGAGATGTATTCAATAATGCTTCCAGACCCTGATTCACCTTTGGTTGGTACATCCACCGCCACTGTTAAAGCTCCCATGCTAATCCCTGTTGAAATCCTATTGTTTCCCTGGGGTAAAATAACCATTTTGGGTTATTGTATACATCTACATGGTCGATTTTATGAGTACTCAATTTTTCCCTATTTCTTTTGAATGCCTCAATTTGTTAAGAAGAATTTTATTCTCCTAAAAACTCATAATTTTGAAAGTAAATTCTTAATTTATAGTCATTATGATTTCTGGGTGCTTAAATTTCCATTTGGATTATTTTATTTTTGTTTTTTTGCAATCGTTGGTAGACTTAAATACAATTTCCTTGTCAAATTCTAATGTATGAATTTGTTGTAGTCTTCTAGTTTGAAGCATGGCCCTTTTCTGATGGATTTCTTAATTAGGTCTTTGAACATAAAAAAATCCAGTCAAATGTTGGATTGAGCCATAACATTCATGGCATGTTCAAAAAATTGGTATGAGTCAATCATCAAATTAGGTGGGGTTAGTTCTGGTTAATCATTACATATCTAGTTAGATAGAAGAGTTTATATGGTGTCCAATTTATGTGCCTATTTCAATAACTTTCCACATCCAATCTGCTTAGAACTTGTAATACAAAATGATTTTAGGCCTTGTAAGCTAGATAATATGCATACCATTTACCTCTACTGCATTCGATAAAAATGAATCTTGTGTATATTCTAATTTTCATAAGAATCATTGTGTACCCTATTTTAACTAAAATGCTAAATAATCGATCAGGTGATTTAGATCCTTTCTTAGATAAAGAGGCAATGACCATGCCACAAAAAAAGATTATAGTTATGGTTTCTATGTGTATGCCTTGTTCTGAACATTTTTAGGCTTAAAATGTTAGTATCTCCTATGGTGGCAGCTAGAACATAACCCTATATTTTGACAGCCTAGATTTCCCTACTTTCGTAGTTGCTTATGGTGGTCAAGCAATAGATTATCCTATGCATCATAACATATAGTAGGTAAAGATTGTCATAAAATCTAAAAAATATATATCTTTATCTAAATTTTTTTTAAAACCACTATTTTGTATTCTTCACCAAATATAGCTCTGCTAAAACTACCAAGGCTTCTTCAGCCTTAGACATAGCACTTTTGTTGTTGGGTATGACTCATTCCTCCACTCCATCAATTAGATTTTCCATATTTTTTATGCTTCTTGCAAATGAAATTCAAATACCTACCTTAAAAACTAAAATTAATTTGTTTGGATGAACACACAAATGGACCCTGCATTCATACAGAACAAACCTTGTGAAATAATAGAAGCATTGAAATTATGTATGAGAGCATAAAAACCTAGATGATGCTTTAAGGTACCAACTCCCATAGGGCTGATAGGTTCAAGACAAATCCAGGTGAAACTTTGATAAAATTTTACCAAAACCTACCCATGTATAGCTGATATTTAAAAGTATGTATGGATATTCCACCTATTAAGGACATAAATTTAAGGTAAATTTTACTGAAACTAAATGAAAACCAAACCAAGAATATCTGAAATTTTAAAGTAGATTCTCCTAATATTTAATCCCAAAAAAATGTACTACTAAGAAAAACATAGTGAAAAAGACAATTTCAATTTGTTTCTAGAATAATAAATACAAGATTACAAGTTTTATCAGCGTCACAAGTATGAAATCATAGGTTTATGGCAACATGGTCCTTGCATACTAGTAAGTAGATGGTAGGTAAAATTCAGTGTCTTCCATAAAATAAATGATATATGATCACAATATGGTGTCGTAGACACCTAAAACTGGCCATTGATAACCTCCAACCAGGGTTTTGGCCAATTTCTAGTTAAAATGCACAATTTGGCGTAAAAACACTAAAATGCATTAAATGAGTTGAAATTGACTTATTCAAGTGCCAATTTTGGCCAAGGTATTACTAAATGGGGCAATGCAATTTATGGACTAGCTAACTTTGATCAAATCATTTCGCGTCAAAATGCCAATTTTGCACCTAGGTGTTCTGGATTGCTCTTTCCTATCAAATCTCTTGCATGAGATGCGTGCCTTTGTTATTTGGTGTTGCTAACATTCTAAATGGGATAATGGATCCAACCCATCTAACATTGCCTTCTAATTCCAATCCAGTCAAATTTTAGACCAATAACAAGGCATTTTGATCAATCTAAGTAATTTGTGCATAAAGTGCTTAAACATACGTAAGAGCTAATTAACCCAAATCAAGGCATAATTAAGAATTCTATGGAAACTTGTTGATAACTTATTTTTGGAAATGAATATTGAATATTTTCATCATCAAGGGACCTCATTTCTTGGGAAGACATTTCTAGGCCATAAATGCCACAAATATCAGGATTCATGCCTCCCATGCCTCATCAAAGCCCTTCATGCCTCTTAATTGCTCCTCTATCCCAAATATTTATGAGACTATTTATCAATTTTAATTGAAAAATTAGATTAATCCTTAGCCACACATCTCAATCCTAAGATGGACGGATCAGCTTGATTCTAATCAATCTCAAATATCTATAAATAAGAGGCCTTACCACATCATTTCTAAGCTATTTTGATGCAAAGTTATTATGCTCAAATATCTTCAAAAGACATGATTATGCAAAGTTATAATGCAGGATTAGTTCTAAAATATTCATGAAACTAGTGTTACCATGCCAAATTGATTTCAAACCAAGACAAGCCACAAGCCAAAGGTGCCAAAAGAGAGATGGAAGTAGTCAAGCTTCCATTGCTAAGGACTTCATGAGCAAAAGCTGAACAAGCCACTACAACAAGCATTTTGGAGCATCCAAGGGAGGTAAAAGAAGGTTTATTTTGCATTTTAGTTGTGTGTTTTATTCATGTTTGTTAACTAAGCTATCCCTAGTGTCTAGGCCTAGAGATGTTATGCTAGTTAGTGTGTTTCTTTCATTTTATTTTTCATTTTGAAACTAATACCATACTAACCATCCTCTCTTGAGTCAAATTCCTAGTTCATAGGTGTCAACACCACAACAATAGAGGAGTCAATGGAGTCCCCCAGACATGTTCTTCCAATATTCTATAGTGAAAAATCCTCTCATCTACCATGTTGGTACACATGAAATAATCAAAACATAATAGTTAAAATAAAATGACAACACTCAAACTAAAAAAAGGGCCAGGATAACTATTTTCAGTGTAATTTGTAGTAAGAAAGCCGTCAGATAACTAAGTACCTTCAATTTTCATGTGGGATGATGTAAACTATGGTCCTGATCTAATTACAAATTCAACAAAAAAAAGACAAGCCTACCATACTGTAGAGGGTGTGGGCATATTGACTTGATGCTTCTTGTATGGAATTCTAATTTACAACTTCTAATTGTTCAACATAATTACATATGTGTGGGACCCATTGTATACAATACACTAAATGCCTGTAATACAAATCATCAGGTACTAAAGTTGCTCTACAACACTTGTTTATGAATGTTTTTAATTCCTTATTGCAAAGCATCATATTCAAGCATACAGATTTTCCATTGCTTTGATGCATCATTTACTTCTTTACTACATTTCAAGGAATATTTATTTAGTAATTAGGTGATAGGTAATACAAAACTTGTATCTTTTGACAATTTTTTTGATAATACCTTGTTACTTCAAGTTGACCTTTGGTCCCTTCCATATTTCTAGGCATTGTATAGTCTGAGATAAAATTAAATGTTTTTTGAGTTTTACTCTAAGTCCTCAATAAATATCCCAAATATTCTCCTTCCTTATTTCCATTTTTACACTCGGACCATTTTATGTAAAATTTTTCTTTTGAAAGATTTTGTCCAACTGTTTATCATGTTTTTCCAAAATATTGTGTATATAAAATTATCATAGAAAAATAGAAGAATGATGTGTGTGTGTGTGTGTGTGTGTGTGTGTGAAAATGGGTAATATTATATTTTAATTGTACCAAGGTAACTATTGGGCACCCAATATTGTATCTATACATATTGCACATAAGTGTATAGATGACAATCATTCATGTTAAAATTTATACTATGGGAACCTTGCCACCCTACCATGGAGGTCATATGGATGGACTCATATATAAATAGGGGCCCCCATCTTCCTTTGCATTTTATAGATTATTCACTAATTTCCATTTATTATAAATGGCATATGGTGTAGATAGAATAATTTAAATTGCCATTCAATTTCACATGTATAAAATTGAAATTTTTCTATGTATCAATGAGGAAAACTAGAGACAAAATTTGATGGTCAACCTTATCTATCATAAATTTTTTTGATGACAGTTATTTATTCAACATTGCCATTCATAATTTAGTAATGTTCATGATAGAAAAAATAATAAATAAATATGATCTATTTATTTATAATAATCTCTTAAGGTTTTTGATAGTGTGTCAAATTTCACCTTGCATCTAAGATGGTCTATTAAAAAAATGATTGAAAAACCAAACATATGGTTATATGGCCATCAAATTCAATCCATAAGGAAAACAAACTATTGTATTTAATTCTTTCATAGATTTTACTTAGGTTATTATTGTCATTGTATAAGGTGATATATAAGTTTATTTTCTTCAACTTCAATGTTATATTTTAGTTTTTAAATCCTTGATTTCATTTATCTATAGATGCTTAAATTTGTATCTATATGTTAAACTAGTTTTGTACACTTGACAAATATATCTCAAGTCTCTACCATTCAATTTGACCTTCCTTGCAACTAATAGGCTCACACTTACCACCTCATTGGGTCTAATTATTTATTTATTAATCCAACCTTAATTACTCTGATTATCTAGATCACCCGTAACCACAAAACACCTAAAATATAATATATATATATATATATATATATATATATATATATATATCCTTCATTATCAATTACAAAACCTTAAAAACTTTTCTCCATACTAGATAGTTATGTTCAGGACATGGAAATAGCATCGACGCTATTACCTTGTTCCAAAACAAGTGTCCTTACCCTACAAACACTCAAATTTATCAATATTTTAATGTGTACGAGTCAGCCTAAGAATATCATTAACCTTTCTATGAGGATCATTTCAAAGGAGCTAGTATAAATTCAAGTCAAAGCTTAGTCATTAATCATCTAACATGTATCAAGTGATCACCTCTCAAGCTTAAGGCATATTATTGAACTTCAAAGCACACAACTAAGTTATTCCTCTCTATTCATTCCTATTTGCATACAATCATAGGCGTTGTCATAATACATGTCTGAAACACTCAAAAGATAGCTCATAAGACATATTTGTAAAGTTATAAGCTAAATCATTGCATACATTTTCATATATTATATTGTACCATTGCGCACACACATTACCACACATAGGGGATAACTACATAATTTCAAGGCCCTCCTTGGAGTATTGACTATGTAGGCAATGTTCATTAATAGAGGGGTCTTTGAAATCAAATCAACACTAGGAGTCTACTAACCCATTTTTTGGTAAGGTAACCTAACTTAAGGTGGAGAGCTAGGGTTTGAGCTATAAACATTGATATAAAGATTGGGCATGATATCTAAACATATTAGATGAAAGATGATAGAAACCCTAGAAAGACCCAAGTGATCACATCTTGAAACAATGAACATTCCATACATGACAGTTGCACCAAGATTTAGATAGTAACATCAATGTAAGTGTCTAAATAGCTAGAAATAATATTTCCATAATCTAATAATTGATTCTTGAATATCAAATACCATATTTCACATATATACATCTCAGATCTGTCTATGCATCATTGCATAAACTAAGTATTATTTCTTCTTCATGATTACATGATCAAAATACTATTTAATTACTCGTGATTCAAGACTGAAATTTAATATTATAAATTAAATTATTTAATAAACCTATTTTTAGAAAATAATTTAATTCACTCTTAAATACTCTATTCCCTCATAACCCTTAATCCCAAAAGGGTCAAACACCATCTTCATTGATTTTCTTCATGCCCTTGTGTATCTCAAAATATTTACTTAGTAATATTATGTTATATAATACCTACATTCTAACGTATTAAGAATACCCATAATTTTATTTCTACCTCTCAATATTGATTTTTTAATATTCCTCCTAGTACACCATTCGAATTAAAATATCTCTATTTTTATCAGACATGTTAAGTACTTATTTTTTCTATGTTCTTCTTTATATCTATTTTTATGAGTATCATTTATATATTTATTGAATCATTTCATGTATGTTACCATCATAAAAATGAAATATTTGGATTGATTCAAATTATGTTAGGTTGAAGATCATGAAAATGATATATATTGTAGAAATATTTAAATTTATCACTTAATAATTTTAAATTGTTCCTTAAATTTAAATATAATTAAAAATTATTTAAAAGTAACTAGCTCATGTGAATATAGGGCATTCTCAAGTTCCTTTATATTTCAAGACAAAGTACAGATATATTGTTACTTGTATATAGGATAATTTGTAAGAAATAAAAAATATAATTATTAACCCATCTTAAATTTATCTAACCTTTCCAAAATTATCTTTAATGTTATTATGTTGCACATTTTCTTTCAATTACTCTTTGATTCTTAATAAGATTACTTTTTTCATTTACCTTATATATAAGTCAATGCTCTTACACATATTCTACCTCCTCTTTTGGATCTCACAAAAATATTGCTTTTCCATTTATTTTCTATATCGTTCAATTAAATATATTATTTTTAAATGCATTGAAATTTTCAATCATTTTAAATTACATTTCAAACTAAACTCATTTGCAAAAATTTTAAGATAAATTTAGAAAATAGTTATAGAAAAGTTGATGTTTTATAAAAGAAAAGAGTTGCTCATTTTGAAATGTTTAAGAGTTTCAAACAAATTAAGTTCCGAATCCAAGTATGTAGAACAAAGTTTCTTCTCTGGTGTCAACAAGATTATCTACCTCATAATTACTAATTTATTCAACCAGTCTGTCATTTTGTTGCGTCTATGTAAGGTCATTCTGGTCAAGTTTCTAAGTATGGTTGTGTTTTAGTATTAGTCATTATCTATTACAAAATAATTTGAAGCATTGTCTTTTCGAATCAAAGTGATCGCAGTTGATATGGACTTATTGCATTGTATTTTAATTGTTCATTTGTTTCTTGATATTCTTAGTGCACATCTAATGTGGAGTCTGTATTATTCATTGTATAAAATGGATAATTGGATTACAATTAAATAGCGATAATTATTTTATTACAATAAAATTTTTAATGTGTTAAAAATAATAATATTAGTATATATTTTTTTAAAAATATTGATAGATATTAATTTTATAGATTTTATTTTGAATTATATATATATATTACATTGATTAATAATTATAATATTTTTTTAACAAAAAATTTCAATGATTGGGGATAGATATTATTAATTTAGTTATACTAATGTGGGATGTTTGAAAAAATGCTTTGGGACAAAAAGGGGGTTCCAAAGTCTATTGTATAGTTAAGATATTATGATTTTTTCATTGACTTCTCAAAACAATATTATTATATTAGGTGGTCAAATAGATGTCAAATTTAAAGTTGAAACTACTTTGTGCTAGTCAAATGGATTTCAATTTTAAGATTAACTGCCTTCTAACAGTCAAATGGATATCAAATTTTAGTTCGTCATTAATTGTTTATCCACAGACATTACATCCCCCTCCCCAACTCCAATGGTAGGATGCCTATTGGCATAATAACCTTAATTAATAAATTAAAAATCAGAGGTAGGTGACATGCAAGATTTAAAGGCATATTTATTTTATTTCAAAATTTGGTGATAATTGTTAGAATCAGAGAGTGCAAATAGATGCTCAAAAGTGATAGAGACTTGACCTATAAAATTGATGAAAAATAGAAAAGTTTTCTAGGAGTACTGATCCTACTTTACATAAGGTAAAGAGTGTTGGAAAGCTTTTGACAAAATAGCAAACAAGTCTGAAATGACTTGATGTATGTGTTTGCTTGACCCTAATCTCAATAACCTCCCTCAAATTTCATGTTATAATGTTGATCACTTGTAAAAGATATTTGTTCTCCAAACCCTAGATGGACAATGATACTTGAAACATTAAGCAAAAAAATGTGTTTTGGGGATTGTAATAAACCATAGAATAGCAAACCTTTGATACTTGTGAGGGCCTTAGACAATAAAAATATTTAAAAAAAAACCCTCAATAATTGAAAAATTCCAATAGCTTGCAAATCTAGTGTCATACGATGTGTCTAGCATAAAATTGTCTGATTCAATAAATATTCTAATGATTGCTTGATTATTCTAGAATTATTGTAAGTGCTCAATAGATTCCTATGAATGATAAATAAATTATATAGGTATGCCTTAGATGATCAAATATACTAAAATGCTTGTGTATTTATATATAAATTAAATTTAAAAAACTGTTAGCATAAAAATTGGCATTTAATGTTCAAAATAGAAGGGAAGACAAAAAAGGGTCATGCTCATGGGCTAAAAGTGACCACAAAAACAATTTTGATAAACCCAGAAGATTTCAAACACTTTGGATACAAATCTTGAGGTAGGAAAAGAAACAAACATTTGAAAGGTGTTGAGAGAAGGTTTGGGGACCATTAAAATTATTACACCTAATTTAATCTAGTAATTGACAACTACATAGACAAGCTAAAATCATGAAATTTAATGACTAATAAATGCTATACAAAGTCCCCCGCCCCCCACACCCTCCCTCCCCCTCCCCCGCCCGCGCCCACCCCCAGCCCCCCCCCCCCCCCGCGCCCCCCCTCACCCCCCTTTTTTAGGGTGTCTACACATCCATATTTCAATTCATTTTTTTCTTTGCTCCATCAATGTTGTTTTGACATTTGATGTAAATTTCCTCAATTCAACTAATGGTTTTTTAAAATATTCTAAAAAACATGTGATCAAACTTTCAAAAAATTTATCATAGGTCTGATTGTTTCTTATTGAGAAGCATTTTTTATTGTTATATTAAAGTTTAATTTAGGTTTATGTATGTATGTATGTAACATCTATCTGAAATATGATGGGATATATTAGTCTTGAAGCATCTATTTTGGATTTATTTATGATAGTCATCTCGAGAATGATATCTCTCAACATCTTTTATATAGACATAATTATGATATGTATAATAACATTATTTGTATATATAACATGTAAAATGTTAATGCCACATCCAAAAATGTTTTTTATACTATACAAATATTTTCCTTTGATAATTAATGAAGCATTTCATATCCTTCCAAATGTGTAATATACATTCTATTAAATGTCAATTAATGAAAATTTTCCTAATCATCCAAAAGAATAATATACAACATATTAAATGATGATTAATGAAACATATCATATTCATACAAATGCTTAAAGGAGTATGGGTCACTAGAATGATTTTTTTTGTCAATAGACAACAAATACCTAACATTATTTTAGTTTCAAGGACTTGAATCTCCCTTCCTTAAATTTTTGTTTAGAATATTATTTTCATCTTTTCATAAAAGTCATATGAAAATGATAGTAAGATTATGAGTCTTTCCAAGGACTTTAAATGAGACATGGTCATATATGTTAACCCTATTAATCATTTTTGTCCTATGTCAATTGTTTCTTTGGAAAAATTCTACATTTGTGACATGTGTATTGTTAATATCCAAACCAATCATAAGGTTAGTTGTTATGTGCATCCCCTTTGTATATGGTGTAATGAAGATTGTATGTGGAGATGCATTTTCAAGTGGCATTCCAGAATAACTACCTACTTCCACCATAACATATATCATTGGTTTTGGTGGGTGTTCTTAGGTTTTTATATTATACTTAGAATATATCCTAGAGCGCTATTTATAAGTCTTTCTTTTACTCATAGATGGGAGGTTGACATCACCCTCATATCTTTAGCAATTAATAACTCCACATAAAGGTCATCATTTTGATCTCCTGATGGATGTTACTCCATATTTTGGTTGCAATGCTACTTATAAGCATTCATTTCAATGAATACAATTTCCTTTTATTATGGTGCAGACTATCATTTGTTACAAATAGATGAATAGTATTGTTAAATTATTTCCTTCTTATTGGATCTAATGCAACATCATATCTTCCAATCAATAATTTATAATCATAAATTTTTAGATGCGCGTCTCTGATATTTTCAAGATATTGACAAAACCTTTGTTGGTCCTCATTTTCTCCTTATTTTCTAAATACCTTATCCAAAGTAACAACTATTTTTAATTCTTTTAAAAATAGGTTTACATGTCTATTACTATCATATGATAGTTCATCAATAACATGAGGAAACTAATAGGATGACTATCCTAATTCTCATAATAAAATGATTAATCTACCTCCAAAACTCATATTTTCATTTTTTAAGAAATTTTTAAAAAACCCAAGTCTATGTTTTGTAGCAATTTGTTTTCAATGAAGCTTATTTTGTTAATCAATACAAATATTATATGTCAGATCTATTCTTTGAAACTTGTGAGTCTTTTTCCTTATAATTCACTAAAATCCACAATTGGTACTCAAAGTGTTGAAGGGATCATTGATGGGCCAATATTGAATGTTGTAACTCTAGTTCGTGCAAGTAATAGCAGGGATGACACTATGGTGACAATTCATCTGGAATATCTTCACGAGTGGCACCAATTAGATACGATTTTCCTTTTCCTTATATTTCTTAGATTATCATTCATAATGGAAAGGCATTTTTATCTTGAGGACAATGTCTCATGATTGTATCTAGTGCTATATTTTGTTTAGCACCTAAGGTTCCATATTGCATATTTGATGTTGTATCATCTAGTATGACTAATCCATTATCTCTCATTGTGATTATGTTTGTTTACTTGAAGTTAAATATTATTCTCTTTGTATTTGTTAGTTCCATAGGATATATTCTACACAATATATATATTTCAGTTATTTCCATAATTTGTTGATAATGTAGCCTAGAGATGAAATCCCACTCTTGTTCCATTGTGTTTAGTTGAATAGCCTAAACATCCTCATCTTTATAATCACCATGATTTTCAATGTCATTTTTAATAGTCCTCCACTCCACATGCAAATGATTATAATTGAATGAATCCTAATTTTATGTTATTATATTATCATCAAGCCTAATATCTCTTTTTCTATCATGAAATAACTTTTAAAGAAATATCATTGACAAACAAATCAACCCATTTATATAATTAGCATCCAAGTATGGTGGTAAATATTGGTAATACTTTCACAATAGATGTCATTCTCCTTGTCTCCAATTTGTTATCTCTTTTATCTTGGTATTATATGTCCATGATCTATCTATATTAATAATTAAAACACTTTCCATGGCATATAGCCTACTCATGAGTCCATTAATGAAATAGTTTTTGTTTTTCATTGTCATGTTCATTAATTTACGCTACCAATTTGAACACATCTAGTGAAACATTCAAAATGAAAAATATAATTGTGTCACAAGCACATACACACTTGTGCTCCACACCCAAATGTGCTTATGCTTCACACATAAATACATGTGCTCCACACACATATACACTTGTGATCCATGCATGCATTTCACATACTTTTCAATCCATTTTGATTTTTCATGAACACAATATTTTTAAAACTACTTAGAGCATAATGAGGTTTACATTATGCACCATGGGTTAAAACTAAGTCACAAAATGTAATTAAAATAATTAAATCTAACTAGTGCCTAAATAAAATCTGAAAGTAAAATTTGAACAATGAAAAAGTAGTGACAATTAAATGTAAATGGAAACATATATAGATAACTAAAATGATCACACATGTAGTTGTAAAAGTGTCTAAACTGCATAAAAGGGTGATGTAATTAAAATAATTAAATCTAACTAGTGCCTAAATAAAATCTGAAAGTAAAATTTGAACAATGAAAAAGTAGTGACAATTAAATGTAAATGGAAACATATATAGATAACTAAAATGATCACACATGTAGTTTTAAAAGTGTCTAAACTGCATAAAAGGGTGATTTGCATTAATGTACATTGAGATACAAAAGCTTCTTAATCTTTATACTAAAGGGACATAATGTAATATTATTGTACATATATTTTTTTGTTCCCAAGAGTAGGCTTTTTTTATTTTAGTAGAATATGAAAAGTCATCTTAGAAGATGAATCGAACAAACACATAAATGTCCTATTTATTGTACTCTTTATTCTCATTTAAATTAATTAATGCAAGTTTGGATTGTATAACATAAATTGTATTCTTCCACAGTCCATTTTCCTGGCCTGAGATTGGTATTAGAACACAGGTTATTTTTAATTCTTTATCCTCCATTATTTTTTGTGTCTACAAGTTTTATTTCCAACCATACACTCAAGCACTTTAATACATTTTATGTAAACATAAATAAGGGAATTCATAACATTATCATTAATTACAATTCCATTTATAACTATTTTTTCATGAACCTCCATACCATCTTTGAGGGATGTCAAGGTGGCACATGTTGAAAGAACAATGAAAAAATGTTATTGGGTTAGACATATGTTCCTTGTACAAGATGAAGCCATGAAAGTTAACAAATACATGTGTAAATCAATAATATACTCGTAAGATTTGTAGGCCTATGCCAAAATGTCCATAATTGACATACATGTTAACAAGCTTATTTTCAACTATAAGTGCATATGCCCTCCCATCTTTAAAAAATGGCATTTTTTGATTGCATGCCCACATGCTTATTTTATTTTCATTGAAATTTGATAATGAATATTCAACAGTAACACCACATCGAATGAATTTATTATTATAAAAATCTAGGCGTTTACATGGTCTATCATCGTATGGTCATTCTCTCCCTACATTACAACTTTAGAAAGATCATAGTGCCTTGATTACAAATTTTTATTTTTTTGTCGTTCACTCTTATGGCATATAAAGTGGACTAACAAAAACACCTTAGTTGCAAAGATTTTTAAATAATTTTTTTTCAAAGTTTCACAATTTTAATAAATAATTATTTTTTAGCTATTTAAATTTGTTAAATAATAAATTAAAAAAGGAATAACCCATCAAACTCGATAGTACATAATCCTTGGTAACTTTCAAATTTGAATTCATTTACAAATAGCTAACCAAATATAATATTAAATTCCAAGGTGAAATGGTTTTTAGACTTCAGTTTTGAATTTGAAGATGTTATAATTTTATGCATTCTTCTTAGAAGTTTTGATGATAATTTTATATTTTTTAAAAAGGTGTCAGTTGGTATAGTATTTCATTGTAAGTGAGCTAATCAATATAGAACATATTATTTATCTTAAGATATGTAATGAATATGTAATCTAAATAACATATTAAAATGATAATGGATAAACATATCATTGAATTCCCTTTAAATTTATTGTTTATATGCGTATAATTATATTGAGGTGTTTTTATTATTATGTGATGATCTACGTAACATTTCATTTATCTCATACCCAAGTTAAATCAATTTAATCATTCCATTAGTTTAATATTGAAGGTTGGATGTATTGAAATGGGCTATGTTTAATGAGGCCAAGCAAGTTCCATGATAAAACACCACATGAGAATAGAATATTAAACATATGGTGCACTGAAGCACCAGACAAAAGTCAAGGGCAAAAAAAAAATATTATTGATTGATTATTATATACTAAAATGTTACTATTTATTTATTATTTTATTACTATATATTAATTTTTCAATAAATAAATATAATATATTAATACTTAGTAAATATCAAAATAGTACATATATATTTTATTTTGCTATGTAAGGTCAAGAAATTATTAGTTCCTTTGAATACAATATATTTAAATTTAATGTATATATATATCAACCTCACACATCCAAGCAAATAAAGGAATAGAATGCAGAATGCTTTGATGTGTTATTGAATATAAAGAGACAAATATATCCAAGAAAAAAGAGGTTAAAAAAATTGTATCTATATAAATGCTATATAACCACTCTTGCTTTGATTGCCACCTAATACATAAACTGCCATCTACCAAACTACATAATTACATTAATCAAATAATGTAATATAGAAAGATTTTCCAACATTCCCCCCTTATTACATTATTTTTACAAACACCATATTTCTAAAAGTGGTCCCCCCTTTATTACAAACACTGTAAAAATATTTACACTCTCCATGTAACCTGTTCACTTTCTGAGGTGGCATGCCATCTATGTGGCTTCAAGGTCTTGGTGTCACCTTGGTTTTTCCTTGCAAGATTACCAAAAACTTGGAAGTCACACGAGCACTTCTCTTTGCTAACACCTTTAGTGGTTTCTTGGATTACCACAAACCCATATGTTTTTTTACTGTAGGTTGACTATGACCTTGGAGGGTGCAGGAGGTTTCTACTACACTTCAGTGGTTTCTCATATTACCACAAACCCTTTTCCAAGAACTAAGCACTACTTTAGTGCTTGTGCTCCCCACAACATTCTTTTTCAGGAGGTACCAAACTAGAAAATAATGCTCAATAATTTATTGAAAAATAAACTACAAAACATAAAATAGACACATCAAAATTTGTCACCATAGCAATGGTACGACCTTATCATAGGCGACTCATGAGAGGATGCCAAATGTCCTCCAGCCTCCATGTATCCTACAGCCTCCAGTAAATGAAACTACTTCACTTAGCTAATGAAGATTTGAATCTCAATTGCATGTTATTTTTTAGGACAAAACTCTCCTACTGACACATATGACTCAGGTCATCGGGTTCGCCCGATAATACATCCGTACAAGAAATTTATTAACTTTTGACAATATCATATCGCCAATGAACCCAAAATAATATTGACTCTAGATAACATGACTTTTGACTCTTTTTGACTCATAAATATGACACAAAAATAATATTCTTGACAAAATAACTCTATTAAAATTTTATAATGACATTATTTCGATACTTAAATTATTTTGACAATATTTTATTTATTTATTAATTAATTATTATTATGACTACTCTTTTCACTAAAAAACAAAATGACTTAAGACTTTTAAACAAATAAACCTATATAAAAAACTTAGAAACACAAACTTAGTCAAAACACTACGAAATAATTAAAGACCTTTAATTAATTTTATTTTAAAAACGTAAACAACTTGTTAATTGACTTGTTAATCGACATACACGTAAAAACTGGATGCATAAAGAGCCGAGCTAGACGCATATAAGGATTTGACAAAGAACATAACGCTAACACAAGATATTTGGACAGCTATAAATTTAAACTAAAATGAATACACAAAAATAAGATGACCTCTTTATTTAAATTGCCACTGAGGAATTGGAAGGCGAGATATGGCATGTTGACTAGAAAGAATCATAGACTAGTGGTATGAATTGGTGTCAAGGTATCTTCAGTTTGTAAGGCCTACATGCATGATTTCACCACAAAACATTCAATTCACTAGGAGAATTGAATTTCGTATCTTCAGTTTGTTATTTCACTGTTGCGAAATTTCATATTTCACCAACCGATCTATCTTAGTAATTTGAGGCAATTATGGAGTTAGTTGCACTCGATGACTCAATGTGGATCTGAAGATATCAGTCCAGATGTAGACTTGCAAATAGCTGTCTGCTTTTGAAGTCCACATAGAAAGCAATGAATTAAAGTAGATGTGGCCTGGGAAATATTATTCTTCCTCATCAGCAGGGCGATGCATATGAAAACTACCCCTATCAACAGATCAATCTCCCATCACATGATATGTCTGCTCTGGTCTACAGGTCACGCTTCTATGCTACGTGGAAATTAGTGAGCAAACTTCCAAATGCTCCTCCTTGCGTAGGTTCTGTTGATTGTTCTCCGCTCTGATACCAATAAAGGAATAGAATGCATAATGCTTCGATGTATTATTGAATACGAAGAGACAAATATATACAAGGGAAGAGACAAATATATACAATGGAAAAGCGGTTAACAAAATTGTACCTATATAGATGCTATATAACTGCTCTTGTTTTGATTACCACCTAATATCTAAACTGAACAATCAACAGAACCTACGCAAGAAGGAGCATTTGGAAGTTTGTTCGCTGATTTCCACGTAGTATAGAAATGCGACCTGTAGACCAGAGCAGACATATCATGTGATGGGAGATTGATCTGTTGACAGGGGCAGTTTTCATATGCATCGCCCTGCTGATGAGGAAGAATAATATTTCTGAGGAAGAATAATATTTTCCAGGCCACATCTACTGTCATTCATTGCTTTCTGTGTGGACTTCAAAAGCAGACAGCTATTCGCAAGTCTACTGCTATCTACCGAACTGCATAATTACATTAATCAAACAATGTAATATAGCAAGATTCACCAACAGCAAAGAGATAATATTGTGGTTGACAACGATATTGATACTTGTGTTGGTTCATCCTCAAAATTGGCATTGGAAACATCTAATTGTTGACTTTAACCTATGTTCGTAATGCCCATCCCATTCCCCATCACCATTACTATGTCAAAACTTGTGGGGTCTTTTATGTAACAAGACATTTCAGCACTTGCCAATGAACTAAAAATAATAGGCTATTTAAGATTGGGGTTACATGAACAACATATTTTATCCTTTGAATCACATTTTATTTAATATTTATTATAATACATTCTCTTAAATGTAAAATATTTTTGCAAAGAGTAAGTCAATACATATAACTTACATTTGAGTTCGATGATATGAACAATTCAAAGCTCCATTCATATATAGATTCTCATACAAGTAAGTCAAGTTAGGTTGTCTATCATGCTATTATGATAGAAGTAGCTTACATTGAAATTTGGAAGAAGTCAGCAACAATGTACATTTTTACCACATAAAATTTTAAGAATGTTTTTTTGGCACATTATATAAGCCACACAGCACACGACACATCTATTCCATTTTTGACCCCACCTAAGTAGTCCTACTATAATATACGAATGAATCTCTCTCTGATCAATCATCATATAATATATAAAATGATTAAAGTATATTACATTTAAATTTTTTGTATTATTTACTATTAATATCTCCATATTTCTATGTTATATGAATTAATCATTACTTGTATGACATAGACTATATAAATATTATATCCTTAAATCTTACCATTAATGTTTTTACCTATTTATTATTATTATTATTTAGTATTACACTAAACTAACATTATAAATTTACATACAAACTCAGTTTTACACAATTATTAATACAAAAACAAGGACCAATGATCTTGTTATTTTAAAAAAACCTTTAAAAAGATCCTATATGATTTTATCTTCAACAAGTTTATCCTTCCAACTCAACTTGATTTTACCTGGTTGAATCTTACTTGCTCTTGTTGCTAAATATAAGTTTGTTGATTTTCTATTCTAAATATCGAAGCCCCAATGAGTAGATTCGATATATGCACACTAATGAAGTTAGCATTAGATTTTAGTATGGTGATAGACATTTCATTTTTAAGAACCATGTCTTCGCAATGATCTTATTCTTTTTTGAAGGGAAATATGGAAATGATATTAGCTTATTGAATAATTGGAAAGTACACATTTATAACATTGCACTACAATTAGACATACATACAATCTCTTTTATTAAAAACTTAACCTATCTTTTGACATATCCCTATGTGAGTAATACTTGTGAACAAAGTAGAATCATGATAGACTAGCAGTATGATAGAAGTTTCTTATTTGCTCTTGTTGCTAAATATAAGTTTGTTGATTTTCTATTCTAAATATTGAAGCCCCAATGAGTAGATTCGATATATGCACACTAATGAAGTTAGCACTGGAATCTAGTATGGTGATAGACATTTCATTTTTAAGAACCGTGTCTTCGCAATGATCTTATTCTTTTTTGAAGGGAAATATGGAAATGATATTAGCTTATTGAATAATTGGAAAGTACGCATTTATGACATTGCATTACAATTAGACATACATACAATCTCTTTTATTAAAAACTTAACCTATCTTTTGACATATCCCTATGTGAGTAATAATTGTGAACAAAGTAGAACATGATAGACTAGCAGTATGATAGAAGTTTAATTAAAAGGTTGAATTAACATATTAAATTGAGAATATCTATTACATCAATTAATATTATTGAAAAGAGAGAGGAGATAAATTTAGTATTTTTAAAATTGATAAATAATTGTCTATTTTATTTTTGATAAGTTTCATTTATTTTTGTTATTGTTGAAAGCATTACATAAAATTGTTGAATTATATAGAATGTTAGTATCTTTATTTATATTTTAAATATATATATATATATATATATATATATATATATATATATATATATATATATATATATATATATATATATATTAGATTTAAAATGTTAAGCAAGCATACATTTAAATTAATGAGTTCTTTTATCTAAGTAGTCATAAGTAAGAAGTATCCATATTGTCCAAATCACCCACAACACGATTCTAGTTTTAACTACTTGATTCTATGTGTTGGATATCTAAAAAAAATGTACCTTTATAGATGTATAAACAACCATCATTTTCACTAATCAAACTATAACCCTTTCAATATAAATTCTATTAAAAAAAATAATTATATTGATATTCAACTTATAACTTATATTTTAAATATTTTAAATGAAATCCATACTTTTAAAAAAAACACATTTTAAACTATATATAGTTTTAGCTTTATTCATAAAAGAACATTTATATGTACAATGGTTTTTATACATAATGGAGCATTGAATAATATTTATTGTAGTGAAATAAGTATCTCCACCTCAAAGTGGCATGGAGCGTAACGAATACATATTGTGTAGAATTATCCATCTCCATCCATCGTGGAATGGCATGGAGCATGGACTAATGCCCAGTGTGGAGATGCAGAAATAGTTTTTAAGACACTTAGATAGATGTAACGTTTTCCATTTGACTATTAGTTGGTACAATTAAAAAAGGCACTATTTAAAGGATAACAACGCTAGTATGGTTCACTATTTAAAGGATAACAAAGCATATGTTAAAACTGAAATTTTCCTATCGGGTTTCACCGTGCATGATATATTTAAATTCTATTAAAACACGATTTGGATGCGTTGGTTGTATTATTATTATTATTATATTTTTTTTTATCGGTTTGTATGGACGGAACGATTTCTATATTTCTTTTTCTTTTTGTCTTTATTTTAAGGAGAAGATTAGGAGAATTAGTGGAAGATTAGGAGAACTAGTTGAGAAAAGATCATAAGTATTACATTGGGATGGTAAGGAGAAGAGGAGGATTGAAAGGAGAATTAGAGAAGTATGGAGGCGCTGTTTCCAAATCTTCCTGAAGAAATAGGTCGAGAGTGTCTGCTGAGGGTGCCCTACGGATCGTGTTTTAAACTCAAATCAGTGTGTAAAGCCTGGAAGACATTGTTGAGCAGCCCCCGGTTCTATGAGGATAGAAAACGCTTAAACATCTCCGGGCACCGTATATGTCTAATGCAATTTGAAGGATGGATGCGTGTAGTAATTGAGTATGACCCTCTCCTCCACAAATGGGAAAGACTGCCTCTCCCTCCTCAATGTCTCTTAACCCCAGCATGCCTTGTTAATCAAAAAATCTTTCTGATAGAGACTGGAGATTCCGCCACGGACGGTGGCAACGGACTTTTTGTGTATGATGTTTGCTTGCGGCGGCGGCTACCTGTGGCGAACATGCCGATGCCTGCCGGGCGCAGATTTGGATTTGCATGCTCATCCAAATTTACTCCTTATGTGGGGGAATAACGTTGCTGTCTTTGGGAGATTTTACTCCTTAAATGAGGATGGAGTCGTGGAATACGACGCTCACAATAAAGAGTGGAAACTGGTGGAGCCTCTTCCCCAAGATTTACTATCTGTTTTTTGCACTACAGTATGGTATAACAAGATTTTTGTGGCTGGGCGTGGTTCCAATTTTCGCGAAGTTTTTTATATGTACCGACCTCCTCTGGTAGAAGGGGAGGTAATCCCTCACAAGTGGATCTCTGTTGAGTGTCCGCCAGAATTCCAGAAGCTTACTTATTGGGCTACCACCTTTGAAGTTGATTTCTAAGTAATTCACATGCCAATTTATTAATGCCAAGGCCTGCACTTATATAATATTTTTAACGGAATTGTTTATTCCTGTAATTTTCCTTTATCCTGGAAGGATTTTTCTTTAGGCTCCATTTGGGTCACTCACGACATACCTGGACTTGCCTTTTACATCCTTCAAAATATAGTGCCTGCAATGAGGCACCTATTTTTAGATTCATGTACGTCTTGTTCAAATTATTATTATAATGTTGTTTTGTTTTCAGAAGCTTACCATAAATTTATATATTTATATATATACACATGGATGTCATATAAATGAAATTATATATATGTATACGAAATTATATATGTGTACATATATTTATATCATTATGGATTTATATTACTTTGTGGATATAAGATTAATAATATGGTATTTATGTGAAATTATGATTTTTATAATAGATAATAGTTTAATTTGTTATTAGTATTTTTTATTGGGTTTGTTATTATTATTTTTATTATATTATAGAGTTATAATGATATAGTTAATTGATATAGAAATAATATACATTGAATGTTAAAAATATTTATATTGATGATAAAATGAGTTGATAAAAATTTACACATTATCTTTTGAGGTGGTATTTGAATCGAATTTATAGAACAAGGGTGTTAATAATACACATCTAAAAATAACAAAGATCTCAACAATGAATTTGATGACATTAAGGGCTTCATTTTAGATTGGATCTATTTGACCCTTGAGTCAATATGACAAATGTGCACCTCTATGTTTTAAAAATACGAATTAAGATGTCAGCAAATAGCCACGAGTAAGAAACATAAAATACAAATGAAATTAAAGTGAAAGTTTTATGAATTAAAAGGAAAATATATTGGAAATATTTTTAAAAAAAGGAACAACTTAATGGGTTGTTGAAACTTTAATGTGAAAATCATATTTTCTTTTTGGAGACAAAATTGAGGAGCTAGCAAGTAAAGAAATGATAGTTATGTTGACTAAGTATTTTACAACAATCTAATAAGAAAGAAATTCTATATATAAGGTATAAAATATATCTCGTAGTTATTATTAAAATTTTGATGAGGATTGGTTCTTACTTAAATAAGAGTTGTGTATAGGTTAATACTTATCTTTGTATTAAAATTTATTTATGGATAAGTTTATATGTAAATTTTTAATTTAAATTTAATATAATAAATTAATATAATAAAGTTATATGGTACAATATTATTGTAAAAAAGTCCTTGAGATTAAATATTTTCTATTGAAATGTAAATAAATAATTTATTTAAATAGTTCGTAGAAATTTATTTAATAGGATACATGTCTCTTTTTGGTTTTGTAGTAGCTATCTTACCAGATCATTTAGTTAAGTTGTCTAATATAAATAATTTTTATTCATAATTTTTTTTAAGGGAACTTGTCTAGATATACCATTTTCATTCATCATTAATATAAAAATTAATGCCATAAATGTGATATCAATGATTGATACTCCCTTACAACTTAAAAAATTATCCTAATTTAGTGTGAGACTATTGATAGTCTTGTATTATTTCTAACCATGTTATCATTGTGGAAATGTGGGTTTTTTATGTAAAGGACCTACTATAGTATGCCAAGTTGATGAAATATTTTCAAAAAAAAAAGGGACATTAACTTTTATCACTAATCATAAATAGGGAGATATTGTTACTGTAAATTGGGATACGAACATGGCATTAGCTGAACAAAGGAAGAAAATTGGGAATTTCTCCATTAAAATATGAAATACAAAAACATGTCATGTGTATTATGTAGGGAATGTGATAATGCCATTACTTATGTAAATGAATATAATGCATACAAAGATAACAAATATGTGTGTTTACTAGTTGTTGATGTATTGGAAATGAGCATATTTCATTTGTAATGCACATCATCTAAGTATAAAATGGCATTGTTTTAATTTAAATTGATGATTTTTTTTTGACAAAATGTTATGGCTAACATTTATTTTTCTCCAATTTTTGATTCACAGGACTTGAAATGAAATGAAAATGAGCATGGAGAAAACATATTCCTTTGGAAAACTGAAAGTGACAAATGTATTATGGGAATATTTAAATGTCCTCAAAATGTACATTCAAAATTAAATTGAATTGAATGACATTCATAAGAGTGTACCAAATAATTAAATTTTATGATATATTTATAAACTTGACATCATTCACATTTGTGAAAGGACATGTGTTAGCTTTATATTTTTTAAATTTAACAATTTAGTCACATCACAATTAAGTTTTCAATAAATAAATAATTATTATATTAATATGAATGGAATATTCTATGAGAACATGTAGGGAAATATTATTTAATTTTTAAGTGTCACAATTAAATTTTCAATAAATAAATAATTATTATATTAATATGAATGGAATATTTTATGAGAACATGTAGGGAAATATTATTTAATTTTTGGGTGTTGAATTTTAAAATTATTATATTAATATATTTTATCAAAGGTTTTGATAGGTAAAGGAAAAAAAAATCAAATGATTCATATAGTACCATGCCTTGTCAGAGATTAATAAGAATGTTTGTTTTTTATATACATACATAAAGATGTGTATGTTACTTTACTTATGGTTGAGTTTCAGAAAGAGGAAGAAGTAGTTGAGTATCATTGAGTAGAGTCGAGGAGAGGTATTAATAAGAATGTTGTGTGTGTGTGTGTGTGTGTGTGTGTGTGTGTGTTTACATGGATGAGTTTTAGAAAGAGGAGAAATTAATTGAGTATCATTTAGTAGAGCTGAGGATAGCTAAATTTATGGTGGGTTGAGCATACCACCATGTTAACCCTTATCTAAGGTATTTCGATATCTTTTATTATTAAAAAAAAACTCCTTATGATAAAAGATGCTCCTTTTATTTTTTGAGTCATTAATTTTTCAATATTTGTTTTGGTGAAGGATCTTGCCACATTGTGGAAATTTATTATCTTAATAATTTTCATTTTCGGTGAAGGATGTTTGCAATGTTTTGATAGACATCTGAACCATATTTTATTTTTAACTTTTTTTTTCTCATTTTTATTTTTTTCTATCATTTATGTTTCATCCTTTGGGTGGGTATTGAAGGAGAAGAAGATAGCTTTACTCAAAAGTGACAAAATACACAACTAATATATTATATTATGTTATGTCATTATAGGCATCTACCACAATGCTAGTGTTTGGATGAATCCACCCCTTTTGTATAAAAAGCTCATGTATATCGACATCATTAAATAATTCAAGCCATGATGGTAGGAAAGGATTGGCATAGTTATTGTCATGATGAAAAACCTTATATTTTTTGATACATATGGTATGGATCCATACTTTTATTTTTGACATTTTTTTTGCATTATAATTATGTTTATTGTTAACAATGGTTTTTAGAAATCCTCATCAGAACATGCTAGTGTTATTATCTACAGGTTGCTACAAAACTCACAAAATAAGGAATGATCCATGCATGGGAATTTGATGGTTAAATGTGTTGTAACCCATATTTATTCCATTTAGGTAATTCAAAGGGAGTGATTTAAATCCAAACTTTACAAAATTAATTATATTGGCACACATAACTATGTACAGCTTATAAATTTACAACTTCTTACTCATATTTTTAGATATAACAAAGTGCTATGGATAAGGATATATTTGTTCTCAAAAGATACTTATTCACAATGAAAAATATAATGGAATAACTACAATAACAACCCAAAATAGTGACTAATATATTTTTTTTTGAGTGTAAGATACTTATAGAGTCAACATGACTTATCAGCTTCACATATCTTCATTTCTCTTCTTGATTGATTCTAGGAAACTATTCAACCTTCCATTTATATTTTTGACACACATGATGATAATAATTTGGAGATTTTATATGTAGATTTAATACATATAGATGATTTGAACACATAGATAATAATATAACTGATATATTATATTGCACACTCATTACAATAACAATATGAAGCTTACATATTTATAAGAATGTCTTTCCTATAAAGATGGAGATTTATTTAACCAATGAATCTCCGTAAATAACTCAATCTTAACAAACAACCTATGGACGTAATATTAATGTTACTCACAATAATATAACTCTCAAATAGTATATTCTAACTAATAACCCAATATACCTATTAGTGAAGTATTACTCTCATAATTATTAACATTACAAATCAATGTGAGGACTAACATTTCCTAACTCCCCGCCGCCCCCCCCCCCCCCCCCCCCCCCCCCCGTCCCCCCCCCCCCCCACCATCTTAGGCCTTAAATGATAATTTGTGTTTTCAATGGACTTAATGAAATTAGAGAAGTAACACATAAACCTCTCATTAACCATTCACTATCAAGAACACATCAATTGAATAAGTGTGGGAACTCTGAGCATGAACCATCAACCATTCACTGAAGGAACCTTATCAATCTATATAGTGTGGGAATTACAAGCATGAAACATTTGTTCAACTTTCACTTATGCATCTTCTAAACACCTTTTTTTAATGTAGTACACTATGTGGGAAAATAAGAAATACACCTCTTATTTGTCACACATTTAAACAAGTACTAAAAATAAAATAAATGCACCACTATAAAAAAAAGGTGCCCCTTAATTAGTGTCTAATGAGAGGCATAGAAAGCCTCCATCCTCCAGTGCCTCTGACCTCCAATAAGTTCATTACTTACTCAGAAAATTGGGTTAGCAAGTGCTCCAATGCTTATAGCAAGTTCTCTATTAATTGTTTACATACAAATTGGACCCCCCATAATCTGAACATCATGTAATCAATAATGCATCCATGAGACTATATATATATATATATATATATATATATATATATATATATATAATTTTAAATTTATATGACATAAGATTTTTGACATAAATAACTAAAATTATTGTGATAACTCTTTACTATAGACATGGATCAAAGTAAATACTTATTTAAAAAATCTAAATACATAAATGACTTTGATGACATATAAACATCTAATAACTATGAAACCACTATTATGAACTTTGATTTTAAAATTGATATTCAACAAACTAAAAGACTCTTCAATAAATAAATATGGACCAAATAAAAAACTCCAAACTAAACCTATATTAAATTAAAAGACATTAAATATAATGTAAACAAGACACAAGACTTTTTGAAACTAATTCAGTGTGTCCAACTTCCCTGTATTGGTGTAGTCCAATCTTATTTAAAAAATCATAGCCCAGAACAAATAATTCACTCATCTCTAGATCAAGTTTTAAGTGTGTTACTAACTGGTAGATATGATCATGCACAAGATTACATGTCAATTCATGCACATTTGGTACGCCTCTTTAGTTGGAGACTTGTCTTGTGGTGAAGAGTCTACAGGCTAAGTTTGTGGATAACTTGTCATCACCAAATTTGAGCATAGAGTCTTTGATCATGAGAAGAATGAGTTACATCTATCACTGTGAGGTTCCAAAGTTGAGTTGAAGAACTAAAAATGCAACCAACAAGAGGATGATTGAGCGATAACTTAATGTAGTACTAGCCTTTGAACATCTAATCAAATGTAGTGACAAAAAATTCATTAAAATGTGAGAGCATGTATCCAGATTACACTAGGGATGGCTATTAAAATATCATATGGGCTCTTATGAACATCAATTACAAACTCATAGATGCTTAACAAGTATGATATGTGGAATTATATAAGCCTGGTTATTTAATAGGTATGCATGCATGATGAATAATTATTGTCAGTATTGTTGATAGTGCTACACAATAATTCAGATCAAGTCATAATAGTGAAGGAAATATGTGACGACTCAGAATATACTCAAAAATGACAAGTGTACATCATAAATGTAAAATAAATAAACTTCAAAAAACTGAGACACCATAATACTTATCATATAAACTGAATTAATCCAAAAATACTCTCATATCTATCATTCTTATATACCAATGATAGCAATTTGGAGAGTTTATATGTATATTTAATACATATAAAGGATCCAAACATAGAGAGAATAATATAACTGATATATTATATTGCACACTCATTACAATAACAATATGAAGCTCAAATATTTATAGGAATGTCTTTCTTATAAAGATGGAGATTTATTTAACCAACGAATCTCTCCAAATAACTCAATCTTAACAAACAACCTATGGATGTAATATTGTTGTTACTCACAACAATATAAATCTTAAATAGTATATTCTAACTACAAACCCAATATACTTACTAGTGAATTATTACTCTTGTAATTATTCACATTACAAATAAATATGAGGAATACCATTTCCTAACACATGAATGTTTAAAAATATTTAATACAAATGTTGCACCTTCAATTTATATAAATTACTTGTAAAATAACATTTACAATCCCTTAATAACACTTTTTTAAACTTAAATATTTGTCTCATCTCAAGATAAAAGTCATTGTTAGAGTGTAGTGGCATGTAAGATGTTTTATGTCCACTAGATGAGTTATGATAAACTCCATCACATAGTTCATATTTGGAATCTTTGTTCATAGTTTTGCAAGAAGTATCATTTTCCAACTTTTACTTATTGTACACTATCTACACACCCTTTCAATTTTTCAACTAATAAGCATACCAACCTACTATGGGGTCCTTTATGTGCTTTCAAAAGATTTTTGTAAGTAGGAGCCCACTCTTTATAGCTTTAAAACGTTCCTAGCCCCATATGTAAATATTGAAACCAAAATGTTTTCATTTCAAAAACTAACACACGTTGCCAAAAATTATTCAAAATTAAAGGAAGCCACAATATATTAAAGAGTGTGGTGGCATTGGTTCCTTTGGTATGAATTAGATAGCTTTCCCAAAGGTTTGTTGTGATGCTATAAAAGTTCTAAGTGTGTCTTATATTGTTTTGTTGGTTATACTAGAGGTATTTGTTGTGCATGTTTGATTTTTAGTGACTTCTATGCTTCTATATTCTTGAGAATATACCATAGATTATGAATAAATTATTAGAATAAGCCTAGAATGTGCACCAAGTTGTTGTGCCCTAACACACACACCCCATTTTAAAAAATTAAAATGGGGACCCATTATTGTTTAAAATGCTTATTTGGGGTCTTATAAATCTTAGGAATCCATGATATGAATTTATTCATGCAAAAGTCTAAAGTTGTCTTTAGAAGTCTGAACTTATAGGAATTCGAATTATGAAAATCAAAACTTGAATGGATATTTTAAGTTATTTTAAAACTTAGATTTTCATATTTCCCTTCAGAAAGTTGGCACTTTGATTTATCTACTAACAGGACTAATGTTTTCAACCTAATGTTTCCTATGTTTTATATGTCCTTAGGACTGTTGAAAGAGATTCATTATTCATTCACAACCAAGCCTTGATTTTTTATGTTTGAAATCAGGATATGTGGCATCACCACATTATCTAGAACCTATGGCCCTTTGCAAAAGTTTATAAGTCTTTAAATATATCAAGATCCAGTGGTTTGACAGGTGGCATTTATACATTACATAGAGCCTTCAGCTTTCACAAAAATATTCTAAGTGTTCAAAATCTTCGATCTTTGAGAAGAATCCATGAAACACTTTTTCATTACATGGAACCTCAAAAGATTTAAAAATAAATTTAATGGTACCAATATTATGAGTTCTCACATTCTAATGGTTCTGAGCTTCCAAGTTCTGATCATTTGAAACTTAGCACATTTTTATTTACCTATAAGTATTGAAACATTACATAGTTATAATGGTCATGAGGCCTTGAATTTTAATACATCTAATCTTTTAAGGTCTGAGAAGATGAAAAGTGGCATAGTTATATTGGCCTAGACTTTCAAAGAAGATATACTCATTCAATGAACTACTGATCCCATAACTCTGAGTCTTTGAGCTTCTGAGCTCATGCCACATGTCAACATTCTATTACACAAAACATTTACATAGGTGTATATATTTAAAAAGGCCCAACCTCCCATGCTCCCTGAAGAAAGTAAAATGCTTTGATGTTTTATTTATTATTCTAAGGGTGCTTATGTACAATAAAAAATCAATTGGAACATAATTGTTCTCAACCATAACTATCTAGCCAACTATCTAGCTATAAATTAACTAAGAAATTTTTATTTTAAAACAATATAATACTTATAATTATGCTAATATTCCCCCTTCGATCTGAGTGAAAGAGATGAATAGGCCTTTCCACCCCCTTGAGTAGGGGGTCCTCATCAATCGGTAATCGATCATAACCATCAGTCTACTAGTTATTTGCAGTATCATCATGTTGATAAATTATAGAAACCTATTTGGAGGGGAAAATGAAAAGAGCCAACTAAATGAACTTGTCCTATAGATGATGCCCCCAACATCCCCTACCACTATTATCTATATTAGCCCTATCAGATCCATGATGGAGAGATGGTGAATGAGACAAAGGAGAGGAGATATTTTATAGCTTATAGACCACTAGATGCAAGATCATTGATGTCTACCCCCATGCCCTTGCCCCTATTCGGGAGTTGTGGTAGGGAGATCTAGAGGTTCATGGCTGACCACACAAGGAACATTCCCCCAATGGTCTAGGAGAATTTGTAGATGGTGAAGCTCAAACTAAACTTTAGCTGTTTGACTCTAGATCTAAAGGGTAACATTAGATATCATAGTAACTTTGTTAGTTATAGAAAATATTTTTTGATATCTTCATGATTAAAACATGTTTTATTTATAGTTTTCCAAATCTAAAATAGAATGTCAGTAAAAAAAAATACTATAATCTATTGTATCTTGTAGGAAGTAAGGTGGATTCCCCCAGGAGATCCATCTTCCAAGTGTACATTTCATGCCTAAAGGGATTGAGAGGGTATGAATCCATATCTAGGTAGACTGAGTATGAGGGCAAAACCAGAAGAGGTGTTTAAGGGATTTTAGGTGGTGACAAGTGAGGCAAATAGGATTTGAGACCCTCATGTGCTTGAGTTGATCACCCATAGGTAGACCTTGGTAAATAATACACCAAAGGAAATGGGTTTTTTTAGGTTCAATGAAATCTACTTAGATATTATCAAATCTTATATCCAAAACATGATGAAGGGATATAAGATTCTATTGATGAGTGAAGGTTTCAATTTCAATATGCCTAAGGGCTAAAATATTATATCCTAGCCAAGGAGAATAGTGAGAAAATGGTATAGTTATACGCCAGGACCAGTCTTTCCACCATGGTGTAAGAGATGTAACACTAAGTTTGTATAAATACCCCTTAGGTATGGAAATCTACAACTTATAAATGGATTATACATCTTCATTATTAATCTTGAACTTAGTCTTCATAATATTCCATGGAAGCCAATCCTAAATGGTTTTACAGAATAGATCCCCAATCATGTCAATACATTTTTAAAATAGCCTTCAAATTTTGATCCAAGGGACCATGGAAAAAAGAACATTATCAAAATTCAATGTGGAATACCACCATAGAGAGTGAGTATTAAATGAGAGACCACTTGTAAACCCTTCCCCCATCCAAATAAGGTGAGGTTTCAACTTCTCACAAGTCTTATAGATGCTTTGAGTGACAAAAGTGCCCCCAATATTAACATGAACACATGTGATGAGAATTTTGTGAAAACCAACCACTATTTTCTACCAAGAGGGCATCCTTAAGAGATGTAATGCCTCAATAATATCTTCTAGGCTTCATCCCATTCTAGGCTTCTAATAATCCATTTGATACTAGGAGCATGACCTTGGAGCTTAATGTCAATGAGCCCAAGCCCACCAACTTATTTAGGATGACAATAAATGGCCTAAGAGACTCTATGAAAACTATGATGACCCTTATAATTAGCCCATAGAAAGTATCTTAATAATTTCTCAAGCTTAGCATAAGAGGCATTGTAAGGGGCAAAATAGGATGAGTACTAAACATGAGTAGCAGTGAACACCTTAGAATAAATATGAAACTTAATAGATAAATTCAAGGGTTTGGTGATCCAGAAGGAAATTATTTTCTCAACCCTTCTAACCACATAGGGCCACAACTCAGTAATTGAGGATATGAAATCAAATGCAATTTCTAAGAACTTAAACTACACTTTAGGGAGAATACATTGCCATTTATATCCCTCCAACCAAGGAGGTTTGGGAGAGAGGGACTAGTGATAACATTGAGTCTTATGCCATTGAATTAAAACCTAGAAGCAAGGCAAAAAGTGTCCAGGTAATCCATATCATGTTTAATAAAGTCCTCTTCTTCCTGAAGAGTGAGAAATGAGTCATTGATAAAGTGACCATTAATCAACTAATGGTTTGAATTAGGGAAAGAGATACACTTCACCAAACCCCAAGAAGCGTAATTAGCTAATAGATAGATGAATCCTTGATCATTTAGAACATAAGGAGAAGGAGATAAAAGGCACCCCATCTAATAGATCAATGAATCTTAAAGCATTAAGATTGAGAATAATTGATAATAATAAAAGTGCCAACATCTTGAAAGAATATTAATAGTTTGCAAAAACCTAGGGCCAAAACTAAGAGCTTGAAGCATAGTTATAATGAATAACCATTTAATTCGATCATATGTTTTCTAGAAATTGATCTTGATGAATAAAGCCTTCAATTTGGATATCCTAGCCCATTCTATATCTTCCCAAATAATAATGAAATTGTCCAAAATATATCTATGTTGACTAAACCTAGTTTGCTCACTTCTCATAATTAAGGGGAGAAGGTGTTTTATTATAAGAGCTAGAGATTTAGCTAAAAAAATTTAAGATACATTATGAAGAGTGATGGGCCTCCATTTGGTAATAAATTTTGGGTCTTCAAATTTAGGAATGAACTTGATGTTACCTAGATTAATGAGACAACCCAAAGAGTTTGATAAAATAACTTCAAAGTAGACTTTATAAAGATCAGATCCAAAAATATCCAAGAGGCTTTGATATAAATCACAAGAAAACCCATCAAATCTTGAGGCTTTGTTAGTGGCCATCTGCATAATAGCTTCCTCAAGATCACTTACGATGAGAGGTCTATCACAAGAAATTCTCTAAGCCTCAAAGAGCTTACATGGGACAACTCCAAGACATTGATAGAGAGCAGCTTCATAAGCAGGAGATGTGGGTTGTGTACTAAATAGACCATGATAGTGATTTACAAAATCTTTCAAGATATCCTAGGTAATTTGGTAAATCTCATTGAAGTACATCTAATGATGTTGATTCTATCTACAACTTGTCTAGACTGGAGGAGAGAGAAAAATTATTTGGTCACTTTATCTCTATTTTTCAACCAATGCATTCGTGCTCTATGTTGTGCTCCTATGGCCTTGTAATCCTCTGTCAATTAAATTTTATGTCTCCACATGGTTGCTTGAGCATGTAGATGAGGCATAAAATGTGACTCTTCCAGATCTGTGAAACCCTAAGGTATTCATGGTTTGTATCATGATGTATATGTTGGTTAAAGATAGCATCTTTTTTTCCATATATTAGAAGAAAAGTGGTGGTGCGAGAAATGGTATCAACACACTAATCAATCCAACCAATATCCCTAGTGGGTTTGGAAACTAGGTTCTAAATTTGAATGATATGCCCAACAGTCCACTCATGTTTGAGATGGGAAATATTGAGGTAAAATTGAGTACTATGGGATTTAACCTGAGGGATAGTCCATTTAAAAGAGAAGTGGATAGGGTGTTGATCAAACAATAAAGTGTCTAGGATCATATATATGGGCTGATCATAGATAGGAACAAAGAATAAAAGGTCGTATTCTACTAACAGAGCATAGCCAAGACGCTTAAGCTCTCTATCTTCTCCATGGAAAAAATTAGACCAAGTGAACCAAGGAGAATTTGAATCTCTCCTCCATTGATGGTTGGGATCAAAAACCCTACATTTATTGTGCATGTAGAACCATGCCTCTACTCCCATGCACACCAACATATGGGGATACATCCTTATTTGTCTTGAGCAAACTCAACCATGTTGAAGTCACTACATAGGATCCAATGGGCATCTAGAAGAGAATCCACCAACCATCTACAAAGTGAGGCACATTCCATAACATCATTGGATGTATATAGGTTGACAAAGCCAATAATGTGATTAACAAATTCAAAAAGAGTCCAGACCACCTGATGGGTGGGGTCAAAACCTCAAGATATAATATTTTGAGAAAGTTCAAGCACCAAAAGAGTGACAAAACCTCCATGGATTGGCTTGTGACAAGTGTCCTGATAAAAGGCCCCAACCCAAACAATGCAAGTAATACTCTAAATGAGTAAATAATAAATCTTAACTTCTTACATGCATAAAATTTTCATTTTAGAGAAATTATGACAATTATTCCTGACTATATACTTACGTGTCAGATTAATGAGACCTCTAACATTCCATGAATCAATTAACATTGAGAAACATCAATATGCATATCATTTCCCTCTATAAGGTTTGAGAGGGCTACAAACTGATTGAAAGCTGAAGAAAATGGCATAAACTCTCCTTGATTGAAATGTTGCCTTTTGTTTGGCACATGGTCTTCATCTGCAGAAGGTGAGGGGCTATGTGAGTGCCATAGAATAACTTTGTGATTGAGAGTCACGAGACTAAGTTTGAAATATGAAAAAGTTACCCCCAAATGGAATTGTGAAGATGGAGTTATAGGATCAGGAGACGGCGAAGAGATAAGATGGGAGACTGATTGCGATGAGAGAGAGATATAAGGTAGGGTTTTAACTTGTGTAGGTATAGGTAGCTTACCAACAGAGATCGACAAGCTCATACCCCCTGTGGGTTGGTAAATAGTTAGGTGGTGTTTGGCATTACCATAGTTTAAATTATTTTTCCTATTAGATTTTTGTCCACCCATCATAATTCCCATTCTGGTATTTTGAGGCAAACCCACTTTTTTATTGAGAAACATAAGGAGTGGGAACCATTAAAGGGCATTCTCTAATCATATGGTTTGAAGCCTGGTATCAGAAGCAAGTGTTTAGGAGGTTAATATACAACACATGCTATGTGAAATGATTATAACATACATGTATCTCAATGGACTCATTAAGATCTTTGGCTAGGTCTATTTCCATATAGACCCTTCTCTAATGACGCGTTGCATATAACTTAGTTGTTCATCGCAGATGCAACACCCCAAAGGCTTAATAATTTGGTCAACAAAATTCCATAGAGGAAGAGGTAAGCCTATAAATGTTATCCAAACTGAGATTTTAAGTTTAGCTTGTTCAAAGACTTGAAAGTCTCGGGTCCAATGAGAGAAAATAACTAGCATGTTATAGATAAACCAAAGGCCATGACTAAGAATGGATTTGTAGTGTTTAGGGTTGATGAAACGAAATAGAAAATAACCCTTTGTAAGGTTTTGGACTCCTTCTAGTTTCACACAATCTCCTTGCCAATGGTTATGGGCCCACTCCTTTAATAGGTTCTCTAGAGGGACTCAACCCATAAACTAAGCAACCAGAGTAAAAATTTTAAAATCATTACAATTTTTATCACACTTTGGTAAATCTAGAATAACATCAGGTAAAGGGGTGTCTGAGTCAGAATTAGTACCTAGTGGTAGACCTTCAGAATAAACTTTCGAGCTTGTTTCGGTGTCATTGTTTCTCAGGATCCCATTGACTATCCCTACATCAAATGATGCAAAAATGGTGGTGGTGGTCATTTTGTTAGGGTGTGGAGCTAAAAGCTTCACCAAGGAGCATACTAAAACAGGTTCGGGTCTACACAGACGTCGACGTCGATCAGGAGCGACTGACGTTGGTCAGTAGCAGTTGCAGAGGCGCCGACGTCGGCAGTAGGGTCGGCCGACGACGGTCACAGGCGAACAGGCAGGAACCGACGTCGGTTACCTGCGTGTCCAGAAAGCTATTTTCGTGGACAGCAGCGAGTGTTTGCATGATAAGTTTGAGTCGTGGACTCAAGCTTGCATCTCTATTATTAGCAATATTATTTTTAGAGCCCTTGTTCAAGAGGCTTAACTGTTTGTTGTAAGAGCATGCTCAAGTTTCCTATTTCTATATGTAGGGAAGATCTTCTTAGCTTAGAATGGTAGAAGAGTGTAGAACTGTATGAGTAGAACATTGTGAATGTTTGAAGGACAGTACAGAGTTGCATCAATCCAGGTTGTTGGATTTGAGTGTACTTGAGAGAGAGCTCTTGAGGAGTAGAGATCTAGTGAGAGATCTTGTGTGCATCTGAGAGAGGTGTGGAAGAACGAAGTTTCTTCATTGTATTCCTATTGTAAAGAGTTTCAATACAAGTTTTCAGGGTGTTTTCTTGTATATCTTGTTCTGTGCTATTTATCATTTCAGTTACTTATCTATCTGATTTATTTCCGCGTTTATTGCTTTCACAAGTGTAATCTATTGTTGGTTTGATCCCCCAACAAGTGGTATCAGAGCCTTGGTTACAGGTTACAGGTTACAGGTTACAGGTTGCTCACAGGGGTTTCTGCAGGGATTTCTGTTTGAGTGGGAGAAGCAATGGCAGAAGAAAGTAAGTTGAGAATGGAAAAGTTTAATGGCAAGAACTACCAACATTGGAGAATGCAGATAGAGGACTATCTGTATCAAAAAGATCTCTACTTACCGTTAGGTGGGATAGCAAAGAAGCCCAAGGACATGGAGGATGAAGAATGGGAAGTTCTTGACAGAAAGGCTCTTGGGTCTATAAGACTGAGTCTGGCCTCTACTGTGATATCTAATTTGTCACAGGCAAAAACAACGGTAGAGTTGATGACTACGTTAGCAAATATGTATGAAAAACCCTCAGCTTCAAATAAGGTATATCTTATGAAGCAGTTATTTAATTTGCATATGAATGAAGGTGGATCTGTTTCTACTCATCTAAATGATTTCAATGGAATTGTTAATCAGTTAAGTTCTGTCAATATTGTATTTGAAGATGAAATAAAAGCTCTTTTGATATTATGTTCTTTGCCTGAAAGCTGGCATGGCTTAGTAATGGCAGTTTCTAATACTGCATCTGCATCAAATATTTTGAAAGTAGAGGATGTTGTTAGTGTTATCTTGAATGAGGAAATACGCAGGAAAAGCACAGAAGAGACATCTGGGACGCTTTAAATTTTGAGAGCAGGGGAAGGCAAAAAGAAAAGAGCAAGAGGAGATCAAGATCTAAGTCTAAGGTGAGAGAAAGATCCAAATCTAGGAATGGCAGGAAGCCACAATGCTGGAATTGTGGAAAGATGGGGCACATAAGCAGAGATTGCTGGTCAAAGCCTAAGGAGGACAATCAGCACGAAGGAAAGGAAGAAGCCAAGGTTGCAGGTATTGCACAAGATGCTTTAATTTTCTCTTTGCATAATAACATAGAATCTTGGATATTAGATTCTGGTGCATCTTTCCATGCTACCCCTAACAGAAAATATTTCAGTGACTATATCCATGGAGATTTTGGAATAGTGTACTTAGGGGATGATGAGCCTTGTAAGATTACTGGCAAAGGTAAAGTGCAGCTGAAGATGCAGAATGGCAACACATGGGTGTTGAGAGATGTGATGCATGTTCCTAGTTTGAAGAGAAATTTGATTTCTGCAGGTAAGCTAGGTGATGAGGGTTGTACAGTAACTCTCACAGCAGATTCTTGGAAGGTGACCAAGGGTGCACTAGTTATGGCCAGAGGTAAGAGAGAAGGTACTCTCTATTTGTGTAATTATGTTACTAACAAATCTCCTTCAGTTTTATCTACTTCAGATGTGGATTGTAAATTGTGGCACTCAAGGCTTGGCCACATGAGTGAGAAGGGGATGTCAATTCTTAAGTCTAAAGGTATGCTTTCAGATTTGAAAAGTATGGATCTAGAATTTTGTGAGCATTGTGTATTCGGAAAATAGAAAAGGGTTAGTTTTCTCAAGACTGGGTCTACTAAGAAAAGGCAGAAGTTGCAGCTTGTTCACACAGACGTGTGGGGACCGGCTCAGGTAGCCTCTATTGGCAGATCACAGTACTATGTTACATTCATAGATGACGCCACAAGAAAGGTATGGATCTACTGTATTAAAAAGAAATCTGATGTTTTTGAGACTTTTAAGTTTTGGAAGGCTATGGTTGAGAATGAAACAAGCAGAAAATTAAAGTGCCTGAGATCTGATAATGGCGGTGAGTTCTGCAGTCTTAAGTTCAAATTGTATTGTTATACACATGAAATCCGTAGGCAAAGGACGGTTCCAAGGACACCTCAGCAGAATGGTATTGCTGAAAGGATGAACAGAACTATCATGGAGCGTGCAAGATGTATGAGATTGCATGCAGGGTTGCCCTTAGAGTTTTGGGCAGAAGCAGTTGACACCGCAGTGTACTTGATTAACAGAGGACCCTCTACAGCTCTGGATGGTGGAATTCCAGAAGAGGCATGGACAGGTAAAAAAGTAGATCTCTCATATCTCAAAGTTTTTGGTAGTGAAGCCTTTGTGCACATAGATAAGGAAAATAGAAAGAAGCTTGATCCTAAGTCTATGAGGTGCACGTTTATAGGCTATGGCTCAGATGATTTTGGTTTTAGATTTTAGAATCTAAGAACTAACAAGGTAATCAGGAGTCGTGATGTTGTTTTTAATGAAAGAGTGATGTACAGTGATCAGATAAGGAAGCTAGATCAACTTGGGCAGAGCAATGGTGAATTGGATGAAGTTATGGTCCAAAATGAGCTCGCGGGAAAAAGAAATAATCACTTGCAGGAAAACACAGAGACCGACGTCGGTAGGTTACTAACCGGCGTCGGCAGTTCAGAGACCGACGTCGGTCATACAGAGACCGACGTCGGTAGACCAGGAACCGACGTCGACAGACCAGGAATCGACGTCGGCCAGGAAGAACCGGCGTCAGCCAGTAACAGGTCTACAGGTGGCCGAGGTCGGTCACTGTCAAAAAATTTGGGTGGACAGATTGTTGAGAACAAGTCCAAGACACCCATCAGGAGGTCTGAAAGGGTAAGTAAGCCTCCAATTAGATATTCTCCTTCCTTATATTATTTATTGCTAACTGATGGTGGAGAACCAGAGAGTTTTGACGAAGCATTACAGGTGGAGTCCAAGAGTAAGTGGGAGCGTGGCATGGTTGATGAGATGGAGTCCTTAAGAGAGAACCAAACATGGGATTTGGTTGAATTGCCAGCTGGTAAGAGAACACTGAAGAACAGATGGACCTACAGGTTGAAGGAAAGTGAGGATGGACAGATGCGATATAAGGCCAGATTAGTAGTGAAAGGATTTGCACAGAAGCCAGGTATTGACTTTGGTGAAATTTTTTCTCCTGTTGTTAAGATGACTTCTATAAGGGTTGTATTGTCTTTGGTTGCTTTTGAGGATTTGCATCTCGAGCAGCTAGATGTTAAGACAACGTTTCTTCATGGAGATTTGGATGAGGAAATCTATATGGAACAGCCAGAAGGATTTGAGATCAAGGGTAAGGAGAAGTTTGTGTGCAGGTTAAAGAAAAGCTTGTATGGCCTCAAGCAAGCTCCAAGACAATGGTACTTGAAATTTGACAGGTTTATGACTGAGCATGGCTACAGTAGGTGTCAATCAGACCATTGTGTATATTTCAAGAGATTTGATAATGGTAGATATATTATTCTATTGTTGTATGTAGATGACATGCTGGTTGCAAGGTCTCACATGCAGGATATCTCAGAGCTTAAGGTGAAGTTAGCTCAAACGTTTGCTATGAAGGATTTGGGAGCAGCGAAGAAAATCCTTGGCATGAGCATTAGGAGAGACAGGAAAAATCACAGGTTGATATTGTCTCAAGAAGATTATGTGAACAAGGTGTTGGAGAGGTTTAATATGCAGGATGCAAAACCGATAAGTACACCTATGGCTGGACATTTTAAGTTAAGTAAAGAACAATGTCCCAATTCACATGAAGAGGTAGAGTACATGAGTAAGGTTCCATATTCTTCCGCAGTAGGGAGTTTGATGTATGCAATGGTGTGTACTAGACCAGATATTGCCCAAGCAGTGGGAGTAGTAAGTAAGTATATGGCCAATCCAGGTAAGGAACATTGGAAAGCGGTTCAATGGATCCTTAGATATCTGAGAGGAACCAGCAGCAGGCATTTGTGCTATGGAGGTTCAAATACTTCTCTACATGGTTATGTAGATTCAGATATGGCAGGGGATTTGGATGGCAGAAGGAGCACCACAGGTTATGTTTTTACTATAGGTGGAACGGCGGTTAGTTGGATATCCAAGTTGCAGAAGGTTGTAGCCTTGTCAACTACAGAAGCAGAGTATATTGCAGCCACAGAAGCTAGCAAGGAGATGATATGGATGACACGGTTCATGGAAGAGCTTGGAAGGGAGCATGGGAGTTGCAGATTGTATAGTGACAGTCAAAGTGCAATCCATTTAGCTAAGAACTCAGCTTTTCATTCAAGAACCAAGCACATACAGCTAAGGTACCACTTCATACGGCAGGTATTGGAAGATGGTGAGTTGAAGCTGGAGAAAATCCATACAGACAAGAATCTTCCTGATATGCTAACAAAGCCGGTTACGAAGGAGAAGTTGAATCTTCATTCAACTTCTATTGGTCTTCATGATTGAGTTGAAGATGGAGGAGCTAGAAGATGTTGCTGTACAGGTTGGTGCAGCTGGTTTATCTCCAAGTGGGAGATTGTTAGGGTGTGGAGCTAAAAGCTTCACCAAGGAGCATACTAAAATAGGTTCGGGTCTACACAGACGCCGGCGTCGGTCAGGAGCGACCGACGTCGGTCAGTAGCAGTTGCAGAGGCGCCGACGTCGGCAGTAGGGTCGGCCGATGACGGTCACAGGTGAACAGGCAGGAACCGACGTCGGTTACCTGCATGTCCAGAAAGCTATTTTCGTGGACAGCAGCGAGTGTTTGCATGATAAGTTTGAGTCGTGGACTCAAGCTTGCGTCTCTATTATTAGCAATATTATTTTTAGAGCCCTTGTTCAAGAGGCTTAATTGTTTGTTGTAAGAGCATGCTCAAGTTTCCTATTTCTATACGTAGGGAAGATCTTCTTAGCTTAGAATGGTAGAAGAGTGTAGAACTGTATGAGTAGAACATTGTGAATGTTTGAAGGACAGTACAGAGTTGCATCAATCCAGGTTGTTGGATTTGAGTGTACTTGAGAGAGAGCTCTTGAGGAATAGAGATCTAGTGAGAGATCTTGTGTGCATCTGAGAGAGGTGTGGAAGAACGAAGTTTCTTCATTGTATTCCTATTGTAAAGAGTTTCAATACAAGTTTTCAGGGTGTTTTCTTGTATATCTTGTTCTGTGCTATTTATCATTTCAGTTACTTATCTATCTGATTTATTTCCGCGTTTATTGTTTTCACAAGTGTAATCTATTGTTGGTTTGATCCCCCAACACATTTAATAAAGGGTATGTAGTACCATCCAAAAGGTGGAGTGCTAGCCTAACTCAACACAATAAATGTGTTGTCAAAATAGAATTAATCATGTTTAGATCTATGATAAATTAGTGTGTGACAGATGAGGAGAAAATCTTAAAACCCTGCATATATCTAACAATCCGTACGGTACCATCAAACTTTTCAATCAATTAAAAAATTTTCAAAATAATAATATTGGCATACCTATAATTTGAATAAACTGAAACTACATGCCACAAAAGACTAAATAATTAAATAACACACTATAAAATATAAACTCTACTCTAAAACTATTAACAACTTAATGACTAAATAACTTGAAACAACTTTTTTTAAAAACATTCGATACATATTCCCTAAAATAAATTAACATAATTATAATTTAAATAAATTGAAACTACATACCACAAAAGACTAAATAATTAAACTACTTCTTAATAACTTGAAACAATTTTAATAATTAAAAATTAAAATAAAAAATAAAATTAAAAAACAAACAACACACATTCCATCACAAACTATATATTTTGACAGCTTTTTTAATTATAAAATTTTACTAATGATCTTAAGAATCATATTCCTAAATAGAAAAAACAATAGATCCAAAATAAAAACTAAACGATACAATTAAAAATTAAAAAAAACAAAAACAAAAACGAATTTAAAATATTATAAAAATAGTAAACAAAATATAAATCTAAAACAATTTTTTGAATCATAATATATCCACTATTTAATACCTTCTATTTGTGTTAATTATTATTTATTCATAAAGTTTTTCAATAGTAAAATAAACCTACACAATAAACATCACGAAACATATAAATATCGACTTAAAAAACAAAACTACCCGGCTATCAAAAAATACCACAGACCATGCAAAAATGGTGAGATTTGTATTGATTTCAAACCGTAAGCCGGAGGTTCAGTGCCATAGTCGTTGTGTGGAGTCGGGTTCTGAGCTTGATTTCCAACTTCATTGATGTGGAACGCCATGGATCGAGTCGGATTCGAAAGTGACGAGCTCTTGAGGGTTTGAGTTGCAATGCCGAGCTCTGTGTTCAAACAAATGCACTATCATGCCGAGCTCTGTGTTCAAACTAATTTCCAATGCCGAGCTCTGTGTTCGAGTACGCAATTCGATCCCGAGTTAATTCGAGCTACATCTGGGGAAAAGTGTGGCCGAATAGATGTGAGTTGGAAGGGTATCCACAGAGTGTCAACATGATGAGTAGATAGTCTATCGAATGAAAGGGCCTTCTCACGATGATCTGTATTGATGAGCCTTATGACGATCAAGGTTACAGGTTAAATTTGCAGAGAAGTCTACTTAACCTATTTTAATATCAAATGTAATTTTTTTTTAAAAATTGGATAATATTTTTACTATGAGAGAGTTAAGCTTAAATGGATAAATCTATAAATTGGGGTCAATCACAATCCAAAATTTTATTATTTAATAATTTATAAATTTTTATACGTGAATTTTCTTTTATATAATAGGATTTATTTTATCTCCACAAATTATACTTTCTAAATTAAATGAGTTGTTAAACAATTCACAATTCACACATAATTAGTATTTATATTCAATATTGTTTTATTATCCTAATATATTTACATATACAAATATTTTAATATAATATTAATTCCTAATAGTGTTATAAAAAATACGAACTCAATAAATTTGATTTAAAAATTCTCTCAATCGTAAACAAGTAAATAATTAAAGTGAAAATGTAGAAATGCCAGGGTGGCCTCGGCATATTGCTACCTCATGCAGGGTGTCAGAGGGATGAGGCTCATTGACGTAGCTCAATAAGGATCTACCTTATGTGCCGAATGGATTATGCGGGCCATTGAGGGCAAAGAAGCTTGGAAGGTGTTGTTCTAACACTGCATCTCCTCAGTCTTGCCTAAGGGCAAGAGACCCTGGAAAGGGCTCGGCTTTTACAATTTGCTTATCATTAAATCTCTCGTTCAAATCACAAGGTCCTTTGTGGCGAAAGCATCTGGAAGGCATGGGAAAAGATCAAGCCATGGCTTCTCTAGAATGGCTTAGGGTTCCGAGATGGACTATGTGTTAGCACCCACTCACTATGGTGGTCACCTGTTATTAATTTCAATGAAGTACCCCTAGCTGAGGTCCCTTGGATCAATGCTCTCAAGTTGTTCCATAGAGGCATCCATATTGTCTAGGATATTTATTGCAGGTGATATCGCTCTTGGCTATCTTGGGAAGAGGTGAAAACCAGATTCTAATTAGTCAATTCTGATCAAGAATCCTACTAGGAGATTCTTGACGCTGTGTCTCCCACCATGTTCCCCAGAATTTAGTACATTCCACTCATCCTTAGTGGAAGGACTGCAAGTGGTATGTTGAAACTCCCTTTAGCAACTACACCCCTTGGCTTGCCTATGGATGGCTCACCCCCCACTTGCCTATGGTGGATAAGCTCAATTCCCATTGGGGTCTACATTCTTTTGTTTTTACGTGGAGCTTTCACTTTAGCACTGTCTAGGGGGCTTGTGTAAAGCCCAAGCTAGCTAATTTTGCTTGGTGTGTACTGTACCAGGGCTTACATATTGGTAGAAGACTTGTCCAGTTAGGAGTTTCCCTCCCACTTGCCCTTTCTGTGGCTATCTGTAAATTCTCCCTCATCTTTTCTAGCATTTTTCCAAAGCTCAAAGGGTCTGGGCATGGATTCATGACCTCTTCAAGGCTTTCCAGCCTGATTTTTTTATTGGCAACACATCCTCTTTAGAGATAAACTCATATTGCCCTTAAAATACACCCAAGTCTGGCATACTTTCAGAGTGGAGATTCTCTTTTGGATTTGGAAAGAAAGAAATAATGCTATGTTTAATAATGTGTCTTTAGATTGTAATGTTTCTTCTTTGAATAAGTCTTCTATCATCTCAAAATTTATCTTGCAGATTCAAGTTCAAGCCAACAAAGTTGCCATAGAGCTTGGTCACCTTTAGGATCTTCTCTTCCATTGGGGAGATGCTCCTTGTACCATGGCTTAGGTTCTGTTATCTCTGTCCAAGGAACACAGACTGGAGGATAGAATTGCTTTACCACCTCGTGGTGGGCACCGTCACATTTGATCTCAATGTTTCTCTCACAGTGACACCCCATACCAATGCATGACCCCTCCTAGGTAGTAGCGAGAGTGGTAGCCTATGCCTCCTTTCCCTATTGGGCAGGATGGTTGGGATGCTTCTCTTCGTCCTCTACACTTGGATGCTTGGGGGGTGACACCTAAAGGTCGATTGAACGTGTTGGACAAGTTCCACAGGCCCTCTCTGGCCATTTCATCCACTTGGACACAAGAAGAAGAAGATGAGAAAGACACTACTCAATTTACTCGCTGGAAGCCAATTCCAGATAGTAATGACTTGCCAAGCTTGGGCTGGGATCTTGATGATATAGATCCTCCACCTTCTATCTTTGTATTAACTGATTAATATTTTCTTTTATGATAACATTATGATTTATCTCTAAACAGAACTTAGTTATTTATGATGTTTCTGTTTTTGATTCCTAAATTGTACCTAATGTGATTTTGTAGCATATTTCCATATCACTAACTTTTTTTGTGAATTATTTGTATATTCATTTTAGTAAATTTATATATAAATATATTTCAAAAAAAATATGTAAAATTGCATTAGTGTAAACATGTAACTTTCAAATGATAGTAAAAAGGGATAAATATAAAAATAAACCGTTAATGTGGAGTTCACTTGCAAATGGACATTTTATTAGAAGAAAAAGGTTCATGACATCACCATTCAATAAGTTTGTGCTACTAATTAAGCTCACTCTAATAAATAGGAGGAAGCATTTATTTTTGAACTCGTAAACACCTTAAAATTCTTAGAGCTCATTTTGTAGATGATAATAACTGTTAGGTTGTGGAGCTAAAAGCTTCAACCTTTGCAAACTGAGGAACAGATGGTTGCTGAGTTCTACAGGAACCGGCGTCGGCAGCAGGACCGACGTCGACAGGAACCAGTGCAGAAGGCCACCGGCGACGGCAGGAAGTCGGCCGACGTCGGCAGAACCAGACAAGCAGGGACCGACGTCGGTCGCCTGTGCGTTCCAGAACTGCTCGTTTCACGGACAGTTAGTTAAGTGAACGAAGAGTTTGCATGTTGAGACCAGTTAGAGTCTTGTGCTGCGAGGACTATTGTCTAAATTAAGAGTCTAAGTTATTGTTTGAGTTAGGGATCTATTTATAGACCCATTGGCATGTATTGTATAAGGCATGAGATAGAAAGGAAGAGTTCCTTCTAGTTGTAAGATCTGTGAGTTGCAGGTTGTTGCAAGCTCATTGGGGATCTACATGTAAGTTTGGTCTTTGAATTGCAGGTTGCAGGTTCATGAGAGATCAGCTTGAAGTGCTATAGAGTGCTTGATGTACCGGCAGGGTTATTACTGACTGGTTGGTGAGGTGAACACCAATTCTGTGTGTGAGTTGGTTGTTGGGACCATTTTTTGTGTAGGAGAGTGTGTGTGAGAAGAATTACTGAACACTTGAGGTGTGGCGAATCTCTGTAAGGTGAAAGAGTGTGGCGGCTCTTTGTTGTATTCTTTTCTGTTAGTGTTAATACAAGATAGTGTATTGTCTCTCATATTCTGTGCTATTGGTGAATTCTAGTTACTTGTGTTTCTGGTTATTTCCGCATATTCAATTGCTTATACTTGGTAATCATACTGTGCTTTTTTTGAGAAGCAAGATCCCAACTAGTGGCATCAGAGCATGTTTGTTGTTCTAGATTCCTGACAACTGGTATCAGAGCCTGGGTGTAGGTTCTTAAGCCTGATACCAACAACTGGTATCAGAGCCTTGGTTGTAAGTTCTTAAGCTTGATACCATCAATCGGTATCAGAGCTTTTGGTTGGGATACTAACAGATTGGTGTAGATCTGGGTAGTGTGTTTTGATTACAGGTTACTCACAGGTTTCTGTTTGAGTGGGAGTTGAGCAATGACAGAAAGTAGTCAACTACGAATGGAGAAGTTCAATGGCAAGAACTACCAATTATGGAGGATGCAGATTGAGGACTATCTGTATCAGAAAGATTTGTACTTACCGTTGGGTGGGGTTGCTAGCAAACCCTTGGATATGAAAGATGAAGAATGGGAGGTTCTTGATCGGAAGGCTCTGGGATCTGTTAGATTGAGTCTTGCATCATCTGTGATTTCCAGCTTATCACAGTGTAAGACAACGGTGGAGTTGATGGAATCTTTGGCAAATTTATATGAAAAACCCTCAGCTTCGAATAAGGTATTTCTTATGAAGCGTTTATTTAATTTGCAAATGTTGGAAGGTGGATCTGTTCATAGCCATCTTAGTGATTTCCATGGTTTAGTAAACCAGTTAAGTTCAGTCAATATTGTATTTGATGATGAAATAAGAGCTCTCTTAATCTTGTGTTCATTACCTGAAAGTTGGGAAGGTATGGTAATGGCAGTTTCTAATACTGTGTCTCCTTCAAAAGTCTTAAAAGTGGATGATATTGTGAGTGTAATCTTGAACGAAGAGATACGCAGGAAAAGCACAGGTGAATCATCTGGTGATGCTTTGAGTGTTGAAGGAAGAGGAAGGCCAAGAGAGAAGGTAGAGCGTGGGAGATCAAGGTCGAAGACGGGCAAGAGATCCAAGTCCAGGTATGGCAGAATAACCTGCTGGAAATGTGGAAAGCAAGGGCACTTAAAGAGAGATTGCAGATCGGGTACAGATCAGCATGAAGAACATGAAGAAGAAGCAGATGCTGCAGGTTACATTGCACAGGATGCTCTGGTATGTTCTTTGGATAAAGTAGAATCTTGGGTATTAGATTCTGGTGCCTCTTTTCATGCATCCCCACATAGGGAATTTTTTCATGAGTATGTCCAGGGAGATTTTGGAGAAATTTGTGTAGGGGATGGTAAGTCTTGTCAGATTGTTGGCAAAGGCAAAGTGAAGCTGAAACTGCAGACAGGTAACACATGGGTGTTAAAGGAGGTCATGCACGTCCCAGTTCTGAAGCGGAATCTGATTTCTGTTAGAAGTTTGGGTGAAGAGGGTTGCACAGTAACTCTCACAGCGGACTCTTGGAAGGTTACCAAGGGTACACTTGTTATCGCTAGAGGTAAGAAAGTAGGTACGCTTTATCTATCTACTTGTTTTACTGATTCTTCTTCTGGGTTATCTACTTCAGCTGTAGATTCGGAGATGTGGCTTGATAGGCTTGGTCACATAGATATGAAGGAGATGCTGGTTCTTGAGTCAAAGGATATGCTTTCGGATTTGGAAGGCATGGATCGTGGTTTCTGTATGCAAAAGAAAAAGGTGAGATTTCTTGAGGAATCCGATGTTAGTGACAAGAACAGGAAAGCCTTGGTTTTCAAGGAGAAAGTGACGGACAGAGTTCAGCACAAGGTGCAGGGGAATTCTAAGCAGAGCATGGGTGTTTTGGACAAGGGTTTGATCCAAAAGGAGCTCGCGGGAAAAAGTCAGGTCTCACAAGAAAAACACAGAGACCGACGTCGGCAGGAAAACTGGCGTCGGTGTCTAGACAGGGACCGATGTCGGCTATGTGCAGCCCGACGTCGGTGACTCGGGGCAGACAGAGACCGGCGTCGGCCAGGGGAAAACGACGTCGGCGGAGAGGCAGTCGCAGGGAACCGACATCGGTCGGCTGTAGACTGAGATGTGACCGGCATCGGTCACTGAGACGAATTTTGGGTGGACAGCAAGCTGTCATGGAGTCTCAAGCGCCCATATGGAGGACTGAAGGTGTAAGTAAGTTCTTAAATTCGTCATTTCCCTTCTTTACACTACTTGTTGCTCACTTATGGCATAGGACCAGGAAGTTATTGAAGAAGCAGAACAGGTAGATCCAGGAAACAGTGGGAGCTAGGCTTGAATGGGGATGTGATTCCTTGGAGGAGAACCAAACAGGTGTTTTGGGTAGTGTGGCCAGCTGGAAGTAAGCACTGAAAGATGAATGGATGTTAAGGATGAAGAAGAGCGGAAATAGATACGTGAGATGGAAGATCAGGGTATTTGATCTTGTATTAGCTGCAGGGCAATGGAGGTTTGTTCATTGTGTTTCTCTTTACCAGGTTGGATAGTATTAGCTACACTATCCTATTTTCTGTATGATGTGCTTGTTGCAGGGTTACATATACAGGTATTGCTGAACTAAAGGTAAAGCTAGTTCAGGTGTTTGTCATGGAGGATCTGGGAGCAGCAAGATTCTTTGGCAAAAGTGTGTTCTAGAGACATGGAAGGTCATGTGTTGACTTTGTTTCAGGATGATTGTGTGAAACCGGTTAGCACACCGATGGTTAGACAGTTCATAGAACAAGGGTCTTGATTCACATAATGAGGTTGAGTGCACGATATGTACTAAACCTGAGTTTTCCCAAGCAGTGGGAGTTGTCACAAGTTAGGAGCCAATCCGGGAGAGAACCATTGGAGGTCAGTTCAGTGGATTCTTACAGGGACTAGTAGCAGGTGCACATGCTATGCAAGTTCAAGTTTATTTCTACATGGTTGTAGATGTGGATGTGGTAGGTAATTTGGATGACAGGTTTTGCACCACGGATTTTGTGGTGGTTGGTCTTCAAGGATGATTTTGAAGATGGATACATAGCCAAGGTAACAAACTAGACGGTGTACAGGTACATGTACAGGTTGCAGCTGTTTATCTCCAAGTGGGAGATTGTTAGGTTGTGGAGCTAAAAGCTTCAACCTTTGCAAACTGAGGAACAGATGGTTGCTGAGTTCTACAGGAACCGGCGTCGGCAGCAGGACCGACGTCGGCAGGGACCAGTGCAGAAGGCCACCGGCGACGGCAGGAAGTCGGCCGACGTCGGCAGAACCAGACAAGCAGGGACCGACGTCGGTCGCCTGTGCGTTCCAGAACTGCTCGTTTCACGGACAGTTAGTTAAGTGAACGAAGAGTTTGCATGTTGAGACCAGTTAGAGTCTTGTGCTGCGAGGACTATTGTCTAAATTAAGAGTCTAAGTTATTGTTTGAGTTAGGGATCTATTTATAGACCCATTGGCATGTATTGTATAAGGCATGAGATAGAAAGGAAGAGTTCCTTCTAGTTGTAAGATCTGTGAGTTGCAGGTTGTTGCAAGCTCATTGGGGATCTACATGTAAGTTTGGTCTTTGAATTGCAGGTTGCAGGTTCATGAGAGATCAGCTTGAAGTGCTATAGAGTGCTTGATGTACCGGCAGGGTTATTACTGACTGGTTGGTGAGGTGAACACCAATTCTGTGTGTGAGTTGGTTGTTGAGACCGTTTTTTGTGTAAGAGAGTGTGTGTGAGAAGAATTACTGAACACTTGAGGTGTGGCGAATCTCTGTAAGGTGAAAGAGTGTGGCGGCTCTTTGTTGTATTCTTTTCTGTTAGTGTTAATACAAGATAGTGTATTGTCTCTCATATTCTGTGCTATTGGTGAATTCTAGTTACTTGTGTTTCTGGTTATTTCCGCATATTCAATTGCTTATACTTGGTAATCATACTGTGCTTTTTTTGAGAAGCAAGATCCCAACTAGTGGCATCAGAGCATGTTTGTTGTTCTAGATTCCTGACAATAACTTGATAATAAATTAAATTATACTTTGTTAGCTTGTTAGTGAAAAGTTTAATACGGTTGAGTCTCCTAAATGTGTTAAGATGAGCTCATAAGGTCATAGTTATAAGAATGGGAATCTTTTCAATTTAAATATTTTATATTTGAATTGTATAAAAATTTAGTGTCTTATAGTATTTATAGTATATATTAGTGATATGTATTGTATTTTATTATTATTTTTAGTTGATAAATTATTTTAATTATTGGATATTTTTTTATATTGTATATCGTTTAAAAGTTCAATAAATATTAAGGAAGTTTAGTGATTCACTAGTATAATATAAGTTTCAAAATATATTGTTTTCTTTCTTATTTGTTGTCCAATTAAAATAAGGAGAACAAATAAAAATTTTCAATGATTGATATGAAGTTTTAGAAATCCTAGTAAAGATTTTGGAGCTCCAAATTTGACAAATAAAATAGGTAATAGATTTTATCCTTGGTTAACACTTCTCAAAATGTATTCATTGTGCTTTTGATGCCCAGAAAAGAATTAGATGGTTTGGACAAAATCCTCAGTTCGACACATATTTTCAAGCTTCTTTTTGTCTAACCACAAAACTTCAATTTCCATTATTAAATTATAAAAACTATCTTCAAATCTTCTAATTTTTAAGATATATTTCTAAAACCTCATTTAATTTTTATTCCTCTAATTTTAAAAATATTAATTAAATTAAATTTATTATTTTAATCCTAATTAAAATTTTATTGATATTTATATTATAATTTGATTCAAATCTAAATATTCATTATACAATGTATTGTATGTTTATTTCATTTATTAATTATTCAATATTATTATATTGTATGTTGTGAATAATTAATTGAATATAGTTAATTTAGTATGTTATAATATTTTTTTTCTTTATTATGATTTTATAAATAATTAAAACTTATGTTTTTAAAAAAAATATTTATATACTTTATTTATTTTTATATTTCTTTTAATTTACAAATTTATTTTATCATTTATATTGTAATAAATCAAATATTATAAAGTATTATAAATTATTAGTCTTATTTTTTTATTTAATTTATCATAATTTATTATTGTACTTTTTGAACTGATAACATAAAATATATATTCTTAATATATTATTTTATTTTATTATTAATAATAATGATAATAAATCTGTAAATTTTGAATTCAAATAAACAAACAAAAATCTCTCATTCAATTATTATTCATAAATATATAAAACGTCCAAAAAAAATTATCAAAAACCTTCCCACCCCATAGAAAAGGTGTGTTCCCTTTAAAAAAACAAAAAGAATTACCAATATTTTTTTAGTGCACTGGTACTTGGATATTAGCCTTCTAAGCATAAGAGTAGAAATACTTTTCTAATTTAGAAAAACATCCTTCTTTTTCTGTGTTAGGGTTGGGATATAACCAAGGCAGTGAAAGTTCTTTAGCATACAATTAGCACATGGAAATAAATTTAGCATCCATGAAATAACAATATTTAGAGGAACCATAGCATCAGCCTAGTAAAGAAAAGATGGCTGTGATTTTAGAAAGAGATTCAAATTCTATACAAAGTGTAAGAGATATATTTTTTTTTAATTGCAAATTGGTGAGTTACACATAAAATAATTTTTCAATACAAATTTGGATGGTGTTATAAATCTTCTTCTTTATCAGTAAATAATTTTTAATAAAAATTATATAAATTTAAATAGTATAATAAATTATCATTTTTATTAACTGCAATACAATCCTTTTTTTAAAATACAAATAATTTTCAATAAAAATTATATAAATTCCAACAAGAGCATATTTACAATTTATTTATTCCATGCAAAACAGGTTTGAGAAGCAACACAAAGTAAAGATATAAGACATGATCACACCTTTACATAATTCAGAATCTTAGTGGCGGTTTGCTTTAGTTCTATCTACTAAAAACCAAACAGATAATACGATAATACACGGTGCAGGGTCCATTTAAAATTTCCCATGATGTCACGGAGGTGGAGGACCAGGAGGAGGAGGTGGACCAGGAGGAGGATGTGGAGGACCAGGAGGTCTTCTGAAGATGAAATGGAGGCCACCAAAGACAAGCTCAGCTACTTTTCCCAAAAATCCAGGTCCTGGAGGAGGGCCGCCACCCGGTCCATTCCCCCCGCCTCCGCCTCCGCCTTCTGGATGTGGAGGCATTGTTGATATTATTGTTCAGCTGTCTGTCTTGCTTGATTATTCTTCAACTCAATTCAATTGCGAGAGAAGATTTGGGAGGAATACGTAGAAATGGATGGATACTTATGGTGTATAAGGGGCAGGGGGTTTCTTGGATGGGAAGCAACCTCCTTAAGCGCACAGTCAAGTCAAAACTACCGCAGTACTTGATGAAAGCCATGTCTAAGAGTTCGCCATTTACGCGTTGGTAGAATGGTAGTTGACGGCGGCGGCGGCGGTTTTGCTTTTGGCGTCGCTGTTTCAAGTTTTGGGTATTGTCTGTTTTACGAAACAAGCTGCCACCTAAATTCTGCGCTTGTATACATTGAATACGATGTTTGTGTTTGAATAAATATAATTAGAAGGTTATTTTTATTAAAGTTATATTAGTATTTGGAAATGAGTTAAAGTAAAATAGATTTATGAAAATGTTCTAACTCAAAATTTGTAGTTTAATGATGAGGATGATGGTGTAAAAGGTATAATCTAGTTAATTATCAAGGTATAAATTTCAAGAGATTAAAAAAAGGATGAGGGTGGGATCGTATACCGGGTAAATTTGGCAGAAGAGATACCCCTTAGTCTTTGACATTAAGCCGAAGAAACATTTTATACACCTAATCTGTGTAAAAGCAAGGTTTCAGTTTTTAAAAACAACTATAAAATTATATTTTATAATAACATTCCTAATTTGCAAAAATTGACTGGGACTCTTATTATTATATTTGAATTGATAAATGAGTGCCTCTAAATATTGAGTGCTAAGAAGATGCTCTTCTTTGTCCCTAACCAATTTTTTTTTGCATGTCTTAGTATTCACATGATTTTAAAAGTCAAGGAGCATTACAAAGCACATCTTCTACAAGTTCTGGTGACAAGGAAAAATAATAAATTGACTCTAATTTAGAACTATGGGGTGGTGATTTTCCACTCTCTTACCCCTTGTGTTAGTGTATCTTTTCGTAACTCAATGATAATGCACTACAATATTTGGTCTAAATTTTGATGTCAATTTCAATGTATGCTTCGACATAAGTCAAAAAATGATAAAATATTGGGCCAAAGTAGATGTAAATGTAACATAAAAGATTTTGGGATAAACTGTGTAAGATTTTTGTAGTTTCTCAATGTTTCAGATCCACACCTATGATCCTTCATTAGGAGAACAATAAAACTGTGAAAGTATAAAATCTTTGATATACATGTATGGACTGTGAAAGTATAAAATCTTTGATAGATGTAAATGCATATTTCATTTTTCATATATATTTGGTGTCAAAACTAAGACGTCCCCAATTCTATGTCAAATTTTTGATTACTTGGCCTTTCATGGTGTGTTGCTTTTGTTGGGAAATGTCTCAACTTTGCCTAGATCAACTCAAAATTAATTGTGTCCAAAGTATATGTTTGTAAGAAGTTTTCTCATGCATTGAGTGGAGATTGATTGTGCAAGCAAAGATGGTTGTGTAGGCTTGTGTGGAGACTACATATGATAGTTATGCAAAAAAAATTGCATGCGACAATGATGGTATAGTTGCACATGGCTCTCTGCATAGTTTTATTGCACTATGGATGATTGAGAAGTAGAGCATAATGGTTGAGTCAAAGTAAGGTGCTGCAAGAAATTATGCAACATGTCAAGCAATGATGACCATTTTAAGGCATTTCAACCACTTTTATAATTACATATGTGAGATTGAAGAAGTGCTAGCGATGTATTGGTGGCACTCTAAGATGGAGTTATTGAAGAGTGTTACATGTTGATCACTTGGTTCAATTATTGGTGGATGCAAAGTCACCAACTACGTGGGCATTTACAATGCAGGTGTTGAATAAAGGCATAATTCTTACAAGGAAGATGAGAGTGTTGACTATTAAATACACATAATCAAGTGTGTGAATTGTAATATGTTATCATATGTGATCCAAGAAATATTTCAAGTGACAATTTAGGCAATGGTTCTACCCCAATTGGTGGCATAACTTTTGGGAGCCATAACTTTTGCACCATAGCTCTGTTTGACTCCTCATTTGAACCATCAGAAATCTAAGAATGAGGGGAACACCATGAGATGGCACTGAGCTCCACTCAGTGGGTTTTGACCCCAAAAACCAAATGAAAGTGCCCCAAATTTCAATTTTAGTCGTGTAGTCTAAAAATAGTAAGTTTTTAAAAATAGTAACTCCTTGAATTTTGTATTGTTGTAAATCATGGAAGTCAAACCACTTAATCTTCCTTGAGATTGGTGACCTTATACATCCTCCTCCTACCTTCAAAATGTGTATAAAAGATGTAACCTGAAATTGAAAGGAGACATCTCTTATCAGAGATAGCCATATGGTTGGGTCTGCAAATTTGATCTATAAAACATCTCTTCTCAGAGATAGCATTATTATAATTGTGTTGTTCTTCTTTCTTGAATTATATTTCAACCAAAGCTTATGAGTTTTGGATCAGTGGTATCAGAACAATTTGTCTTGAGAGTGTATGATCCCAAGGATGAGGTCAAGCTACAAAAAGCTTGGGTAGAAAACAACAGAGCTTCCAAACTATCCACCTATTCACTCTAAATGACCTCAAATGGTGAGCAACATTGAGACATCCGATCCTTTCAAGGAAATGGTGAATGAAGCCCTCCAACAGTAGCAAGTGCAGATGTTATAACAATTCACCCAAATTCTTCAACTAATCTCGATGGGAAATTTTGGCTCCTCATCTACACCCCCACATCCTTTCAATGCCCCAACACCCTTAAAGGTTCAGGTGAATTTTGATATCCCTACATTTTAAGGTAAAATCAATGCTGATATAGTAGAAAATTGGTTGGATCAATTGTATTCCTATTTTTTTATAAATAAATTCATCGATAAAGAGAAGATCATTTTTGCTCTTTTGAAAGCGTCATTGCCTATCAAAAATTGGTGGAAAGTATACAAGAAGAGATTCAGTACTGATGATATTGGCCTTGAGGCAGAACCTACCTAGGATGATTTCATAGAAGTTGTAAAAGAAGAATACTACCCCATTGGAGCATATGATGATTTGTATATAGACTAGCAACAACTTCGCCAAGGTAAGGAACAGTCTGTTCAAGATTACACTGATATTTTTCATTCTCTATCTGTGACATTGGCATCCAAGAAAGTGAGAAACATAAGGTTCTCAAATATTGTGGTGAACTATAATGGTATATACAGGGGGAGATGGAACTCTTCAATCTAGAAACCCTCGGTGAGGCGTACAAGTTCACAGTGAAGATTGAGCAGAAGCATGGAAGAATGAATACAAACAGTCAACCTAAAAAATAGAAAAGTAACCAAGAAGGTCAAACACGAGGCTAAAATTGAAAGTAATAGGAAGGGAAGATAGGTAAATGGTGTGATTACCACAAATATGGAATGCACTCCAAAGAAGAATGTTGAACCATCAAATCCTTTCTTTTTGAATCACAATCCTCAACATCTATTGCTCTGCCTCATACACACCCTGCAGTCAAAGAGGATGAAGAAGAGATTGTAGATGATGAGCCCAATGCCATCATTGCTTCATCACAGACCCACAAGGAGAGGCCAGATGATAAGAAAAGGTTGTTTCACTCTAAGTTATGGGTAAAAGGTAAGCCTCTGCATTACATTCTTGATAGTGGGATCCAAAAGAGTTTAATCTCTGCTAATGTTGTGAAAATCCTAAATTTGTCCATGAAGTCTCACTCAAAGCCATACAGTATTGGATGGTTGAGTCCAAGGAGAAACCTTTGTGTCACCCACCAATGTCTTCTCTCATATGCAATAAAACCATTCCAAGATGAGGTCTTACGTGATTTGGTCAATCTAGATGTTTGTGATGTACTCTTTGGTCATCCATTCATGTATGATCAACATGGCATCTATGAATCAAGAACTCAAAGGATCACCCTCACTCTTGGAACACAACACTAGAGGGTACTAGAGGTACCACCTTTTACATCTGTCTCCCTAATTAGTGCCAATAAATTTGTTCTCATGGTGGTCAAGCCATAGGAATCCAAAAGGGCCGATGTTGCAGGCCTAACTACACAAATAACACAACAATAGAAGAAAATAGATACCAAGCTGAAGAAGTTTATGGCCTTCCATCTACAAACTGATGGTCAAATAGAAATGGTGAACAATTAGGCCTTGCACAGCTCCATAAAACATAGTCCATTCCAACTATGCATTGAGAATCAAATCAAAATACAACTACCACACTTGATGAAAAATCTTGATGAAATGGCGAGCATTGCTTCTCAAGGAGGGAGGAATGATCCGAGTAATATTTCAGGTGACAGTTCTACCCCAATTGGTGGTAGAACTTCCATGAGCCATAACTTTTGCACCATAGCTCCATTTGAACTGTTGGAAAGCTAAGAATGAGGGGAACACCCTGAGATGGCATTGAGTTTTACTCAATGGGTTTTGATCCTTGAAAACCAAATGGAAGTGCCCCAAATTTTAATTTTAGTAGTGCAGTCTAAAAATAGTAAGTTTTTAAAAATAGTAATTCCTTGAATTCTGTATTGTTGTAAATCATGGAAGTTGAACCACTTAATATCCCTCGAGATTGGTGACCTTCCACATCCTCCTCCTACCTTTAAAATGTGTATAAAAGAAGATGTAACCTAAAATGGAAAGGAGACATCTCTTCTCAGAGATAGCCATATGTTTGGATCTGCAAATTTGATCAATAAAACATCTCTTCTCAGAGATAGCATTATTACAATTGTGTTCTTATTTCTTGAATTATATTTCAACCAAAGCTTATAAGTTTTAGATCATTGGTATCAAAATGGTTTGTCTTGAGAGTGTATGATCCTGAGGATGAGGTCAGGCTACAAAAAACTTGGGTGAAAAATAATAGAGCTTCAAACTATCTACCTATTCGCTCCAAATGACCTCAAATGGTGAACAACATCGAGACATCCAATCCTTTCAAGGAAATGGTGAATGAAGCCCTTAAACAACATAAAGCATAGATTTTATAACAATTCACCCAAATTCTCCAACAAATCTCGATGGTAAATTCTAGCTCCTCATCTACACCCCCACATCTTTTTAGTGCCCCAACACCCTTCAAGGTTCAGGTGAATTTTGATATCCCTACATTTGAAGGCAAAATCAATGTTGATGCAATATAAAATTAGTTAGATAAATTGTCTTCCTATTTTTCTATAAATAAATTCACCAATAAAGAGAAGATCACTTTTGCTTTTTTGAAAGCATCATTTGCCTATCAAAATTGGTGGGAATGTACAAGAAGAGATTCAGTACGGATGATATTGGCCTTGAGGTAGAACCTACCTAGGATGATTTCATAGAAGTTTTAAAGGAAGAATACTACCCCATTGGAGCATATGATGATCTGTATATAGAATGGCAACAACTTTGCCAAGGTAAGGAACAGTCTGTTCAAAATTACACTGATATTTTTCATTCTCTATCTGTGAGATTAGGCATCTAAGAAAGTGAGAAACACAAGGCTCTCAAATATCGTGGTGAAATACAATGGTATATATGAGGGGACATGGAACTCTTTAATCTAGAAACCCTCAATGAGGCATACAAGTTCACAGTGAAGATTGAGCAGAAGTATGGAAGAATGAATACAAAGAGTCAACCTAAAAAATAGAAAAGTGATAAAGAAGGTCAAACACGAGGCCAAAATTAGAAGCAAAAGAAAGGAAAGACTAGAAAATAGTGTGATTACCACAAATCTAGAATGCACTCCAAAGAAGAATGTTGAGCCATCAAATCCCTGCTTTTTGAGTCACAATCCTCAACATCTACTGCTCTACCTCATACACACCCTGTAGTCAAAGAGGATGAAGAAGAGATTGTAGATGCTGAGCCCAATGCCATCGTTGCTTCATCACGGACCCATGAGGAGAGGCCAAATGATAAGGAAAGGTTGTTTCACTCTAAGTTATGGGTGAAAGGTAAGCCTTTGCATTTCGTTCTTGATATTGGGAGCCAAAATAATCTAATCTCTACTAATATTGTGAAAAGCCTAAATTTTTCCATGAAACCTCACCCAAAACCATACAGTATTGGATGGTTGAGTTTAGGTAGAAACCTTCGTGTCACCCACCAATGTCTTCTCTCATATGCAATAAAACCATTCCAAGATGAGGTCTTATGTGATGTGGTCAATCTAGATGTTTGTGATGTACTCTTTGGTCATCCATTCATGTATGATCAGCATGGCATCTATGAATCAAGAACTCAAAGAATCACCTTCTACATCTATCTCCCTAATTAGTGCCAAGAAATTAATTCTCATGGTGGTCAAGCCACATGAATCCAAAAGGGTCAATGTTATAGCCCTGACTACACAAATAACACACCAACAGAAGCAAATAGATACCAAGATGAAGAAGTTCATGGTCTTCCATCTATAGACTGATGGTTAGATATAAATGGTGAACAATTGGGCCCTGCACAGCTCCACAAAACACAATCCATTCCAACTATGCATCGAGAATCAAATCAAATTACAACCACCACACTTGATGATAAATCTTGATGTAATGGGGACCATTACTTCTCAAGGAGGGAGGAATGATCTGAGCAATATTTTAGGTGATGGTTTTACCCCAATTTGTGGTAGAACTTTCAGGATCCATAACTTTTACACCATATCTCTGTTTGACTCCCTGTTTGAACTGTTGGAAAGCTAAGAATGAGGGGAAAACTTTGAGATGGCACTAAGCTCCACTTAGTGGGTTTTGACCCCATAAAACCAAATGGAATTGCCCTAAATTTCAATTTTAGTAGTGTAGTCTAAAAATAGTAAGTTTCTAAAAATAGTAATTCTTTGAATTTTGTATTGTTGTAAATCATGTAAGTCGAACCACTTAATCTCTCTCGATATTGGTGACCTTCCACATCCTCCTCCTACCTTTAAAATGTGTATAAAATAATATTTAGCCTAAAATGGAAAGGAGACATCTCTTCTTAGAGATAGGCATATGTTTGGGTCTGCAAATTTGATCAATAAAACATCTCTTCTTAGAGATAGCATTATTATAATTATGTTGTTCTTGTTTCTTGAATTATATTTCAACCAAAGCTTCTGAGTTTTGGATCAATATGCATACTCTCCCTAACTTTTAATATAACTTTACATTATGTAATTTGTGTAAAATAAGAAAAATCATGAGGCATGTAAAGACAAAAAATAGTTAAAATCCACCTAGAAGCCGAATAGTGAGATATGGGATAGGAAGCCAAAGACTCATTTTTTGTTAGATAAGGAAGCAAGAGGATTATTGAAAATTAAACAAGCAAGAAGGTAATTAAATCAATAGTTTGAATTAATTTACATTCCATGACCTCTTAACCATGGCAATGAACATCCGAGTCTATTAATGGAATCTCTATGGTGATTGTTAATTTTTCTCATTGTGATTTGTTAATTGGGTTTCATGGTTTCCTCTTTACCTTATTTGATTCACATAATTTAGCATATAAATATTTTTTATTCTATGTACCCTTAATGAAATGTGTGGCTGTGAGTCAAACCCTTAGTCTCCAACGTTGTAGGTCTGGCCAAGTCTAAAAATAATGTCATTTTTAATTAAACATTAAAATTAAGGCAAGTAGGGACAATTATGGATAATTTGAGATATTATTGAGATGAAGTTGTGAAGATGAAACCCCCATCTTGTTTAGTCTATAAGATGGCTTGTAATGAGGAAGACATGGTTCTGTTGATGCTTAAGTGTAGGCACAACTTCTAAAAGGAATGCTTTTCACATATGCTCTCTATGAGCATAGACAATATGCTTCTATGTCCAAGATGCAACCAACCTGTCCAAGGTTGGAAATAACATGGAAGGCCTATACACTAATTTTATAATGATTCCACTAATTTCAGTCTACAAATTAGGAGGAAGTTAAGGTTACATTTATTATTTATTATAGACAAAGATAGAGACTAGAGGGTCGAGGTCTCCTTTTTAGGTGTCGTTAATGTATTTTTTTAGAAGAGGTAGATGACCGAACAAACATGACTACCACCATGACATCCTTGGAGGAATGGGATTCAAATGAGGATCTATAATTTTCCAATAGTAGAGAGGGGATTATTACTTGTGTTGTGTTGGTATGGTGCATCAATAGGATGTCGTGTTTGTTCTATGCGGCCAAACAATCTATAGAGTGCCTACTTACGAGCTTTGGGTTAGCAAAGGGACCCACCTTCTCCATAATAGGTGCATTATGAATATTATTGATATTATTTGATATTGATGTGTGGAGTGGTGTTGTCATGAAATTTTACATTTCATGACAACACACCTAATTACACTCTCATAGGGAATTAGAGGTGTTTTCATGATAGGGATGGTAAATTTTTCTTGTTTAATGGGACATTGACTCTATAGCCCAATGGATAAGGCCTGGGTCAAATAATGGCATTTGCCTATCCTCAAGCTTCCAAATGGTGTGTTGAATATATCTCGATAATTTATCTTTTGGTATAACAAGATTATTGTCAAAATGGAAAACATGCCAAAAAAGGGAAATAAAATCAAGGATACAACTTGTAGTATAAGGACTTGAAGACCATTCTTGCATTAGGAGATCAGGTGATATTTTGAGGGTCAAAGAGAATAGAGGCTTTGATAACTCTATTGAATTCTTCATCTTTTGTATTTGGATAAAAAATATGTCCATGAGGAATCATATAAGGTATGGTGTGTATTTGTTGTACCAATTTTTTTACCACAAATAATCAAGAAAAGTTAAAGTTTCTCAAAGTTTTTATTCCGAAAGTCAATTTGTTTCACTCAAGGTATTCATAGTCAAAAGTCAACTCTTGATCAAATGTTAAAGTCAAAATTGAGAAAATTTAAAAATTGGCTAAGGCCTTGTCTTATTAGACTTTAGAAGCCTGCCAAACAAGTATCAAAATTCCAAAAAATGCCTATCAAACTGTCAAAATGTGATGTGTGTTTGAACACATGTCAAAACCTGATCATATGCTAAACAAATCATCAAAAATTGATCACATGGTAAATAGATCATTGAAACCCAATCACTTGCTAAATAGGTCATTGGATCCCAATAGGTGCTTACACACCTATCATATCCTGACACCTTGCCAAATACCTTGTTAAACTTTGACACTTATTTTTACACTTCTCAGAATCTGACAACCTAACAAGCAAAAAATGCAAAAATAGGGTCCAATCTCCCATAGGCCATAACTTTTGCATCCAAACTCCATTTTCACTCTTGTTCAATGCATTAGAAATTTAATTTGATGAATAATAATTTACCTTATGGAAACATGATACAAAAATTTCATTTTAAACTTCAAAAATAAAGGGGAAGAATCAAAGTTGTAAAAACAAGGTAGAATTCCAGATGTGTCCAAGTAAGGTCCAATTTGCCTTGGGCCATATCTTTCACATCTAAACTTTATTTTAGCTCCATTCGATGCATTTGATAGATAATTTGAAGAATAAAATTTTATCCTAAATAAAAATGGTATAATAACTTCTTATTGAGCTTAAAAAATCAAGGGGGAGAATGATAGCTGCAAAAATAGGGCAAAATTTATAGTTTTCAATTTGTGCAAAATTGTCAAGTCACTTTTGCAAGTTGTGCAAATTGGCCATTAAACTTTTTAAATTTTTGAAAATAAACAAATGCATTTTTGTAAGTTTAAATTCTTGAAAAAACACCAATGCACTATTACAAGTCATGTAAATTGGTCATCGCACTTTTACAAGTTGTGCAAATTACTCAACACACTTTTACAAGTTGTGCAAATTACTCAATGCACTTTTCTAGGTTTCAAGTCATGAAAAAATAATAATACACTTTTGCAATTCATGAAAACTATTTATTGCACTTTTTAAAAGTTTTGCAAATTGATCAATGCACATTTTTATGTTTTAAGTCGTGAAAAAATATCAACAAATTTTTGAAATCATGCAAATTGGTTATTGCATTTTTACAAGTTGCACAGAGTACTCAACACATTTTCATAAGTTTTAAGATGTAAAAATTTGTTATTGTACTTTTTCAAGTCCATAAAAATTCATAAAATTTGGTCACATAGCATAACCACCCATTATAACCTATAAATAGATGTTTAGGGTTCATTTGTAAGGGTTAACAAGTTTTGGTTATTTTAAGTTCTAGTCTTGGTTCTAAAGTTAAATGATGTTGAGTTTCTAACAATATGAGAATTTATAGAGAGATTGAAAGGAGTCTATATGTACAGTCACTCAAAGGATCAATACAAAAATGATCTATAGGACTTTGTGTCATGAGTTTTTCTGAATGATGATATGTATATGTCAATTCACTTTGATTATTGATCTTTCATTTTGCTAAAATGTTATTATTAAAAATTTAATGAATGCAGAGTTTTTAATGTGGAAATTTATATTAAATATTCATTAATAATTCTTGTTATCATGAAACTTTGGTGGGAATTAGAATATGATTTTATGCCTATTTTTTTGGGGAAATACAAGGTTATTAAATATTTTTCTTTGAAAAGTTATCTAATCTCCCTAGTGTATGTACCCTATTCTTATGTCTATAATATGTCTTTCTCATCCCATTTCTATGATAAAGGCTTCCTATGTCATTACCTCAAATCTTGGGCTATTCTAGTGAGTTTATGTGTTTAGCCACCTAGAGTTGTCCTTCATCTTTCCCAAGTTTATTTTTGAAGATTCTGTGTTTAATTTGATAAAATCATCCCATTCTCTATTCCCCATTTTAAACTCATTTCCATCATTCCCCTCATTATTTATGTACATTCTATATTATTTATGTACTTTCTAGTTAAAATCATGAAACCCCCACAAAAAACATTTTTACTAAAATAGTTGTGAATAGTTCTTTTCATGTTTTTCCTTTTTGGTTTTCAATAAAGGTAGTTTCCCGTGCTAATAGGAGAAGGACTTTGTCCTCACATTGTTGACTAGCATAACGACTCTGTCCCCATGTTGTTGACTAAAAGTTCACATTTGTCCCTCTAATAATATTTTCAGCCAACAGTTTTTGGTAACTCTGCTAGGGATCGAGGTGCTTTATGCACACAATTTTTAGACATTTCAAGGAATTCCTTAGAATAGAGGTTGGATACTCCATTTAGAAAATGTCCCTAGTGCCTACATCTTTCTGATTGATTAAATGACATTGGTCTACCCCAACCCTAATGTTCATTGTGTCCTATGAGGAAAACATTTTGCATTTTTTTGCCTTTGGCCCAATACAATGAGTTACCATGAGGCTCAAACAAAAGATTTCTAAAGTTTTATGGAGAAAATTATCAAGATGAAGATAACCATATCCTAGCCTTCATAATGTCCTACAACATCTTGGGAGTTATGCATGAAGATGTCACTGTCAGGATTTTTGTTAAAACTCTCATTGGACCTAATGCTAAGTGGCTTTGGCACCTAGAATATGGATGCATTAGGAATCAAAAATATTTGAATAAAAAGTTCTTCAATAGATTAAAATAAAATATGGACATGTGTGTATTATTTTCATATTTATTTCAAATTCTTAAACAAAATGATGAGCATATGAGAGAGTTCACAACCCACTTCAACAAATTATTGATATTGATTCCTATGGTGGATCAACCATGTCCCAAAAATAAACTTTGTGTCTTCATTGGTTCTCTACACCCAAATATCAAATTCATCTTGATGAAGAATAAGGTAAATGACTTGGAAGTCATGCAGTAGGAATCTATCCAAATTGAATATGATATTATTTTGTTTAGATTATTGAAAAAAAAACTTCAAAACATGATACAACTCCCATTAGTGATGATACTTGATATAATCAAGAGCCCTCAACATTTAGAAAAGAGATTCCAAAGGCAAATTCTTGATCAAACATGTGTGAACTATAACAAGAAAAATGATAAAGTTATTCCTATCATATATGATTGTTTCAATTTCACAATTATGGGAGAAGGTGAACAATTAGAAGAACTAATGATTGATCACAAAATAAACAAGAATTTAGCCTCCCCCTTGGAAAAGAAGATAAATATTTTCATGTTTTGTAAAATTTCTAAAACCTTATAGTCCTGGGAGAAAATGAGATATTTGAGGAAAAACTGATTGAACCACAAATAGAAAGGAGCAATAATGTAAAGTGTGATGTTTCACTTTCTGAAGGAGAAGATAGTATGGAACTAGTTTTTGGTAAAGTAGAATATCCCTCTAGTATTAGGATAGAAGATTCAATGGTCAAAAGTGAATATTCTCCTAGCACTTCCTTTTCATGTCCCACTATAGAAAAGCTCTCTGAAATATTTGAATCTAAATCAATCAAGCATGCACATATTGAATATCATAGCTATGCCAAGATTGAAATCATAGAAGATGTAAATATAGAGTGAAACAAATGGTGTCTGATTTTTATTTCAAGTTTAATATAAAATATCAAGGCAAAAGCAATTGATGAAGATGATGGTGGTGATTCGTTCAATGATGAATTCATCTCTTATGTAGGAAGCAATTTGAAAAATAATATCAACATTCCACTCATTAGAAAAGATAGTTGTATTGTGGTTCTAACTCAAGAACAAATATGCAACATAAATTTTTTTTATTCAAATCTTGTATTTGGCATAAATGTATATGAAGTCATTCAAGAATATATTGAAGATGTTTAGTACTACTCAAGAATGATCATAGAATATTTTAAAGTTCACAATGATTCCATTACAAAACTTGAGGACACCGTTGATCTATTTATTCATGACTATCTCAGTATGTGAAATGATTGTATGTCCATTCTCTTCCCACCTACTTGGTCACTATTATGAATCATGTTCAGACCTCAAAATTCAAATCCATTATTCTAAAATATTAGGTATTTCTCCCAGCCAGTGAATGGTTTTATATAGTATTCTTTTTTCCCTCTATTTCTTATAAATAGTATTGATTTCCCTATTTTGGCTTATTTCCTTTTCCCATTTATGTTTTGGTGTGTGTGTTATTTTTCAATAAATACAAAACCTATTGTTGTTTTTCAATAAATACAACACCCTATCTTTTTTTCCTTCCTTTCCATGTATTGGTTCCTTTGCTTGAAAATTCTTGTAGCTATGTTGCTAGCGTTGAAACTCTTAGTGGATGATCTTATTATTTTCACAAAGATGTCAAAACAACCATGGATTTACAATGAATGAAAGGATGATAATCTCAAGAGATTTATGACCATAGTTGAATTATTCATTTTTTACATCTATATTTATTTGAATACCTACATTGCATCCAAATTAGTTGGACATCTCTAATCCCATGCCAATTCTACAATGAAAACTTTTCTTTCATGTTTGGAATAACATGTAGAATAGAGCCTTTGAAACATTTTAGTTAAATGAATCTTCAGGACAAACCTTTGAAAGTGTATCATGAAAATGGTAATATAGATTTTTGTTTCTCAAAAAATGGAATAAATATATTTTTCATGGGTTTTTTCAAGTGAACAGGTAGTAAATATAAAAATATTTAGAATAGGGTATATGGCTTGACAATGCATGTTCATTTTTCATACGATGGAGATAGGTGAACTAGCTATCAGTTGGTTAGATTAGGATATACAAATTTTTAGAAAAGGGGATCTAACTTAGTAATGAATGTTCATTTCTCATACCATTGAAATAGGCAAACTAATTATTAGTTGGTTGGATCGAGATGTGCAAATGTGAGCTACAAATAAGCTTTCAGGAATCTATGGAAATAAGACACTAATCATCTGAGATTTTGAAGTTCTCTTACATTACCTTTAGAAATATGGTACCACAATTGAAACCAATTATTTTTGTGAAATTTTTAATTTTGCAACACCCCCAATTGCACTCTCATAGGAAATTAGAGGTGTTGTCGTGATAGAGATGGTAATTTTTTTGTATAATGGGACATTAACTCCTTAGCCCAATGGACAAGGCTTGGGTTGAATAATGAAATATGCCCATCCTTCAAGCTTCCAAATGGTGTGTTGAAAATATCTTGATAATTTCTTTTTGGATACAACAAGGTTCTTGTCATCATGGAAAGCATGCCAAAAAAGGGAGATAGAATCAGGGATACAACTTCTAGTATAAGGACCTGAAGGCTATTTTTGCATTATGGGATTAGGTGATATTTTAAGGGTCAAAGAGAATAAAGGATTTGATATCTCTATTGAATTATTCATCTTTTGCATTTGGATAAAAAATAAATCCATGAGGAATCATATAAGGTATGTTGTGAATTTTTTGTATTAGTTTATAACCACAAATGCTTAATAAAAGTCAAAGTTATTATTCCCAAAGTCAAATTATCTTACTCAAGCTATTCATAGTCAAATTGATCAAATGCTAAAGTTAAAATTGAGAAAATTCAAAAATTGGTTAGGTCCTTTTCTTATTAGACTTTGGAAGCCTACCAAAATTTTGACAAGTACCTAGTAGATCGTCAAAATTTGATGTGTATCTGAACACATGTCAAAACCTGATCATGTGCTAAATAGATCATCAAAACTTGATCATGTTATAAATATATCATCAGATCCTACTAGGTGATCAAACACCTATCATATCCTAACACCTTTCCAAACACCTTGTTAGACTATGACACTTGTTTTTACCCATCTCAAAATATGACACCCTAATAAGCAAAAACTACAAAAGTAGTGTCTAATCTCCCTCAGGACAAAAATTTTACATCTAAATTTTGTTTCCAATCTCGTTTAATGCATTATAAATTTAATTTGATGAAGACTATTTTACCTTAAGGACACATGATACAAAAACTTCATCTTGAACTTCCAAAATAAAAGGGGAGAACCACAATTACAAAAATAAGGCATAATTCTAGATGTGTCCAAGCAGGATTTAATCTCCCTCGGGTCATATATTTTGCATATAAACTCTATTTTGGCTCTTATTCAATGATTTGCAAATATAATTTTATGAAAAAAAAAATCCTAAAGAACCATGGAATAATAACTTCATCTTGAACTTCAAAAATCAATGGGGAAACTGGCACTTGTAGAAACAGGGTGAAGTTTGTAGTTATCAAGTTGTGAAAATTTATCAAGTCACTTATGTAAGTTGTAAAAATTGGCCATTACACTTTTTCAAGTTATTAAAAACACCAACATACTTTTGCAAGTTTCGAGTCATTCAAAATCACCAATGCACTATTGTAAGTCATGCAAATTGGTCATCACACTTTTACAAGTTATGTAAATTGCTCAACGCACTTTTACAACTTTCAAATCATGAAAAAATACTATGCTCTTTTATAAGTTGTGATGGTCATTACAATTTTGAAAGTTTTAAAAAATTCTCAATGTACTTTTACAGGTCTTAAGTCATGCAAAAACATCAATGCACTTTTGTGAGTCATGCAAATTGGTCGTTACACTTTTGCAAGTTATGTAAATTGCTTAATGCATTTTTAAAACTTTTAACTTGTGCATATTTACTGACATGATTTTTAAATCCCATAAAAATTCATATAAGGTGGTTACATAGCATAACCAACCATTGTAACCTATAAATAGGTGTTTAGGGTTCATTTGTAAGGGTTAACAAGTTTTGGTTTAGGTTTTGGTTTTGTTTTGAGTTCTGGTCTTGGTTCTAGAGTTGAGATCTGTTAAATTTTTGACAATATGAGAATTTATAGTGAGATGGAAAGGAGTCTATATTTAAAACTCCTCAAAATATCAATACATATATGATTTGCAGGATTTTGTGCCATGAGTTTTTTTGAATGATAATATGCATGAGTATATCAATTCACTTTGATTCTTTTTCTTTCATTTTGTTAAAATGTTATTGTTAAAAATTTAATGAATGTGGATTTTTTAATGTGGAAATTTATATTTAATATACATTAGGAATTTTTGTTATTGTGAAGCCTTGGTGGGAATCAGCATAGGATTTTATGCCTATTTTTATTAAGAAATACAGGGTTTTTGAATATCCTTATTTAAAAAGCTATCCAATCTTCGTAGTGTATGTACCTTGTTATTATGTCTCGAATATGTATTTACCATCACATTAATATGATAAAGGATTCCTATGTCATTACCTCAAATCTTGGCCTATTCTAACAAGTTTCTATGTCTAGCCACCAAGAATTATCCTTCATCTTTCCTAGGGTTATTTTAGCAAGTTTTGTGTTTAACTAAATAAAATCATCCCAATCTCCCTTCCTCATTTTCAAATAATTTATATCATTCCCCTCATTTTCCTTTTTATCTCCATTTTTTACTTTCCATTTAAAAGTATGAAATTGACACATAAAACATTTTTGCTATAAACATCTATGAATAACTCTTTCCCTACTTTCCCTTTTTTGTTTTTAATAAAGGTAGTTCCACCTGCTAATAGGAGAGGGATTTTGTCTCTACATTATTGAATAACGTAAGGACTCTATCCCCCTGTTATTGACTAAATTTCCACATTTGTCCCCCTGATAAATTTTTCAGTGAACAAGTGGTGAAGCTTCAAAACCCATGGTGTCTATTAGAAGAGCAGGCCTATATAACCATAATATTGAACTATATTTTTTAGCCTAAATATAACAATGGATATCATACATATTTGAATCTGTTTGAGATAATTGTTTTAGAAATAAGATAAAAATCCATCTAACTCCTAATTATTTTTCATGAAAAGAGTGTAATGTAGTTGGATCCCATGCAAGTCAACAAAGGAGGAGCTACAAATTCAGTAATGGTACAATGGTTGTGGCTCAAGAGGTATTTATCAAATTTTATGTTAATGAAGAGGAATGCATTATGATAAAATTATATTTACATGGTGAAAGGTTGATGGTGGTGTAGATTAAAATAGGTCCAAACAAAGCAAAAGTGTTTAAGTTTTTTTAAAATTTTAAGTGTATTTGATAGTTATATATTAATGAGAAGTTAAATTAGTGGACGAGGATGATCTAGAAATAGAGGCCAAGATTAATTAAGAATTAGTGGACAAGGATGATAAAAAAATAGAGGCTAAGATTAGTTAGGATTTAGTGGGTATCTGGAAACCAAGGTTGATATTAGTTAACAGTTAGTAGGTAGTATGCCTCATATGCATCATAATGGAGCATAGTTGTAACAAATTGAGGAGATGTGACCTTATGAATAAGTGTCTCAAGATGAGACACAAGTGTTCATCAGATATATATTTTTAGCATATGCATAGTCTCATTAAGTTTTAATATAGCTTTGCATTATGAAATTTGTGAAAAATAATAAAAATCATGAGTCATGTAAAGATAAAAGATAGTGAAAAGCCAACTAGAAGCCAAATAATCATATAGGAATACAAACAATTATTTTTGGTCATATAAGGAAGCAAAAGGAGTATTATAAGGTAAGCAATCAATAAAATAATTGAAGCAATAGTTTGAATGAATTTTTAGCCCATGGCCTTGCGGCCATCGGAATGAACAATCGAGTCTATTAATGGAGATCTATGTGGTGATTGTTGTTTATTTTTCTCATTGTGATTTGTTAATTTAATTTCATGGTTACCTCTTTACTATATGTGGTTCCTGTAATTTAGCATACAAATCTTTGTTATTTTCTATCGTAGTAATTTATTTTCGACATAATATTTAAAATAAATCACGATATGAAAGGGAAAAATAACCTTGAAACTTGGTGTAGCATCGTAAAATAGTTCAATTTTTATTATACTCAAAAAGGTTATTGTGTTATTTTTTTTACTTGAAATGGTTTTCCTAGGTGAAATAGTATGTATCTATGTGTTTGTATTTATCTTCATATATCTCATTTGTATTATTTTATTCTTGAATAGGCTTATTACCAACATATGGTATGATATATCAATTTTAAGCTTTGTAGAAGTTGGAACAACTTGTGATAAATGAATTCCCTGAAGTTGGAATTCTGTGGAAAAATATTGTGCAAAGAATATGATCGGAAGAACTAGGATAGAGATTGATAAATCCAATGGTCAACATTTTGAGTTATGGAAACTTAATATGGAATATTTTTTTTTATAGACAAAGATCATTAGATTGTTATATTACACACAACACCCACAAGAATGATAATGAAATAATGGGAAAACATTAATACGAAATATAAAAGATCTATCAGATTATTTTTATTAGATTTATTGATACTGAATGTTTTGACTAAAAATACTATGGATATTATTTAGGCTACATTAGGCACGTTTTACTAGGCCAATTCACTATTAAACAAACTTTTCCTATGAAAAAATTTGTATGCATTACAAATGAATGATGTTGACTTAGTTGTAAAGCACTTGAACACCTTCAATATTGTACTAAGTTGTTTTTTATTTATGTATTTCAACATGGATGATGAATAAAGGTGTATCACATTGTTGTGATCTTTGTCATACTTGTTGGATAATCCTGTGATGGAAATCACTAGTACTACATCGAAGCTCAAGGGGAGTGATGTTAACATAACTCTAATATTAGAGGAGATGAAGTGCAAGTCTGTGAAAATATATTAAATAAATGACACCATGTATTGTAAGCTATCTCACTATAAATAGGAAAGCATAAGACTTGGGATTAGTAATCACACTCTAGAGATACATATAAGACCCTAGATATATCCAAGAAGTAGTGTTAGAGGTGTAGCAAGATGGGGAATTTCAAGAAATACTATAAAGCAATAAATATGGAAAAGGCCAAAACACTACTTTATGTGCAATGCTCAAGTGATAAGGTCTCTAGTGATAGAGATGGATATGTATATCTTGAAACCTAAATCTCACATGCATATGATGATGTGTCATTGATTAGCTCTAGAGCCTCTTATCATATCACTCTGTAAAGGGAGTGTTTCTATGAATATGAATAATATGATGGTGGTGATGTATGTTTAGGATACAAATGAGCCTAAGGGGTCTTAGGTAGAACAATATTGAATATAAAGTTTAGAGATGGAAATATCAAGACTCTTCTAGGTGTTTTTCAAATTATGGGCTTTGTGAAGAATTTCATATCTATGAGAAAAATGAATTATTCTAGTGTGCAGTTATTATTCATAAGAGATAGGTTAAAAATGGTGCACAGAGCCATGGTATTGGAATGGGGCATGTACACAGGTACTCTGTTCAATTTTGATATGAATTTGGTAAGCAATACACATAAATACACTTTTGTTCCTGATGTGAAGGCTAAAATAGGAAATTGTGCATTACTTCACAGATAAGACAATGCTTTGGCATCAAATGTTGGACCATATTGGTGAAAAATGTATACGCATGTTACTAACTATAGATATGGTCAAAGGGATGGATAATTTACCTTTGACTTCAAATTATTTAAACATTGTGTCTACGACAAGTAGATTTGGGTGAAAATCCCTACAAATATTGTCTGGGTAAGTGGAATATTACAAGTGATCCATATTGATGTTTTCATACTAGTAGGTGTCCCATCACTGAATAGGTCTACATTTTGTATGTATTTCATATAAAGTTGATTTTTCAAGGCCTATATATACTTCATATAGAATAAATTTTAAGTTATCAAGAAATTCATGGGGTTCAAAACCCTTGTTGATAACCAGATAGAGAAGAAGATCAAAGTGTTTCGCACAGACAATGGGGGTGAGTATTTATCCAAAGAGTTTAATTAATTATGTAGATATAACATTATTAAAAAGGAAAATTATAAATCCATACACATTGTAACATAATGGAGTTTCAAAGCAAATGAACATGATGTTGATCAAGTGCATGATTAAGCATGTGAAATATCAACTATTTGCATAGTTTGACATGAAAGACCTTAGTGATGAAATATTCATCTTGACCATTTAAATCAAATGGGATAAACAAACAAGAAGCTCTGGATAGACTAGATGAAGTATGTTGAAACAATATTTTAAAGTTTTAGGATGCAAGACTACAAACATGAGCTTAGATATTTTCTAGTTAGTTAGACTCTATTGACTCAAAAACATATAAAAACACATGAGGGTTTGGAGGACATTATTCAAGTTCCATATGCAAGTCTGGTGGGAATCCTGATGTACACAATGGTATGTATGAGTCCTAGAATTATATAAGTAGTGGTATAGTTAACATATTCATGACCAATCCAAGTAACATGTTTTGGAAAGTGGAAAAGAGGATTTTCAAGTATATGTGTGGAACTTCTAACTATGTTATTTTATATCAGGGAAATCCTTGTGAATTTAAGAATTTGAAAATATATTTATTTTAGGATTATGATTTGGTTGGAGGTATTTAGTGTAGTATGTCTACCAGTGCTTATGTGTTTACTTTTTTGGTAGAGCTGTAAATTTGGATGAATAAATGTAAGCTATTATTGTGGTATCTACCACCAAATAATAATATATCATAGTAACTCACGCAATCAAGGAAGCATTGTGGTTTCAAATATATATTCTATGATTAGGTTCACTGATGAAAACATAAACTAGCTAATAAAAATATCAATAGGCATAACTCAAAAATTGCATGAAAAGCAATCTTCTATATTGATTCTCATTAAATGAATAAACTATTGACCATTTTTTGCCCAATAGGCCAAAAATCAGTCCCCTTCTTCATCATGTTATTCTAAGCCAGTGCATTTTTGAGTTTGCATGAGTCTAGTCCATTTCGACGGACTCTGCAAGTTTTCTATGGACTCTGCAGGTTTTCTACGGACTCTGTAGAGCTTAGATTTCTACGGACTCTGCAGGTTTCTACGGACTTCATGAGAACTTCTACGAACTCTACGGATGTAGTCTTTTAGCAGATGAAGAACCAGTCAAAGAGTGCAAGTTTTTACAAAGCTTCTTCATACTCTTGTCTGAGGAAATTCACAAGGAAAGAGAGTTGAAAGAGGTTCAATGACATGATCTTTCCCAAGAGTTAGCATCTTTGAACCATTTAACTAGTTCAATGCTTTAGTCCAATGCTTCAGTTCAAATCAGATGGTTCAATCACTCCGTTCACTCAATCAATTGAATGGCTTGGTTCAACTGAAAAGTTCAATCAGCAAAGTTCATCGATGAAGTTCATCGCTTTGGTTCAATCAAATGGTTCGTCGCTTGGTTCAAATTTGGTTCAACAGTTGGTTCAAAGCTTGGTTCAACAGCTTTGGTTCAATCAAAAGTTTAAGTCTCCCAAAGGACAAGTGCCCTTGCAAAGGGCAGTTCTAGGTTCAAGAGCCCTTGTGGAGGGCAGGGAGCACTTCAAAGAGGCCACAAATAAGTGGCTAAGTTCTTTAAAAATTTTGTTAAGGCAAAAGCATAATTCCTTCGAATTTTTGTTTGAAGGAATTCCTTCGAACAAAAAGTTTGAAGGAATTCAAAAAGGCTGTAAACAAAAATCCCAAAGAAAAGACTAACACATTGAACGGATTCTTTCAGAATTTTGTCTAAAGGAATTCCTTTAGACAAAAAGTCCGAAGAAAGTTGGAATGGAAGATAGCCGCGGGGAAAGTGGCCGGGCAAAAATCTGAAGGAAAGCAAAGGGGTAGAAACATTTCTTGTGGAATTTTTGTCCATGAGAAAATTATCCACAAGAAAATTGTCTGCAAAAAGAATTTTGCAAAAAAGGCCGAAGCAAGAAAGCCGAAGAAGTCCAAGGGGTGACAGGCCCGAAGACGTCAAAGTCAGCCATGGTGAACTAGCCGTTGATTTTCAAACTGTGATGGCCCACGAACATTAAATTTTACACCAAGAAATTCAAAGCGTGGAAGGCACCAAGTGGCAACTATGGAAGGCTTTGACATGTTTTTCTAGGAGTAGTGAAATGTGCCACGTGTCCCTTGCAAAGCTCGGTGGAAGCCGACAAGTGTCAGCCTCCATGGTCTCTCTCTTTTGTCTCGCGAGAACTGTGGTGGGCCTTGGATGAATTGCTAAAGAGAGCAGAAGCTGACACATATCCTCTTCTAGAGGACCTTCAAAGGGTGCTTACAGCTTCCATGAGTCAAGCAGATGCTACCATATGTCCTGCCTATTTCACAGTGGAACGCGCCACATGTCACTTATTTGAAAATTAGCAGAAAGTGGCCAAGGCAAGCAGAAAAGAGCCCAAGGAACGCAGCGACCCGCCAGAAGATAGCCCCTAGGGCTGAAGGAGTAGGAGAAAAAGCAAGGAAGAAGACAAGGTGCAGGAAAAGATAAAGCAGTCCAAGTGGCGAGGAGAGGTGAGTTATTAATAGATGGTCATCAAACGGTGCAAATAGTGAGCAGTGCGGCCTGCTTTCTCCATTTGAAATTTATGAGGAGACAAACTACAGTCTATTTGCAAGAAAAGAGTAGTCTGTTTGTAGAAAAGAGGTGCAACCATGTTTTCTTATTGATGTTGGGATGCCAAAGTCAAAGTAGGAACTGACAATCAAATGGCTCCCTCTTCCCAAGGCTCAGAGCACACATGGGCTAGCTTGCAAAAAGAGCGCCAAAGTCTTTCCTAGGAAGCACCAAGTTCTCTTCCTCTTTCTATATATTTTAAAAATTCTCATTTGAGAAGGATCCACTCTCTTAGCCTTAAGGCAAAACTCTACCCAAAAATCTCTCGGGCTTGTAAGGCAGAGCTCTGCCAAATTTTACCTTCAATCAAGACTTAGAATTTTTACCTCCATCTGGACTTGCACTCATGCATATGTCTATGTTTTCTTTTGTGTTAAGTCATTGTCTTTGATGCTTTTCACAGAACGACTCCAGCATGTCTAGTGCATTGTGAGTTTCTTTTCTGCAGGTTTGCCAGAAGTGTCTACAGCAGGAATATAGGCGCATGTGAATAGGTTGTCAAAAGTGTGTCTCAAAACACCTTTGATAGTTCCTTCCTCCCTGTATCTCTACGGACCCCTAACTCACTGAAACAGAAGAGTTTCCCACATCAGATGAAGTGTATGGGCACTTCTTCTTGGTGAAATGTGTATGTTCGGGCTGAGTGGGTCAGCCTTTTCTGGGGTATCACCTTTTTCATTATTTTTAGGTTTAGGTTCTATTTTTAGCATCTCTCTCTCTCTTTTCATCCCTCCCCCCTTTTTCATTTTATTTGTTAGTAGTAGGAGAAACCAGGGCCTAAAAGATACATCAGAGGGAGCTAGCCCTTATCTAGAGACTATCCCCTCCAGCTTCGCCAGCCCCACAAGCGAGAGGGGAGTTTTCATTGTTGTGTGTGGAAGGGCAGGAGCTAGGCATCCTACCCCTAAGTGCAATCCACTATGTCAACAGTTTTTGGCACGCCTGGTGGGACCAACTAGGACAAGTTGTGTTCAAAGAGTTGAAGAATTTTTGGTGTGTTCTTCAATTGACCAGTCTTTAGAGGCTTTTGCATCAACACCAATGGCAACTCCAAGTTGAATCAGCTAGTTAAGCAGCCTGGTGCCATCAAAAATCACATTTTTGTATGTATAATTCATTTGCATATAATCATGGGCCTTGTGTTCCTTCATATGGTTTTAATCAAGCTCAGGGTTTTCATGCAATCCCCTCAAGTAGCTTTCCTAGTCTTCCTCGACTCCCTCAGGTCACTGATCCTAATGGCAACCTCCTAACCTGGGGGGAAATAGTGGAATCATGGGGCAGGAAAGAGGAGAAGAAAGGTTTTGCTCAAAACCTTGAAAAAGATAAAGCTACTCCTACCCATGATTCCTATGATCTCCAAGAAAGGCTCTTCCAAGAAGACATAGCCAAGAGAATTGTAGAGTTGGAATCCAGAGAGAGATTCCTCAGCCAATGTGTGATGGATGGTTCAGACCCAACGACACATTCCATGTCTGAAGACACCCCATCTACACACTTCTAAGAGAGCTATCAGGCTACACCTGATATTGATGATGTACTGACCAAATGGATGGAGGAGAATCATTCAATTCTAGCTCAAGGATTGCCTCCTCTTCCACATGGTTTTTCTACTTCACCCCTTCTCAAGGAGGAACTTGTTTTGCAGGAAGCAAGTGAGGAACAAAAAATCCAATTTGTAGCTCTCCAAGAGGCTATCATGAGCAAAAACGAAGAAGAAATCATCATCGATGCTCCTTTTCAAGACATCATCAATGATGGAGAAGACTCAGGTCATGCATACATGCGGATGTTCCAGCAATACGAAGAGGAACATCAGCATGGTGAGCTCTCTCCTCCTTTGTTTGATGAACTTCCTTGTTGCTTCAATGAGGAGGATGACTACACCGAGGAGCCTAAATTGGAGGAGGATCAGACAGATGTCTTTGAACAACTAGAGACTCTGATCCTTGAGTAGGAAAAGGAGAGGCTGGTCTCCCTTGAGGAAAGCCTTGAAAAAGAGAGCGTTGAACAAAGAGGTAATGTTTTGTGGGATGAGCAACTAGTTTGTGATTCCATTTCAGACATCACCACAGTCACCCTTCTTCAAGAAGGCCAAGAGGAAGTAGAGGATGAGTCTGACAGAGTCTTCAATGAAGCAAAAGGAGATGAGTCAAACCATGATGCATTGCAGAGGGATCATGCACAATAAAGGGCTTATGGTGATGAGCCAATAGCCACAGATTTCTTGGTGAAATGCACTAGCATGAAGGATCAGCATTCAATAATCTTCCAAGAACAAATACAGTACGTATTTGTTGGAAGCATGTTTGATTTTAATCCACTCAGACGCAGGCCAATCAAGGTGACAGGCAAGAGGAGCAGGTCACCAACTCTCCACTTCATTCAGCCACTTGTCTAGCACCATAAGTTTCCTTGCCAAGAAGGGGACTTAAGAAGTTTTCCCTTTGATCTAGGAGTGAGGCAAATATTCTTGGTTAGCTATATATAGTAGTTTGCTTTCAATTTCTTTTCCTATTTTCCCTAAGTGTATTTTGCACAAGTAATGTTTTTAGCCTTGTGTGTGTTTTCCTTGTGTGTGGGGTAAAAGGCTCATGATTGATTCTTGGATCTTTTTGGGGCTATTGCTAACTTTGTTCAAGCTGCATCTAAATTCGTGTCCAATGGACTTAAAGGCAACTGGTCTCTAAGCATAGCAGGCATGCTTCCCCTAGGAGTCGCTAATTTATTGACCATTTTTTGCCCAACAGGCCAAAAATCGGTGCCCTTCTTTTTCATGTTGTTATGAGCCAGTGCATTTTTGATTTTACACGAATCTGGTCCATTTCTACGGACTCTTTAGGTTTTCTACGGACTCTGTAGGTTTTCTATGGACTTTGTAGAGCTTAGATTTCTACAGAATCTGCAGGTTTCTACAGACTTCATGGGAACTTCTACGAACTCTATGGGTGTAGTCTTTCGGCAGATGAAGAACCAGTCAAAGAGTGCAAGGTTTTAGAAAGCTTCTTCAGACTCTTGTCTGAGGAAATTCAAAAGGAAAGAGAGCTGAAAGTGGTTCAATGACATGATCTTTCCAAGAGTTAGCATCTTTGAACCATTGAACTAGTTCAATGCTTTGGTTTAACGCTTTGGTTCAATGCTTCGGTTCAAATCAGATGGTTCAACCACTCGGTTCACTCAATCGATTCAACAACATGGTTCAACTGCAAAGTTCAATCAGCAAAGTTCATCGGTGAAGTTCATCACTTTGATTCAATCAAATGGTTCGTCGCTTGGTTCAAAGTTTGGTTCAATGGTTGGTTCAAAGCTTGATTCAACAGCTTTGGTTCAATCAAAAGTTTAAGTCTCTCGAAGGACAAGTGCCCTTGCGGAGGGTAGTTCTGGGTTCAAGAACCCTTGTGGACGGCAGGGAGCACTTCAAAGAGGCCACAAAGAAGCAGCTAAGTTCTTTCAAAATTTTGTTAAGGCAAAAGCATAATTCCTTCAGACTTTTTGTCCGAAGGAATTCCTTTGGACAAAAAGTTTGAAGGAATTCAGAAAGGCTGTAAACAAAAATCCCAAAGAAAAGACTAACGCATTGAACGGATTCTTTCTGACTTTTGTCCGAAGGAATTCCTTCAAACAAAAAGTCTGAAGAAATTCAGAATGGAAGATAGCTGCGGGGAAAGTGGCTGAGCAAAAATCCGAAGGAAAGCAAAGTGGTAGAAACATTTCTTGCAGACTTTTTGTCTACGGGAAAATTGTCCATGGGAAAATTGTCTGCAGAAAGAAGTCTGTAGAAAAGGCTGAAGCAAGAAAGCCAAATAAGTCCAAGGGGTGACGGGCCCGAAGATGTCAAAGTCAACCACGACGAACTAGCCGTTGATTTTCAAACTGTAACGGGCCCGCGAATGTTAAATTTTACACCAAGAAATCCAGAGCATGGAAGGCACCAAGTGGCAACCGTGGAAGGCTTTGACATGCTTTTTTAGGAGCAATGAAACGTGCCACGTGTCCCCTACAAAGCTCGATAGAAGCCGATAAGTGTTAGCCTCCGCAGTCTCTCTCTTTTATCCCATGAGAACTGTGGTGGGCCCTAGATGAATTGCTAAAGAGAGCAAAATCTGACACATGTCCTCTTTCGCAAGACCTTCAAAGGGTGCCTAAAGCTTCCATGAGTCAAGCGAATGTTACCACGTGTCCTACCCATTTCACAGCGGAACACACCATGTGTCACTTATTTGAAAATCAGCAAAAAGTGGCCAAGGCAAGCAGAGAAGAGCCCAAGGAATGCAGCGACCCACCAGAAGATAGCCCCCGAGGGCTGAAGGAGTAGAAGGAGACAAAGCAAGGAAGAAGACAAGGTGCAGGAAAAGACAAAGCAGTCCAAGTGGCGAGGAGAGGCGAGTTATTGCTAGATGGTCATCAAACGGTGCAAACAATGAGTGGCATGGCTTGCTTTCTCCATTTGGCATTTATGAGGGGACAAACCGCAGTCTTTTTATAGGAAAAGAGCAGTCTGTTTTTAGAAAAGAGGTGTAGCCATGTTTTTTTATTAATGTTGGGATGCCAAAATCAAAGCAGGAACTGACAATCAAACGGCTCCCTCTTCCCAAGGTTCATAGCGCACATGGGCCAGCTTGCAAAAAGAGCGCCAAAGTCTTTCCCAGGAAGCGCCAAGTTCTCTTCCTCTTTCTATATATTATAAAAATTCTCATTTGAGAAGGATCCACTCTCTTAGCCTTGAGGCAAAACTCTGCCCAAAAATCTCTCGGGCTTGTAAGGCAGAGCTCTACCAGATTTTACCTTCAATCAAGACTTAGCATTTTTACCTCCATCTTGACTTGCACTCATGCATATGTCTATGTTTTCTTTTGTGTTAAGTCATTGTCTTTGATGCTTTTCACAGAACGACTCTAGCATGTCTAGTGCATTGTGAGTTTCTTTTCTGCAGGTTTGCCAGAAGTGTCTACAGCAGGAATATAGGCGCATGTGAATAGGTTGTCAAAAGTGTGTCTCAGAACACCTTTGATAGTTCCTTCCTCCCTGTATCTCTACGGACCCCTGACTCACTGAAACAGAAGAGTTTCCCACATCAGATGAAGTGTATGGGCACTTCTTCTTGGTGAAATGTGTATGTTCGGGCTGAGTGGGTCAGCGTTTTCTAGGGTATCACCTTTTTCATTATTTTTAGGTTTAGGTTCTATTTTTAGCATCTCTCTCTCTCTCTTTTCATCCCTCCCCCCTTTTTCATTTTATTTGTTAGTAGTAGGAGAAACCAGGGCCTAAAAGATACATCAGAGGGAGCTAGCCCTTATCTAGAGACTCTCCCCTCCAACTTCGCCGGTCCCACAGGCGAGAGGGGAGTTTCCATTGTTGCATGTGGAAGGGCGGGAGCAGCGTCCTACCCCCAGGTGCAATCCACTGCGTCAACATAAACTATTACATAAGATTATTTAGATAAAGATCCAATAAAAAATAGAGTTTTCATGCATAATTAAAATATATAAATAAATCAAAATCTACTTAAAGTTAGCTAACCCATACAATTTTTAGAAATTGCTATTTTTAGTAATTTTTGTCTTTTAGCAAGTTTTTCAACCGCTATTTTTAGTAAATTTTGCATGAAATCTTGGATGGGTCTAAAAAATTCTACATAATGAATATACACTAACATATTTTTTTAACCCAAGTTCATGTCCAATTACAAAGATATCTAATTTCTAATATTTTCAAATTCCTTAAAAAATACTAAAGTACAATTTTGGGTCGTTAAATGATCACTTATGGCCTCAAATAAAAATTAAAAATGAGACTAACCACCTCATGACAAATATTAACATATTCTCCTCTTTGATATCATCATTTTGGGATAAAGAGAGCTCAAAGGAGTTATGAATCAAAATTTATGGTCTCCAGAAGTTCAATCTCTAGAAATTCAATTTCTACATCATTCACACAAAGATGTAAGGATAAATTATGATATTTAAAGCATAATTTATCTAGTAAATAACCCTAAGTATTATTTTAAGACAAAACACATTGATGTGTGATACTATTAAAATATTCATATTTTTGCATAACCCTGTGATGCCATTTTACACTGGTGAATTCGAGAAAGAATGCAATCAACATTTTTTTGTGTTAGTTTTATTAACTCTATATTTGGAGATTTGTTTATCATCATGTCAACATGTCACCACATAGTGGGACACTTGAAAGAAAAGCCTTATATTTAAATTGAATGTTTTAAAATTATATATATAATATAATATTAATATTTATAAATTACTATTATTATGTTATAATAATTATATATTAGATAATACAAAAATATGTATAATAATATATATGATTTTAATATTATTATTTAAAAAATTAAAATTATATAATAATATAATAAAATATTATCAAATGATTAAATATATTTATATTATATTGTTATTTTAAATATAATAGTATTTATACATATAATCTAATATTATGTATTATAGATTAATATTATATATAATATAATTTTAAAAGTATATATATATATATATAGATATAGATATTGAAATATAGGTTAAAATTTAATATTAAAATATATAATATATTAAAATGTAATAAGATAATAAAATATACATAATAATATAATATAATATAATATAACATAACATAAAATATAATATAAAATATAGATAAATTATATAAGATAATAACATATTTAATATAATCAAATATATAATATATTATTAATATTAATTATAATATTATATATGTAAAATTATATAAAATAATATATAACTATCATTCCACTTCAATTTTGAAAAATATTAATTATATAAACATAAATAAATATTATAATACTAATATAAAATTTGAAGAATATTTTAAAATATATAAAATAATATATTAAAATATATAATATAATGCATATTAAAATATACAATATATTATGTAATATTATAATTAAAAATTTTAATATTAAAATAAAAATATATAATATAATATATTAAAATAAAACACTTACTAAATATAAATATAATTGCACCTTCATAACAAATGCTAATTTATTGATGGATATAGAACAATTACTCTTATATTTTGACGAGGAAAATATCTAAAAATCATGGCATGATATTTTCCTAAGTTTAGTAGATCCATAAAGCATGATAAAAAAAATATGGACTCAAAAACAATGATGGACTTAAGACATAGTTGGGTCTATTAAGAGGCAAGGATATTAAACATTATGGAATGAAATGTTATTAACTTTTCCTATCGATCTCTCACATTGGTTTTTAAATTGAGGGAATTTATCCATAATTTTTGGAACTCTCAAATTGAAATTAAAATTAAAATTGTCATAGTATATACTATGACATGGATTTGGTTTTGTTTATACGAAAGAATATTTTTTATTAAATTGATTAAATTTATAAAATGGCATTTTTTAATGTTTTATTTTAGATTGGAAAATGAAAATCAAATAACATAATTACAAAGTGAAGGTTTTTCTACTTCCATTTTTTTATATCGAGGTTTTTAATATTGATTTATATGCATGATTTTTTTTAAATAGTAAAAATAATTTGTGTCAGGGTTTGAGTTAGAATTCATGCATTAGAATATTTGTATCAGAAATTAAATTTTTCTATGTTTATGTAATTGTCTTATGATTGATTTATTTAATAAAAATATTTTAGATATATTTAAATACGTAAATTACATATATATTTATTTTTTATAAGAGTAAACGCTTTTGAAATTAAAGTTTGTTGTTTTGCTTTTTTTAAAAACTAGAAATGAAGTTTTTGCAACCCATTAAAAATAATAGAATATATTAAAAATATCATAACAACATCTAACATAGCTGACAACCTTGAACGATGAGACAACACCAAGGCAATAGTTGAATCAACAATCTATCAGTGAGTTTGACTCAACACAAAAGATGGAAAATACAAACCAAAGTTAGAATAATTATAAAGGAGATTTTGCACAGATCCCTCACCTAGAAAAGGGTTTTGATAGGGACTCCCCACCTATTACAAATAGACAAATTATTTTCAACACATCTCATCTACACCCATCAAGGTAAACATACCCACTCAACAAAGCGTCTCAAAAAATTAGATGAAACAAAATCAACTCAAAATTGAACATAAGAAGTTACAAACAAGATTCTATCTGCCTTTAATTCTTCCTAACTTCAAAACTAAAACATAATCACATTTTCCTAGACTAAACCAAGCTCAAAATACCAAAGATGGATTTAGAACTCATACTTCTTAAGAGAGAGCCAAGCTTGAAAAATTAAATCATGAAACAAGCTCACTAGAAAATATTGGTAAAATGAAACATGAGCTTCACCAAAGAAAATTAAAGAAAAAACTAGGCACGTCAATGGTCATCCACCTACCATGGATGACACTCATATAACTAGGCTTCCCTACTCATTTTACCTTACCTTAGGCCTATAACTGCTCAAGCAAAGTCATAAAGACCAACCCCCTAAAACCATCATTTACTCTTACTTCTCCAGACATGACTTGAACAAAACCATAAATCCATAATGAATGAAATAGATCCATCAATAAAGTACTAAAATCTAACCCATATCTTAAAATAGGGTATAAATAAAATATGAAAAACTTGACTTAAGAGATTGAAGATCCCCAATTGAGTGCCAACCTCAACCAAACTAGCTAAACCAAACCTACTAATGGTTTATAATGGTCTATGAAATATCTATTAGATTCATTTCCTAGGTCATGAATTAATGTTGAGATAAATGAACAAATGAATGTAAAAAAATAACATCACCTTGAAAGAAACAATCCACAATGTTGAGATGAAGGTGATAAGTGGATAAACCATCAAATGGAGAAAAAACTAACACTAGTATTAAAATATTTGAAACAATGAATCTCCAAGTACATAGCAATAAGAAGCTTGGAGTGAAGGAGAATAAGAAACTTAAGATAATAGAGTATCAAAAAGGCAAGAACAAATCAAGAAGAGACAAGATTATCAAGAGTATTGAAGAATGCGAGATGAGAGACCTTTATATAGAGCTAAGAGAGAAAAAGAGTTACATGAGAAATCTTCATTTGTGTGCCATGTGTCATAATCCTCTTACAAGTGAGGAGGTGTTGGGTTCTTTTAGTTATTTCTATGTCGATGCTAAAGTTTCTTCCTAACAAGCTAGCGTGCTGGCCCTATCATATGAGATATGAGTCTTGCATGCTCACCCAAAGTGCGCAACGAAAGATCAGTTCTCGAAGGCTTTGAAGCACAATGTGTGTTTACTCATCTTTCATAATCACAAGTTTTAAAAGGTCATTCAACACCATAAATATACTACTATTATCCTTAATGTTCTAGATTTGATTATCACAATAACTAAGATCACCATTACTAACTAGTGATAAAAGAAAAAGAGACACGTGACTTGAAAGTAAAACACATTCATCATTCAATAGTTAGAATAATTTATCATCCATAATACAATATGGAAAACACTGAATTCTCATTAATAGATTACTAAATTACAAGGCAAAGCTTCTCTCTCTATTCCCCAAAAATACTATCTTGCACATGTTTACAACAGGGTTTTTAAACTTGTTTTGCCCTGACCAAGTGTCACAATTCTTATTATCATGAACAGATGGCACATGGAATCCTAACAGCTTGAGATTCATGCCTCTTACATCTATTTGTTCCTATAGACTCAAACCTCTATGCCCCTAGATACTTGCTCTATGTTATATTTTGTTGTCCAAGTGTTTCATTCCTCATGGGCTAGTACAAAACCTTCAATCGGTGGGGTCAAAGTATCCTACTTGAGTTGATCTTCTAATTACTCTCGCATCCCTTGTGCTTCACTTCCCACATGCTCTCCTAGTCTTCCACTTTGGTTCTGAGGCCTCTATTCTCGTGTCCCTCATGACACATTTTTCCTTGACCGGGTCCTCTCGTACTGGGTCTCTTGCACCATTGTTCTTCTATACCCATCACCTTCTGTTCCTATCATCTACTTGCCATGGTCCTCCCATGCCATGGTCCTCCCATGCCATGGTCCTTCCACATCATGATGGTACTTGAATTAAAATGGACAATGGTCCCTCTGTGCCATGCACCAAAAATGAAACAATGCTTATTTAAATTTTAGGGGTCAACATCACCCCACACTAAGCCCTTAGTTTGTATTGAATTAAGCCGCACTAGAGTCCTCCAAAAATTTTGGCCCCTTCTGTTCAAGTTCCTTCTATAGCCCATCCCAGTAGGACAATGCATCGAGGACTTTGGTAGTTATTCATTTAATGGCCTCCTTTATTTCTTTCATCTTCTTAGATTAAGTTGGAGTCTCAGTCTTCTTCACTTGTTCATCCAGGGTTGCGCTAACTTCCTTATGGATTTCTTCTAATTTCGATACCCCTTACCAACCTATCCTCAGAGTATAACAAAACTTGTGTTTATTTATTGATTATGGTTATTTATAGCTTCTTCCATCATTTCAACATCCTTAAACATTTTCATGTGCTCGGTGGGGTCTCTTATTAAAAGGGCGGTATTAGTTGCTTGTTGCCTTAATACCTCCTCATCGTGGAGTCAAGCTTCCACTATTTTATTCGATCATGCTATGTGCACAAAAAATCCATCCAAAATGGGGACAACCTCCCCAACTCTATCCAAAGTGATTTTACAAATGTCTGCTATCGTGGTGAATTGTTTAGTTATTTCTTTGGCCTCATATCTAGGTGCAGGGCGCTCCTTATTTTTCTTGAGCAATAGCTCAACCAATGTTTCCAATATTTTGATGGCATCCCCGTCTAATGACACGCCATCTGTTAGGGGTATTTCCTCATTCAAAATTGTTTTATAAAGATTCAAAACCCTTACCTTAGCCTCAGTGGCCTCTTGGATTTGTTGCTTTAAGGAGGCCACTTCATCGACTAGTGCTTGTTTTTCTACATACACTTTATTATACATCTCTACAACTGAGCCACGTTTCTTTTCTACTATGCTCATGTTTGAATTTGACCAAAATGTTTTGGTGCATCATTTCCATGGACAACTTCAAAAATTTAGCACTTGTCATTATTGGAGAGAGCCGTTGTGGATCAATCTTCATGAGGTCTGGTAGACCTAGAGTATCTAGGCTAGAAAAAATGCAATCTAAAGGAATGTCAAATTGGGGCTCTTCATTGTACACTTTTAAAAGGAAGGACACATGTTTCCTTATTTTCAAGGTCAAATCCTTAGGGTGAAAGTTCTTTTAAAGATAAAGATCCTTGTCTTGTACACTGAACTGGTAATGTTCATGCACAGTGGATGGCCCTCTCTATTCATGTTCCCCTTTAGCTAGCCCCTTCCCCCTTTCTGAGTCTCACTCAAGTTCACCCTCTTGATGGATTTTTGAGGCCATCTCATTTGCTCCTATTCCATCAATATCAATTTGATAACCAAATAGGGCCTCTTGTATTGGGGATGGAGTTTTCTTTGAGTCTGATCCCAAATTATGAATAATGCTCTTAAGAGGGGTCCCTTTGGGGTGCTTGACTTGGAGGTTGTTGTGGCACTGATCTTATGGTAATATTTGGAGGAGAAGGTGAAGGTGGTTGTGTGGTGAAGATGGGGGAGTTGGCAAAAGAGATGAAGGGTTTGGGGTAGGTGAGTGGGAAGGAGTGGAATGAGTAGGGGAAGGTGAAGCAGATGGTGATGAAGTGTGAGGAGATGGAGATTGATGATCTGGTGAAGGTGAAGGATGAGGTGGTGAAGGTGAAGGGAAAGGTGGAGAAGGTGAAGGTTGAGTGGATGTGAACGTGTCATAGAAGAGCAAAAAGTAGTGGATCTAGTGGGTTTAGTGGGTCTAGAGGTGGATGATGGGCCTATTGCCCAATTGTACTAGCACTTGGCTCTGGCCGCTTCCTTCATACTTGCAGTGCCTGGGGGATCCTATCCTTGGGGTCTTCGTCTTGATGGTATTGATGGGGACATAACATATGAAACAATTTATGGACTTGTTCCCTGACCAAGATATTCTTAATCTTGATGTAAGTTAAGTTTGTTTCTCCTCTCTCCAAAAAAGCCTTTTTTCACAGATACACAAAAATTTTTTGGAGGGTGTGGCACTCTGCATCGATCCAGATTGACTAGTTGTGCATCATAAATATGGTTAATAAAATCAATGAAGTAGCATGAAGAAAAGGCATATGGTAGTTTAAGCCATGCTGAAAGCTCTCTAAAAGGGTTCATATGAATGTGTGTCAAGGAGCAGTGTTGTTTTACAACAAATTTCACTTGGTCTATAGTCAGGGGGAAAATCCTTTGGAATGTGCCATTAATTTCCAAAATCCACCTTCATCCCATCAAACCAATATCTCATCTTCAACTTGTAAGTCAAGTTAATGTGTTGGGGGCAAGTGAAAGCTTTGAAGTGCTTGATGGGGAACTTGTGAGTGGGGGGGTACACCAACTTCAATGATCCTAAACTATAGTTAGGCACCTCGATCTCATCAAAAACCATAAATAAAAGGATTTCTCCCCAATGAATCCTTTACTTAAGTGTCTTGTACACCTTCTTTGTATCTTCATCTATCTTTTGGGCAAAACATAGTGCCTAGTTGTACTGTGTGCCCTGAATAACTTGGTGAGAAATGTGCAAGTGGGTCATGTCCACCTCCTTCCATCTATGGATCCCTCTGACTTTGGTGGAAATGATCTACACTACAACTCTAAGGATGAGATACTATAGGTTCCATATGTGCATTACATGCCTTTGTTTTTGGTACATCATCATGGTGGTAGTATGCTGAATCTCTTCCATATCTACCAAGTCATCCAACACATTCACCCCTAAGCAATGAAGCCCCATTACTTTGCTTATCATTTTCACAATGATCTTCATGTTTCACCCCATGAAGTGAATGTAATCCTCATGGGCATGCAAAAGGATTAATTGAACCATCTTAGTAGGCTTGTTAAAGTATGGCAGCTCAAAAAGTTGGAAGAGGTCAGCCTTGTCTAATTTGTTCTTGATGGACAAGTCAAATTACTTGATTCATAGTGCTGGTGGTCTAGACTTGATAATCATTTTGCAACTCTACTTCATTGCCTAGCTAACAGTGGTTATAGTTAAAAATTATGATGGTCGACACCTTGGAGACCCAGTTCTCCATGTGCAAGACTGACTCTGGTATTGCATCTTTTTTATTAACAAAGATGGAGGGGAGATGCTGGGGCATTTTGTGATAAAGAGGCATGTGCCTACTTTCCTTTCTTCACCATCTTTGATTTTTCCACTCTCTCTTGTTTTTTCCACGTGTTATCCCATAACTCCCACGTACTACACTTGTTTTGGTCTTTCTTCTTGGTTTCCTGAAGCCTCTTCTCTTATAGGGAACGAAGATCCTTCACTCACCTCTTCCTTTTATAGTATGGTTGGAATATTTTCAAGTCTTTTGGACTTTTTCTTCAATCGCATTACCCTTTGTGGTGCTATAAGGTTAACCCATGGTCATCCCATGTTTCCAAATGAATTCATGGTGGTAGACCAACCTGCGTCAACCCTCGAGCTTCATGCTTTCACAATGGTAGACCTGTAACCTACAATTCCAAATATCTTCACTCGTATTCACCAATCCTAACTGGAAACCTCCCTTATTGCCTTGGAAACAAATGTCGTGTCTTTCTAAACTTTGTAATCACTCTACTATTCTCAACATTGAAGTAATTTGATTGTATCATGGTCACTTATTCTCTGGTTCATTGGTATGCTAGTTCACCATTCGTACTTAGCACTCAAAGACTATTGCAAGGTAAAATGTAAAATGCCTTCAACAAGATTATTTATAGGCCCTATGGGGGGCTTAACCTCCATTAATTCCTTCTCTCCCCTTATCACTTCTAGTCATTAATGTGCATCTTCTAATGACCTTTGTACTTCAAACTTGCATTGAGCATGTAGTGCCTTAACCAGTTTGTCCCATCATTCCATTCACATACTTCTCACCATAACTAACCTTGTCACATTAATGTCCATCCCTTCCCGCATATTTCTTGGGAGTGGATGACAACTGTGTCCCACCTTTCTGGTGTAGTGGAAGACAGTTGTCACCCAAATGGTGGGAACCTTTCAAAGTGCTTTCAAGGTGCATTGAATGACTCACATGCCCTTCATCACTTGCATGCCATTAATTACTTTCGTGCCTTATGGTATTTACACACCCACATGTCTTATGTCTTGTATTCATATGCAAGATGCCTTACCCCACAATAAAAGGGTTCATGGACCTCCAAAAAAATAATCTAAGTACAATAACTCACAAATACATAAAAGAGTCGTGAGCCTCAAGGGCAACATTTTTTATTGAAAGAAGTAAATCCTAATCTAATGGCCTTAAACCTTATTGATTACATAAATTTAGTCAAATAGAATCATAATATGGCTGAATTCGACTGCCATTATAGTGCCCCAAGAGGAACTGACCATCCATTCATTTTAACCAACAACCTTCAGTAGGTTAAATACTATGTATTATGAATGGACCATCCCAATGGATTTGGAGCTTCGCAGGGTGCCACACAAACTTGGAATCATATAATAGAACTTTCATGCCTAGAGAAAAGACTTTATTCTTTATATGGCAATCATGCCATGCTATCTGTTTGTGTTTCTCAACATCCTGACTCTAGTGAATGAGAAACTGAGTCTCATCTAGCTACATCAAGTTATCAAGCTGAGATTTCAAAGAGGCTTCATCTATGCCATTGGCCTATGGGTGGTATGGTGTTATCTGATGGTGAAAGATCATGAACTCATCCAATAAGATGTGAATCATCTCATTCAATAAGTGGGCTACATGACCATTGGTGAAGCTTAAGGGGCATCTAAATTGTGTCATAATGTTCTCCCAAATGAATTGTGTGGTAGTTATTACACTATAGTCTTTTATTGGTGTTATTTCAGCCTAGCGCGTGAGGTAGTTGGTTGCTACAATGATGTACTGAGAGCCCATTTGTCATCTTGCTGGAGAGATAGGCCCCACAAAGTCAGTAGCCCATTTTTTGAATGGTATAACGGCATAACATCTCTTATGTTAGGTTTTCCTATGCATTAGTAGACATCACATTGCCTAACATAAGCCTTTGTATCTTTAAATAAAGTTGGCCACCAAAGTCTATCAAGAAACACCTTGCATGTGGTAGCCTCTCCAACATAATAGTTGCCAGCAATACCTTTGTGGACTTCTTATAACACCTTAGGGTGCTCATGTTGCATCACATAGTATCGAAGCGCCTCATCTTGATCCATTTTATATAGATCTCCTACTATGAGTTAATAAGGTGTGGCACAGACCGCAAGTTGTTTTTTCTCTTGTGAAGTGAGGGAGTCAGATGTGCAACTAGTATTGAGAAATGCTACAATATCCTTAGCTCTTCAGGTACTCGAGAAACTCAAAAGAGTTTTACATTAGAAGACCATCTTTTATGGCATGTGGGGGTTCTTCATTGTCAATTCAAGATAAATGATCAGGTCCATAGTTGGTCTTCTCGAGTTTTACTACTACTAAAAACTGAAATTCTTGGAAGAAAAAAATCTAGTGACAAATCATTCCATGTAGTATTGGCTTGTTAACAAGATTCTTCAAGGCCTCATGGTCTATATAGAATATAAATGGAGTGGGCAAAAGGTACTACCTAGAATTTTGTAGATCATAAACCATAGACAAATCTTCATGCTCAATTATGTAGTTCCTTTCATCTGACATCAGCTTCTTACTAGCAAAATAAATTGAGTGATCTAAGTTTCCTGCACCTGGTTGTGTAAGTATCGCATCGACTGCCATCCTAGATGCATCAACATGGACATGAAAAGGCTTTGTTCAATTAGGTAAATACAAGATAAGAGTGGTAACTAACCTTTATTTGAGTGTTTCAAAGGTTGATTTTCAAGAATTCATCCATATAAACTATTCATTGTGATTTAGAATCTCTTCCAAGGGTGTTGTAATCTTGGCATAACCCTGTATGAACTTTTTGTAGTAGCCTGTGTGTCTTATGAAGGCACACACCTCACACTGAGTCTTAGACATTGGTAGATGAAAGATAATGGAGACCTTGGCTAGATCCACTAGGAGTCCTTACAAATAATATGCCCAAAAAGTACACCAAATGGTGTTACGAACAAACACTTCTTCAAATTTAAGGAAATGTGTGACACTTAAAAAAAACTCAAGCATGATTCTCATATTGACACAATGGTCTTTGACCAACACGTATATCATCTAGTCATCTAAGTAGACTTGGAGGAATTTTTGAATGAAATATTTGAAAGCCTCAACTATTATCTATGAAAACACTATCGAGGCATTCTTAAACCCAAAAGGCATGATGGTATAGGCAAAATATCACCATTTAGTAGCAAAATTAGTCTTGGATTGGTCTTCCTCAGCTAGCTAAACTTGGTGGTACCTCGAGAAGCCATCTATGAAAGATTATATTTCACAAGTGGAAACACCCTCTAAGATTTCTTCTATGAAAGGTGTTGGGAAAGGATCTATCACACATGATGAATTTAAAACATGGTAATCCACATAGATTCAGATATGCTCATATATTTTGATACTTATTACTATGAGACTAACCCATTCAAATTTATCAATGGGAGTAATTACTCTGATGTAGATCATGTTATCTATCTCCTCCTTCACGCGCACCTGGAGGTTAGGGTTCATCTTATATGGATGTTTCTTCATGAGGTGAGTGTCGTCGATTAGCTTTATATGCATCTTCCCCAAAGAAGGGTGAACCCCTTTCATTTTTCTATAATTCCTTGAAAATACATCCTGATACTCTTTCAGCAACTCAAAAATCTATGATATTTCTATCTTAATCCAATAATTTCCAATTGTAACCATCTTTGGCTCTTGCTCTATGCCAATGTTACATTGAATAGTTTGAATGTCCCTATGATAAGGGTTTTCCATTGGATAACTTGTGTCCTAAACAATTCATGAACCAGTACTTGTAGGGACATCTAGATGGTTATTCAAGGGGTCGAGTAAAGTGGACCCTTCACCTTTGTCTACTTGAAAGATGATTTTTTGCTTTCCCAAGTGGATCTCTTCATGGCATTCTTCATTAATAATTATCGATGGTGAAAGAACTAATTGAGTGGGAGTATTTGTGAATAAACTCAAGGGCTCTTCAGGTTCCTGATGAATATGGTGCAAGCAGTCTTCTACGAGACTTGGGTCTCCAATGATTGCTTCATGTATGGCTTGAAGAGTGAGGCCTAAGTCCATCCTTGGTGAAAAATATGAGAGCATTGATGTCATGTTCACCTTTATTAACTGCTAAAACATGTTAGCCACGTGCCTTTATACATGAATATAACATGCATGCACCAAAGTGTGCAAAGTCCCATAGAACATATGGACCCAGATGTACTTTGGTAAGAATGTTTCTTCAACTTGCCATATCATCTCACAAGCCTCAATGTGAGGTTCAGGTTCTTTCACACCACTGTAACTAAGTGTTCCCCTGACCTTATTCTCATTATGAAATCTATGGTGTAGATCAGCTCACACTTGATCCCATTACAAAAGGTGCTCTTTATGAGTTTGCCACCATTTGGCAGTGGTACCATCAAAAATGTGATCTAATGACCTCATCTGATCATTCTCAATATCATAAAACTCTTTGAGGTTCTAGACAAAGTCATGCAACTCCATTTGTCCTTAGAATCGTAAGGATTCATCAAGTCTTTCAAGTGGTGGTTCTACCAGTGGTCTTCTCATTGCTAAACCCAAAAGGTACACAAACTTGTAACATTTAGAAAGCTATCAAGGGATGCTTTCTCCTCTATTTATGGTGTTGCACAACCTTTTGATAAGATTGTAGTCACCATAGGCCCAATAGTTATAATCATTACTTATAGTATCTAAGATACACTGGTTGTCCATCCACTAGAGAGTACCATCTGGTGTTGGATCATGTTTTACATCATTTTGAGCATTCACATTATACAAGTTATTGATGTCCTCATCAACATTCATAGGCTCGATATAGGGAGGTCCTTGTGCTTGGTCTAAAGGTATTACTATGCATTGGTTAGTATTCTTAAAGCTTGTGTATTATTTTTTAAAGCTCAAATCTACATGGTTATTGTAGCACCAAGGCCTTTCTAATAGGGCTAGATAGTCATCAGCATCTACCAACTCTACGACCTCAAAATATGCTTTGAAGGGAACCCCAAGTATGTCAATAATGGAATTCTTGAGAACCCCAATAGGATGCACTTAGGTCTTATTTGCCATAAACAATACATGAGGTGATGGTTTTAGTGTGAGACTAGACATTTTGTGTCAAGCATCTTTAGTGAACACATTAACTTCCGCACCAATATCTACCAGGATATCCAGGATTACCCATCCATTGATAGCAGCATTAACTAATATCTCTCCATCTTCTGGGGAAGAACTGAGAGTTTCCTAATGTTTAGCATGATTCAAATAGCAATCTTTACTTTTCTGACTAAGGTGAGGGTGGACTTCATTTGGTAGGCAATCCTAACTTTTAAGCCAAGTGTTGAGCTGGAAAATAATGCCCTCATCTAGTATTCATTTGCATAGTTCCTAAAAGTTGTCTTGCACCATGGGTTGAGGTTCAACTTCCCTTTGCACTATGTCACATCCCTATCCTTGAGGTATTAAATCTCACCTTGGAGTTCTTGCACAAGTGACATTATATCCTAAAGGACATTCTTTTACTATTGTACATTAGGGTACTTCCTTGCCCATGGTTCTTCTTGATGTACCTTTTTGATCGGGTTGGTTATGGATCGATTCTATCCCCCACTATGAGTGGTGATATTCACTTATTTAACTATTGGGATGGTTGGTCATGCATGCCATTGTGGTTTGTCAATTCGAATCATGTTGGAACCCTTTTCATTATGCTCCTTGGTGATGGTTGCATATAGATCATGACACTCTTCCAGATGATGGTCCTTTTTGCAAAATACATAGGTCAAGTACTTTGGGCAATCCCTTTGATAGTGGTCTGGTGAACCACATTTGTAACAGGTTCTTGGTGTAAATCAACCACCCCCTCATCCTCATCTTCTCCCTCATCCATGATAGCCACCATTGTCTTGGGTATTGGAAACTAAGGTTTGGTGCATGCCACGCACTCAAGCTTCATGAATATCACTAATCAATCGATAATCATTGGTGTCATGGGTGTAGGTATCACAAATCTTACAATACTTAGATACTTTAGTGTTTGTAGCCCATTGAAAAAGTGGACAAGAATAGACATCATGTTCTCCATGACAAATCTCATAGTTTTTTTTTAGCACCGCATGGATGTTCTTGCACAGATGGTTTTTCCTTGTGTGCCCTTCAATTTTATAGTCAATACACCAGACACCACTACATGTCTCATGTGCATTATTTAACATCAAATTTTCAAGTTGTGAAGTCGTGGATGCTATATGTGCTTCCATAAAGGGACTAATCCTAGTATCCATAATTCTAACTACTTCAGCATGGAGAGCAGCTTCTAGTGCTTCACACACACTAGTAAAGGTTCTTTGTGATAGAGTCCAATGGAAAGGTAACAATAAGCCTCCAAAAAACCATTGTGCATTTTGAGTAGGACTTATTTCAAATGACAATTTATAAAGTAAGGTTTTGAATTGTGCATCATACTCATGCACACTCTCTGTAAGTCCTTGATTTATGTCCTTCAATGCCACTATACTTTGCTACTCAAACTTAGTAATATCAAATTCTTGTAGAAAGGTTGCTTTGAGCTAGTCATAGTCAACCACTACTTGTTGAGGGTCAAACCTGTGATACCATTTGTGTGTGTTCTCTAAAAGCATGGTTGTAAAATGTGTATCCTTTCACTTAGAATATGTGATGTCTCTCACTCACCAAATCAATTTGCACTTGTGGATATGCTCAGCTATATTTTCTACCCCTCTATATTCAGGTAAATGCAATGCCATTTCATAGTAGACCGTAATAGGTTATGGTTGAGTGAGTGGTTATTGGGAAGATCTAGCTCTTGTCCCATGTGGAGGAAGTCCGCCTCCTCCTGATCCTCCTCCAGTGCCTCCAGTAGCAGTGCTCATGGAAAGAGGCATAGTAGAGGGTTGGTTTCCCAAGTTTGGGCTTGTATTCTAGCCTTGAGGGCCAGATCCACTGGGCATCCCATGTTGTGCCATAGAATTCCCTTAAAGAGGGAAAGATAATGTTAATTCTGAATGATTACCTAATGTCCTAGTTTTAATCTCCCATTTTTTATTAATTTTTTGACTCTACACTATCTATATCCCAATTTTATATATGTATTATATCTGACTCAAAGGTATGAGCATGCATTATGATGGCGGAGCCTAGTTGATTCATACTTGGTTCTTCATCTCCTACAATCCAGCTCATTTCTTATTTAAAGGATAAAAGTGGCAAAGGAAGTGGTTTGAAATTGATCGGTTCCTCATGTGCATCCACCTCCCTATGGCTCTTCACAACATTCCTTGAGGTTTTTTTATTTTTTCCCATGTCGCTAACTCACATAATCCTCTACCAAGCTTCATCATACTTCCATTTCCATAACGCACGCTCTCTTGCTACCATATTAAACCCATAATCTTCAATCAACCACTAATCTCCCCTTCCAAATGTGCAGTTCATGCATAGGAGATTTTAACCCTCCGTGGGTAGAGTCTCCAATCCAAGGTCAATAATTAGCTTCTTAATTTTGAAAGAAAACAATGAGAGATAGCATCCCCTTGATTCTCATAAAAATTAGAACTTTGCCTCCTCAAGACATGAATAGGTGATCATGGCATACTCCAGAATGTAGTTTTTTTGTATGCTTTTCCACCAAAAATTAACTGCTCGCATCTAGGGAACTCCAAGTCATGATAAACTCTTACGCTGCTCAAGTGTCCATGGTTTCCTTCTTTTGAGATTTTTGGATTGTCCTTGAGCATAGGCTAGAATCTAAAAATGCAAGAGAACTCAGAGCTCAAAAAAGAAGGTTTCATATAGAGAACTATAGAGATTCTGCTCTACCCACTATCATGTAGAAACTCCTAGTTCAACATATGGAACCATAAAGTTATCTTCGATGTTGGTAACCCATTCTTTAATATTCTCTAGTGTCATGCACTCAATCATTTCCCATGATTAAGCTCTAATTACTTTGGGTCCTGACAATAGGACCAAAATATTGGAGTCTTTTAGTTAGTTCTATGTTGATGTTGAAGCTTCTTCCCAAAAAGCTAGTGCATTGGCCCTGTCACATGAGAGATGAGTCTCGTGTGCTCCCCTAAAGTGTGCAACAAAAAATCAATTCCTAAAGGCATTGAAACATAATGTGTGTTTACTCATCTTTCACCATCACAAGTTTAAAAGGTCATTCAACACCACAAATATACTTCTATTATCCTTAATGTTCCAGATTTGATTATCACAATAACCAAGATCACCATTACTAACTAGTGATAAGATAAAAAGAGACCAGTGACTTGGAAGTAAAACACATTCATCATTCAATGCTTAGAATATTTTATCATTCGTAACACAATATGGCAAACACTGAATTCCCATTAATAGATTATTGAATTACAAGACAAAGTTTCTATCTCTATTCCCTAAAAAGACCATCTTGCACATGTTTACAACATGGTTTTTATACTCATTTTACCCTGACCAAGTGTCACAATTCTAACTATCATGAACAGATGGCACACGAACTCCCAACAGGCTGAGAGTTATAGTTCTTACAACTAGTTGTTCCTATAGACTCAGGCCTTTGTGCCCCTAGATACTTGCTCTATGCTATATTATGGTGTCCAAGTGTTATATTCCTCATGGGCTGATACAGAACCTCTGATTGGTGGGGTCAAAGTGTCATACTTGAGTTTCTCTTATAACTACTCCCACATCCCTCACACTCCACTTCCTACATGCTCCCTTAGTCTTTTGCCTTGGTTCTGAGTCCTCTATTCTCAGTTCCCTTATGACACATTTTCCCTTGATTAGGTCCTCTTGTGCTAGGTCTCCTACGTCATTGTCCTTTTACGCTCATCACCTTCCATGCCTGTCAACTATATGTCATGGTCCTCCCATGCTATGGTTCTTCTACACTGTGTCAGTACTTATGTCAAAATTGACAATGGTCCCTCTACACTGTGCACCAAAAATGGAATATTACTTATTCAAAATTCAGGGGTCAATAGGAGGATGTATGTGCCATGTGGGGGGAGGAGTTACTTGTGAGAGTAACTCCCAAATCCAACAAGTGGACTAGAGAGGTGAGTGAAACCTCATAAGGCTATGATTAAGTTAATTTATAAATACAATTAATTCAAATTCACATATAAATAGGACTTAGGATAAACCTAAACTAGCCTATATGACCCAAATAAGAATATTTCTCTAACACTCCCCCTTAAGCTTAATTTAGGGTTACAAAAAAAGAGAAAATATTTTATAAATAAGGAAGGGAATTTAAATTACACTATATACTCTCTTAATAAAAACTTCTTTCAACAAGAATTATAATAGCTTGAGAAAGAAAGAAGAAGAGAAGGTGTCTCCAAAAGTCACAAATATGAAAGAGCGATCATCAAAAATCTCCAAGAATCCTCTTCGGATAATGTGGTTGATTCAAAATGGAACATAAACCAACAAGAAGGAGAAATGATCCATCAAACCCTATTAAAAAACAAGCTATTGGGTTTTTATTCTTAATAGTGATTCGATGTTGAAGTGTAGCCCAACGAACTAGCGTGCTATCCTTTTCATGCAAAACTATGGTTTTGCACGTTCACTCGAAGTGCACAGCTAAAGACCATTTCCTACAGGTTATGTTGCTAGTAACATTAATTAGCTATATTCCTTGGGTTAAACATATATTTAATTAGATATTACATAGCGAAAAAGATAAACTAGTTTAATCCTAGTATCATTGTGTTCAACCACAATAATCATGTAAAAGAGTGCCATGAAGTTCCAAGAATGTAATTTAGAAAAAGAAAAGTTTCTTATAGATTTCATACTAAGTTCCAATCACCAAATGCTCAATTCAACCTAGTGTAGCTACACAATTATCCATTTAACTGAACATGAACACAAGAAAGGTTATAATATTTGTAAATCATATATTAATCTTCAGCAAAATGATATTAAGACAAATATATCACACAGTACTTTACAGTAGGGGTATTTATACTTGTTTATCCCTGACCAAGTATTTAGAACATTAATGGTAGGAGTCAATAGCCAATGAACTATCTACATATTGAGAGTCATGGTGGTATATTAACTAACTTCTCCTAAGGACTTGGGCCTTTGTGCCCCATATATACTCACTCTATGTTATATCCTTGTTATCATGTGTTTATCTCCTTACAGAGCAATGCAAAACTCTTGATGGATAAGGTATGGGTAACCCTTAAGAATCACTCCTTAACCACTCATGTTTCCCATGCACTCCCCAAGTCTTCTATTATTATTTTGTGTCTTATGATCTTAGGTTATTTATGATTAATTCTCCTTTGAATGGGTCCTCTCACACTGGTGCTTCCATGCCATTGTCCTTATGTGCTCTTTGGGTTCTGCACCATGGTGCTACTGCATCATTCAAGTTTCATGCCATATAATTTTCATGCTCTTTTTGCATTGTGCAAGTTCCATGATAAATTTTAAAAATACTTAGCCAAAATTTGGGGTCTAACATCACCCCACACTACGCTCTTAGTTCATCCCAAACTAAGTCTTGCTAGCAGCTTCCACCAAAATTTTAGGCCCCATCTACTCAATCTACTTCTTGACATTGTCCTAATGTGATAATGTGTTGAGTAGCTTGGTAGTTATCATTTCAATGGCCTCTTTGGAATTCTTCATCTCCTCAAGTTGGTCATATGTCTCATTGGCCTTCTTGATCAGGTCATCCAAGAATGTGTTGGCATCCTTCTGGATGTCTTCAATTATTGAGACTTCTTCGACCACATGTCCTTAAAGGGTTGCAAAACTGGTATTCAACTATTGGAGTTATGTATTGATCCTTTATTCCATCATTTCCATATCCTTAAATGCCTTTGCATGCAAGGCATGATCCCTTATTAGAAGAGTAACATTAGCCATTTTATGCCTCCAATCTTCTTCTACTTGGAACCAAGCCTCCAAAATCTTATTTAGGCATGCTAACCATTCAAAAATCCCATCCAAGATGGGGATGACTACCCCAACTCTTTCAAGGGCATGCTTGAAAACTTCAACTACCTCGGTGAATTACTCCACTATTTTCAGTCCCTCATTCTTTAGCACATCATGCTCCTTACAGTGCTTCAACAGGAGGTTGACCAAGGTTTCTAGTTTATCTATGATGTCCCCATTGAGAGGGATGCCATCCACCAATGCTAGATTATGGCCCAAAATTATCTTGGATAAGTTTAATGTTTTCACTTTGGCCTCTGTGGCCTCCTTTACTTGTTGCTTTAAATCCCCCACTCCTTGGTGAGCATTGTCTTGGTGGCAACATCCTTCTCATACATACCCACCACCTGGGCATGTTTTGTCTCTACATCACATGCATCAGAGTTAGATAATATGTTTTGGTGCATGAATTCTAAAGCCATCTTTAATAACACTGCATTGGCTTGCAGAGGGGTGATCTTTTGGGGATCAACCCATAATGGTTTGGGCAAAGCATGATAATCAAGACCTTAAAGAAGGTTGTCTTGAGAGAACTCAAAGGGATTATCCTCATTGTACATGTCCAATAAGAAGGACACCTACTTCCTTGTTTTCAAAGTTACATCGCAAAGAAAGAAGTGCAGACATAGATACAATATCTTGTTAGGGATTCCCAATTGATATCGATCATATAGATTGGAAGATGCATCAATGGTAGGATCTTCTACAGACTTGATCAGCTCCTTTCCTTTAAGGGTTTCACTCCAATATCTCAACCTCAACTTTGGTAGCTAATGAAGTACTATCGATAAACATTCTACTCATTTCATATTCTTCACCGTCTTCCTTTTCACTAGATGCACCCCAATATCCAATGGTGAGTATTCAAAGGTGGCCTCCTCCTCATGCATCAGGTAGCGTGTCTTCTCAAAGTTAGAGTTTGATTCTTCCTTCTGTACTAAAAGGACTTCCTACTCAAACTCTTGTTTTGTAGCTCACTGTGGTCCAGCCTTTGATGATGAAACTTTTGGCAGAGATGCCTGTAGAGTGGTCTTAGGGGGAGAAGGTGGAGTTGGAGGAATGTGTGGAGAATAAGGTGGGGGTGGAGGGAATTGCGGTGGTTAAACCTTAGGTGGAGAGGGTCAATGGGGAGAAGGGCGAGGTGGAGAAGGATGAAGTGGAGAAGGGTGTGGTGGAAAAGGTCAGGGAGGTGAGGGTCTTGGTGGTGAGGGGCTTGGCTATGATGCTTGGGTAATCCTCTACCATTTTTGAGGAGCCTATTGAGTGCTTACACCATCATCATTCCCAACTTGCTTCTTCTTAATCAATGGAGGTGCTGGTGGGAGCTTTTCCCTCTCATGTTTTGCACTCTTTGAGTCCTTATTCTTGGGTCACAGCATATAAAACAAATTGTGTACTTGTTCTCCCACCAATATGGGTTTGAGATTTATATCTATTTATTTCATCTTATTCTTCTCCCTATCTACTTTCTTGACCAGATAAACAAAAAACTTCGAAAGAGTTCCAATCTCCAAGTTGATCTTGTCTGCCTCTAAGGCAATAAGCTATGCATCATAGATCTGGTTCACAGAGTTGATGAAGTACCACACTGAAAAGGCATAAGGTAACTTTAACCATGTGAAGAGTTCTCTAGAAGGTACCATCCTTATGTACATGAGAGAGAATTCTTTCTTCACATCAAATTGCACTTGCTCAGCAGCCAAGGAGGTAAATCCTTTGGGATGTGTCATTCATTCTCAAATGCCTCCTTCATCCCATCAAACCAATACTTCATTTTTATTTTGTAGGAGGGGGTGATATACCCTTGGCATGTGAATGATTTATATCACTCATCAGGGGACTTATTCTTGGGTGGGTATGCCCACTTCAGTGCTCCCATGGTGTAATCTAGTACACTGATCTCAATAAAAACCATCAAAAGTAAAAATACACCCCATGGAAACATGTGACTAGGTATCTGATGGGTCTTCTCTATATCCTCAATAATTTTATGGCTAAAATACATAGTCCAATTATATTTTAAACCCTAAGTGACTTGGTGGGTGATGTAGAGGTGAGCCATGTCTACCTCTTTCTAATGATCAATCCCACAAATTTTGGTCATGATGATCTATGTTGCAACCTAGAGGGTAGGATCTTATAGGTTATTAATATGCATGGTGTGGCTCTACTTCTGATACATTGGTATCATGGCTACCATTTGGACCTCATCAGATTCCCCTAAGTCATAGGCCACATCCAACCCTGAACATTACAATCCTAATACCTTGCTTATCCTCTCGAGTGTGATCTTTATGTTATGCCCTGTGAAGTGGAGATAGTCTTCATGGATGCACGAGAGTAAGAACTTGATGGTCTCCATGGGTTTTCAAAAGTAAGGAAAATTAAATAGTTCTAATAACCCCACAGTATCTAAGGCATTGAATATTTTAAGATCATACACCAACTGGTTATTGGTGTTTTGGCATTTGACTCGATAATCATTTTACAATTTAACCTCATTCCCAGGTTGATGATGGTTGTAATAAAAAATAGTACATGTGGGTACCTTGGAGACCCAATTCTCCATGTACAACACCATTTCAAAATATTGCATTTCTTTAATTATTAGTGGTAGGGGTAGAGATGATTGAGTCTTCTTGGTTGTTGTGCCATACAAGATACACCCCTTTCTATGCATTGTGCATGCTCTTTTGGTGTTTCTTCTCTAATGAATATGGTTTATCCTCCAAGTACCTCCTCTTTTTCTAGTATCATTAGTAATGGATTAGTCCTTAGGGCCTTTTTATTAAGCTACATCACCCTCTAAGGATCCCAAAGGTTGAGGTGCGACGTCCAATGTTACCAAAGGAATATGTGATTATGGTTGATGACTTCAAATTTTTGAGATTAACTTCACTCCCTGTAACTTACACATTTTCCTATCATGGCCATGTCCTAGAGTTACTTTGTGATTTGCTTGTGTGGATTAATGCTCAGCTTAATACCTATATATCAACTTGTGATGATTCATATATTTCTCTTGTGGAATCAAACTTACTCTCTTTGCTATTAACTCTAGTATTTATTCACTCTCAACTTTGGTATTTCTTCATTCTTGGCTCTATAATCTCAAATGTAAGCAAATGTAAAACATAGAAATAAACTAACTCACCTTTTTATAGGCTCAAGGGAGTTAACCAAATTTACTACCCCTTTCCTTTTATCCATCACTTCTTGTCATAAATGCATTTTTTTAAATGGTTGTCGCTCTTCAACTGTCACTTCTCATCAATAATGCATTCAATGGTATTGTCTTGTCATGTCATTGGAATATTTATCACAACCACTATTCTTTAATATTAATGACACATCTTATCTTGCACCTTCATTTGAAGTAGAAGATAGTTATGTCTGAGAATTTTCGTGGAGTGGAGGATAGTTGTGTCCCATGCTTTTCATAGATTCAAACTATTTGGCAAGAATACCCTATCCTTAGGTTGTGTAGTTTGTGTGCCTTAAATGACTTACACACCTTGAAATACTTGCATGCCTTGAATACCTTGTGTTGGGTGAATATTTTGTCGGCCAGTTAACTGGTGACCAAAATAGTTCCTATCACCACAGCATATAAAGATTGGTCATCTAGGTGTGCAACTTTACTACATCAACCGGAGACAAATCTCTCCTCTCATCAAGGGGAGGTTCCCTATTAAATATGCAGAGGCTATATACTATATAAATAAGTAGAAAGTAAGACATAGGGGTGGGATAAACCATCTATCTCTCTTTTTACAGAGATGATGCTAATAAATAAGGAAGAAATCCTGGGTGATGGGGAAGGTACTTCTCTTCTTTCAAAAGAAACTTTTAGCCAAGAGCCAGATTCCTTCCTAAATAGTAGAAATCTTGGTGCAATGACAGAAGGCACTTCTCTTCTTTCAGAAGTGCTTGTTCTTGCAAACAACAGGACTCTTTCAGGTAGCAAGTAATCAGGTTCAAAGTAACCAGCAATCTAAGATGTAGCACAAAGTCTCCACCTTGATTGCCTTAGAGGGAGATATGAAAGACAATGAGGGCACAAAGTTGTCCCAAGGTCTTTTACATAGAAACAGATGATAGTGTAAAGTCAGGAAGTAGTTGTCTTCAGGACACCTTCCTTATCACCTCCAGTAGTTCTGCTTGTTAAATCAAATAAACAAGAACACTTTCAGAAGATAGACATACGAACAATCTCCTAAAGTAGCACAAGCTATAATAGCACAAAGTCTGCAAGTAACTTGCTTTCTCATTTAATCAAAGAAATATGAACTACAATCTGAGCTCAAAGTCTCAGTAATGCCTTTCAATTTGGGTAGAGTTCCGCTTCTGGTAAGGGGAAGATCTCCTTTGAAATGATACAAGAGATTACATTATATAGAGGCCTGAGAGAGGCTTGGCACTTTGTTCCATGGAGTGACCCATTCAGTGCATTCAATGCCTTGGATGCATTATGGTCTTGTCAAGAAGGGCCATGCTAGAGCAGGGCGGCTGCCTTGACTGTGGCATGTCGATTCATCTCTAGTGCCTCCTCCCAAGCCTGAATCTCTCATTCCATCACCTGTTTAGTCATGCAACTATCTATTCTACCTTTATCTCAAAAGGGACAAATAGACGGTGCTTTCAATGTATGCAAACCCCAAATATCTACTCGATGAACTACTCCACCTACTAGAAATAACTCCCACTGAGTTCCCCTCTTTGTCTCTTCCTTCTCTTGGTCTGGCCTTATGATTTTTTGAATGCATTTGGGTCTGGGCCTTGAGTCTACTGGAATCAATTAGACACTTCATTATGACAAATTTGATGTTTGTGGGCCCGTCATGTTTCCTAGCAACTCCTTTGTGTCTTTCTCTTTTGCCATGGTCGCTTTCCACTGTGACATGGGTGAGGACACATGGCAGCTTCCACAACTCTTAGATGAATACATTGGGGCCTTCCATAGTTGCCACTTATCACCATCTGTGGGACTCTAAGAAACCTATCGAAATAAGCCTTGCAGCTTATGAAAAGGTTAGAGACGTAGACACCAACACTTGTCGCGCTTCGTGGAGTTTCAATGGGACACATGGCAGCTTTCGAGGGATTTTTATTGAACCTACTAATTGAACCCACAGATTGAACCAACTTTTCATTGCTTCTTTCTTTGACTGAGGCAGCCTTTGAATTGCTTGAACCTTTGAACTCTAGACGAAGCGCTTAACCTGTTTGAAGCTTGCCACCGATATTGAACCTTGAACCCATTGAACCTGCTAATCCCTTTACCAAAAAGTTGAGAAAATGATGAATTTGAATGTTGCAGAACAAATTTTTGGAAAGGAGATGAACAATTTTGGCCTTGCAGGACCAAAATATTCATATGTTGTCTGGAAAATGAGGAATCATTTTTTAGGGACAATAGCTGGCTCCTGTTGGGGAACTTCTTTTAGATGACAACTCAGAATAGCTGAGGGGAGTAGAAACCAAAATCTCTAGTGCCTTGAAGTGTGACATTGGGCTATGGAGTCATGCTACTCAAAAAGAAAGGCTCCAAAAGAAACAAACAAACACAACAAAGTAAAAATAGAAATTATACAAATATACATATGTACAGGTGAACTTATCTGATACTTCAAGAATTTAAGTACTTTAGACGCTGCTCATCATGGGACAAAGAAAAGGGGATGCCATCTTGATAAACTAGCAGGAAACCATTTTGCCCTCAAAAATGGTGGCAGGTGAATGGAGCTCTCCACCAGGAAACCAATTTTCTGCATCTTCCTCTTGGCCTTTTCTTCTTCTTGCCCCATGGTGGGACATGGTCTTCCCTCTGAAAACCATAGCTCCTCGCTCTCCCTACGAAGAGTTCCTTTTGCTAACTTTATACAACAGTATGGTCCACCACCGCAACTTGTTGTTTTGCTAGTTTAGTCCAGCACACGCTTCGATTTTCAGCCTCAAACCTCTGACAAAACATCAACTCAGCATCTCCTTTGGTGTGAAGGAGTTTGACCTCTTTATCTTGAGCAATTTTCAATTCGAGCAACAGAGATCTGCATATAGCTGTGGAAGAATTTTTGCCATCAGATTCTAGGATCCAAGCATCATTAAGAGCTGATCTTTCATCAGATTTCTCTTTATTAGAGATAGAAGATCCTTCTTGATTTATATTGCGACCTACTAATTCTTTTGATGCCCTATTTGGATCAAATCCTGGATTGCCAGTTGTGAGACTTTCATCAACTGAGGCATGAGCATCCTCTATGGTCAAGAATTAATTACCCCTATCTAAAGGCTCAAATAGAACTTGAGCTGTAGGGGTCGATGTTTGGGTGACCATAATTTTTGCCTCAGACAGGTCCGCACCTGGTTCTCCATCAATGTCCAATTGCTTAAGATTGGCTTGCAGGGCTTCAAACTCAGTCATTTGAATTTTAGATTTCTTGACAAAATCAATTATGTCAAATGACTGAAATGGACTTCGAAGAGAGGATGGGAGTTCATCCTTTTGGTTTTTGGGAAGGGGAGGACTGGTCTGTGAATTTGAAGTAGAAGGTGCAGAGATGTTCGATGTACTTACTTCTTTGGCAATCACCAGGTCCTTCGACTAGAAAGGGAGAGGGGTTCTCTGCTCAGTAATTGAAATCACTGGTTGGGGTCATTCCTCTATCTTTTCTTTATCAGCTTGCTGGGCTAATTGATTCTCAGACTAGGTGAATACTGCATTTGATCCTTCGACTGCTTCACCTTCACTTCTGGGTTCAATTACCAGGAAACCAATGTGGGAGTCGCCAGCTGATTCTTCTTGATCCTCCATGAAGAGACCAACATCATTTTCTTTCTCAAACTTAGGTTGGAAATAGGAAACATGTTCTGTTTCTAGATATCCAACTACTGAGTTGATTGGAGGTGCTTCAAGGACAAGGTTCCTCTGTGGGGGAGGAGGGTGATTTGGTTGCCCTTGACTTCTGGCAACTTTGCCTTGATATGGCTGATTGGGGAATGTCCTCCTTGGTATATCTTTATTATAAAGAGTAGACATACTTTGGGCCATTTGCCTTTTCAAGGCTAGCAGTTCATTTTCCAGCTTTTGCACCATTTGATCAGTGGTGGCTGAAGGTGGATACTCAGAAGATGAAGAGGATATACCTATGTTAGGATCTCTCCTTATCTTTCCTACCAAGATAAGGTCATCTTATAGCTTAGTAGCCAAGTCTTGAACAGCCTCAAGGTCTATGTGTCTAGCCCGTCTCAACAAGAAACTCACTTCAGGCAGTTGTGAGTTGATGAAAAAACACTTGAAATTTTGAGGTGTTGATTGGGCGATCATGGGAATCCTGTGCCTCTGCTTGTTGAACCTGGCAATAAAATACCTCATAGGCTCATGAGGTTCCTTCTTCATCTGAGTGAGCTGGGCCAGCAAAGCATGCACATCCTCTGCAAGCTTGAACCTAGCTTCAAATTTGGCTTTAAGAGTATCCCAGTCAGTCACTGATCCAGCTTGCAGATGGTAGAACCAATCTACAGTAGCACCTTGTAGTGTCTCCACAAAAATCTTGACTGCCACGCCTTAAAATTCCACCCCTATCAAACCACAGGCTATGCTAAAGACTACAATGTGTTCATCAGGGTGAACTATCCCATCACCAAAGAATTTGGGAAAATTCTTCCTTGAACTATGTGGAAGCTCATGCAGGGTTGGAGTCAAGTTAAGTGGACCAAAAGAGTTACCTCAGGGGCCTTGAGCCATGATTTGAATATGTAAAAGTGGGATCACAAATATGGGTGGAGAATGGATAGGCAAAACTCTACTAGCAACAGAAAAAGAAGCTCTGCCTTGTGTTGGTGACCTAGTAGGGCTAGGAGGAAGACTCCTAGTTCATTGAAGGTGAGGTTGTGGAGGAAACAACTCAAAATTACTCTGTTGCACCAACTCAAAAGTAGGGTCAACAACACCTTGAGATTTTTGACCTTTTGTATAATGTGGAGTGGCCAGATTGCAGAACAAAAATGGAAAAGAGCAGGATCTGCTTTAGCTTAAGGCTTGAGGCTTCAAACTATGCACTCTTTCCCAGTAGCTTTGGTTTTACAGACCAAATAAAATAACGGAAGTGGAAGAAGATGGTAAGGCTATAATGATAATGGGTAAGACACAGAATAGAGTCACTAGAGTCTATAATGGATAATGGTTATAATGATTATGGGTAAGACACAGGTGATGTTTTAATCTTAAAAAACTTGAGGTTCCAAATTGCACAAAATTACTGTCCCCAGTGGAGTCACCAAAAATTATTGGGTGAATATTTTGTCGGCCAGCTAAGTGGTGACCAAAATAGTTCCTATCACCACAACATAGAAAGATTGGTCATCTAGGTGTGCAGCTTTACTACATCAACCAGAGACAAATCTCTCCTCTCATCAAGGGGAGGTTCCCTATTAAATATGCAGATGTTATATATTATATAAATAAGTAAAAAGTAAGACACAAGGGTGGGATAAACCATCTATCGCTCTTTTTTCAGAGATGATGCTGATAAACAAAGAAGAAATCTTGGGTGATGGGGAAGGTACTTCTCTTCTTTCAGAAGTAACTTTTAGCCAAGAGCTAGATTCCCTCCTAAATAGTAGAAATCCTGGTGCAATGACAGAAGGCACTTCTCTTCTTTCAGAAGTGCTTGTTCTTGCAAACAGCAGGACTCTTTCAGGTAGTAAGTAACTAGGTCCAAAGTAACCAGCAATCTAAGACGTAGCACAAAGTCTCCACCTTGACTGCCCTAGAGGGTGATACGAAAGACAATGAGGGCACAAAGTCATCCCAAGGTCTTTTACACAAAAATAGAAAAGAAAAACACACACTGAAGATGACTATGACAGCGCAAAGTCTGGAAGTAGTTATCTTCAGGACACCTTCCTTATCACCTCCACTAGTTCTGCTTGTTAAATCAAATAAATAAGAATGCTTTCAGAAGATAGACATACAAACAATCTCCTAAAGTAGCACAAGCTATAATAGCACAAAGTCTACAAGTAACTTGCTTTCTCATTCAATCAAAGAAATATGAACTATAATATGAGCTCAAAGTCTCAGTAATGCCTTTCAATTTGGGCAGAGTTTCACTTTTGGTAAGGGGAAGATCTCCTTTGAAATGATACAAGAGATTACATTATATAGAGGCCTGAGGGAGGCTTGGCACTTTGTTCCATTGAGTGACCCATTTGGTGCATTCAATGCCTTGGATGCATTCTGGTCTTGTTAAGAAGGACCATGCTGGAGCAGGGCAGCTGCCTTGACTGTGGCATGTCAATTCATCTCTAGTGCCTCCTCTTGAGCCTGAACTTTCATTCCATCACCTGCTTAGCCACGTAACTGTCTACTCTACCTTTATCTCACAGTGGACAAACAGATCACACTTTCAATGTATGCAGACCCCAAATATCTACCCAATGAACTACTCCACCTACTAGAAATAACTCCCACTGAGTTCCCCTCTTTGTCTCTTCTTCTCTTGGTCTAGCCTTGGGCTTTTTCAAATGCATTCAGGTATGTGCCTTGAGTCTGCTGGAATCAATCAGACACTTCATTGCGACAAATTTGACGTTTGCGGGCCCATCGTGTTTCCTAGCAACTCCTTTGTGTCTTTCTCTTTTTCCATGGTCACTTTTCGATGTGACGTGGGTGAGGACACGTGGTGACTTTTACAGCTCTTAGATGAATACATTGGGGCCTTTCATAGTTTCCACTTGTCACCATCTGCGAGACTCTAAGAAACCTATCGAAATAAGCCTTACAGCTTATGAAAAGGCTAGAGACGTAGACACCGACACTTGTCGCTCTCTACGCAGTTTCAATGGAACACATGGTGGCTTTTGAGGGATTTTTCTTGAACCTACTGATTGAACTTGTAGATTGAACCAACTATTCACTGCTTCTTTCTTTGACTGAGGCTGCCTTTGAATTGTTTGAACCTTTGAACTCTAGATGAAGCACTTGACCCGTTTGAAGCTTTCCACCAATATTGAACCTTGAACCCGTTGAACCTGCTAATTCCTTTACCAAAAATTTGAGAAAATGATGAATTTGAATGTTGCAAAATAAATTTTTGGAAAGGGGACGGACAATTTTGGCCATGTAAGACCAAAATAGTCATATGTTGGCTGGAAAATGAGGAATCATTTTTCAAGGACAACACCTTGCACTCCCTAAGTACCTTGTGTACCTAGGTAACTTGCACACCTATTTATAATCATGAATCTAGATATCCCTCACCCCACACTAAAATTCAGTCGTAATCTTCCACAAAAATACATGTACAAAACTTAAAGACAATTACATTAAAGAAATGATGTGCATACAAAGGTATAAATTTTATTGAAAAATAGGAAATCCTAAACTAATGTCATAAGCCTTATTGTTTATAATATTTTAACTACTCAAAAATGAAATACGACCAGATCCAGCTTTCATTGTAATGCCCTTAATGCCCTCAAAGGTATTGGCCATCCAACCTTTGTAATCAATAAAATCCAATAGGTAAAATTATATGAATGATAAAAGGACCATCCTAGTGAATTCAATTTTTTTTAGAATGGCACACGAACTTGGGTTCATATAGAAAGACCTTCATTCTTAGAGTAAAGGCTTTGTGCTTGATGTGTTGATCGTGCCATGATTTCTGCTTACGCTTCTCCACATCCTGACTCCAATGAAAAAGTATTCAGACTTTATCGAGATAAAAAAAAGTATATGGGCATGACTTCAAGGATGTCTCCTCATCCAATTGTCCTATGCACATAATGGGAAGAGATGGTACCAAAATTTCAACTAGAAGGACCGTCTCTTTGTCATATACTAAATTGAATGGTGTGCTCTTATCGAGGCACTTGTAAGTCATTCTATAAGTCCACATTACTGCAGACACTCTATCATCCCAATTAGTTTGGCCAATATTACAAATCCTAATTAGGTTGGTGCTTATAATCTTATTGAATGCCTCGACAATTTTATTAGCTTGAGGGTGATATGGTGTTGTTTATGGTGTGCAATCTTGAACTCAGCTAGTAAGATGTGAATAGTTTCATTTATGAAATGGGTAACATGATCACTATTGAAACTTAATGGGCATCCAAACTGAGTTATGATAAGCTCCCAAATGAAGCGCATAGTAGTGGTCATTGTATAATCTCTCATTAGCGCAACTTCAACCCAATGCGTGAGGTAGTCAGTTACTGTGATGATATATTGGGAACCTATTCATCATCCAGTTGGAGTGAAGGGGCCAAAAACATTAATGGCCCATCTATCAAATGGTTCCTGAGAGATAATTGATCGTAGAGGCATAGCATCTCATCATTTTGGTTTTCCTATGGGTTGACATATATCACACTTATTAACATATACCTTAGCATCTTGAAAAATAGTAGGCCACCATAATCCAGTTAGTAGAACCTTATGTGTGGTAGCCACTCCAGCATAGTGTCCTCTAGCAATACCTTCACAAAATTCTTGAAGTACCTTAGAATGCCTATGTTTCAAAAAATAATGTTGAATAACTTGACCATGGCCAAGCTTGTAAATATCCCCTCCTATAAGTTTAAAGAGTGCGGCATGGACCATGAGTTGTTTCTTGGCTTGTGGAGTAAGATAGTCGAATGTTGAGCCAATGGTTAAAAAGGTTGAAATATCTTCCATATCCTCAGGTACATGAGTAACATGAAAGAGTTAAACATCAAGAAAGTCATATTTGATAGTGTGTGGTGGTTCTTCGGACTCAATTTGAGATAGATGGTCAAGGACATTCTTGGCTTTTCCAAGTTTAACCATGACAAAGAATTGAAACTCTTGAAATGACACTATATAGTGGTAGATTCATCCATGTAGCACAAGTTTGTTTACTAGGTACTTTAAGGCCTCATGATCTTCATAGAATATAAAGAGAGTTGCCAATAAGTATCATCAAAACTTATGTAGAGCATAGAGCATCAACAATTCTTTGCACTATATGGTGGTATAATTTTGCTTAGTTGGAGTGTGTTTTCTACTAACAAATTAGATTTCGTGATCAAGATGACCTTCCCCTAGTTGTATAAGGATTGCACTCACTACCATTCTAGATGCATCAACATGGATGTGGAACATTCTTGCCCAATCAGGGAACTGGAGGATTGGATTAGTAACCATCTTGCCCTTTAAGGCCTCGAAGCCTTCTTAGTAGGAGCAAGTCCATATGAAGTACTCATTATGTTTTAAGAGTTCCTCTAGGCATATCCATGGATGAATTTTATATAATAACTTGTATGGACCAAGAAGGTGTGGACCTTGCACTAAGACTTGGGTACTAAGAGGTAAATAATAATAGATAACTTTGTTGGGTCTACCAAAAGTCCATCCTTACAAATAATTTGTCCTAGGAGCACACCAAAAGGTGTAGAAAATAGGCACTTCTTTAATTTCAATGATATTTGTAAGACTCAACTTCACTCAAGCATGAGCCTTAGGTTAGAGCAATGGTCCTTGACCAAGCCATAAAATGTATATTTGAAGAAACTTATGGATGAAATCCTTAAAAGCTTCTATGACTATACATGAAAACATAGTTGGTGCGTTATTCAAACCAAAAGGCATGACGGTATATGTGAAATATCCCCATTAAATAGTGAAAATCATCTTTGGTTAGCCCTCTTTAGTGATATGGACCTGATGGTATCCCAAGAATCCATTTATGAATGTAGATATATCACACCCAACAACACCTTCAAGGATTTCCTCTGTGAATGGTGTTGGGAAAGGATCAGTGATGAAAGACACATTAAGGACCTAGTAATCAATGCAAATTTGAATGTGTTCATATTTATTTATACTAATCACAATGGGACTAACCCACTTGGATTCATAAATGGGGGTGATTACTCCAGCACATAGCATACTGTCAATTTCTTCTTTGACACGTACTTGAAGATTAGGATTCAACCTATATGGTCTTTTCCTGACTGGTCGAGTGCCATCAACCAGTTTAATATGCATCTTTCCAAAGGATGGATGAACTCCTTTCATCTCATTGTATCTTCTTGGAAAGATATCTTGATATTCCTTTAATAACTCAAATATTTTTGAAATTTTAATGTCAATCTTGTAATTTAATATAGTAGCCATTTTTTGGTCTTGCTCTATTCTGATGTTGTGTTGGATAGTTTGAATTAGATCAGAGTAAGGGTGGTTGGTGTTGGCACCAATATCAAGAAATATTCATGTCCCATAATCTATAGGAACATTTAAATTATTTGATAAAGGGTTAATTGGATTAGATCTTTCACCTTCTTCTACCTGAAATACTAGATTTTATTTTTCTAGATGTATCTCTTCATGTCAGTCCTGATCAAGGATTGGGTCTGGCATGGAAACAAGTTGTGTCATTGCTTCATTGAATTTAATTATACCTTCTTTAGTAACGTGATGAATATTTCTCAGGCAAGCTTCCATAGGACTCGAGTCACCAATAACTACTTCACGTGTGGCCTGGAGAGTGAGGTGCAAATCCATCCTTGGAGAGGAATAAGATAGTACTGAGTTCATGTTCTCCTTCAATAGATACCAAAATTAAGTACCCATGTGTCGCTCTTCATGAACATACCATGCTCACTCTTAAGTGCATAAAGTCATATAGAATGCATGTACCCACAAGTACTCTAGTAAGTAAGACTCTTCATCTCTCCACATTATCTCATAGGCTTCTATATGGGGTTCAGGTGTGTATATTCCACTATAGCTGATTGTCCCCTAAATTTTTTTTCATGATGGAACCAGTGATGTAAGGCTAAGCATACTTGATCACATTAGAGAAGTCGCTCATGATGGGTTCACCACCATCTTATAGTTGTACCATCAAAGAGGCGAACCAAAGATTGAATATGATCAGTGTTAGTGTGATAAAATTCTTCAAGGCACTGGACAAAGTTATGAACCTCCATTTTGCCATGAAAATGAGGGGCTACATCGAGTCATTCTAAAGGTGCATCTTTCACTGGTCATGTTGACAATTTTGCCCTATAGGTCAGATTGTCGCCCCTACCATTCGAAACTTTACATATCATGCTAGTTTGTATTGTGAGTCAGTTATTGGTCCTAAAAATCCCTTGAAATAATCCATGATTAACAGGTCTTTTTGAGGCATTCACTTTGGTTTTCAGAGAGTTTTTTGTGATAAAAGCATTATGGAGGCTTCTTTGGGTCCACAAAAAGGGCCCATCTTCAAAAAAGGTCCAACAGTCCATTTCAATAAATCCTAAAGGAATTGGTCTTTCGGGAAACAATTCCCAAAGGAATTCCTTTGAGATTAAATTCTAATGAAATGGGCACTTTTAAAAAAGCCAAAGGTCCAATATTTATAAAACCAATGGGTCCATTTTCAAATTCTAAAGGGTTCTTTGCAAGAAATCCAAAAGGCACTTCTCGGCATAAAGGGTCACATTCTTTCAGAAAATGACCATTTTAAAAGTTCCAAAGACCGAAACAACTTTTTCAAAGGGTCACCTCCTCTTCGGAACAGGTCACTTTCAATTTTTTTTTATGGTCATTTAAAAAAGCCCAAAGGCCTTTTTAACTTTTCCAAAAGGTCACTTGACACTTTTCTAAAGGATATTTTCCAAGGAAAAGGTACTTTTCAAAGTTCCCAAAGGGCTCTTTCCTTTTGGAAAAGTCCTTTTCATTTTTTTCGAAGGGTTCCTTTAAAAAAATTTGAAGGACATTTTTCCTTCGGAAAGAGTTCTTTCGAGAAAAAAGTTTGAAAGAATTCTTTCAGGAAAAAAGTTTGAAATAATTCTTTCAAGAAAAAAGTCTAAAGAGAAAAGTCTCAAATAAATTGTCTGTGGAAATAGAACAAAGCAAAAAATACGAAGGATATCTTTCCAAAGGAATTATTTCAGACATTTTTTTCTGAAACAACTTTTTCGAAGGGTACTTTTTTCAACAAAGGACCATTTCAACATTTTCGAAGGGCACTTTTCTTGCTGGAGGACCATTTCAACTTTTCTAAAGGACACAACTTTTTCAAAGGGTCACTTTCCAAGGAAAATGTACTTTTCAAGGTTCCTAAAGGGCTCTTTCCTTTTGGAAAATTCCATTTCACAAAAGTCGAAGGGCTCTTTCTTTTTGGGAACGTTCATTTTAAGAAAGCCAAGGGTATCTTTGGAAAAGGTCATTTTCAAAGTTACGAGTGGACCAAACATTTTTTTGAAAGGTAATAAACTAAAGTTCGAAGGGCACATTCCAATAATCTAAGGGACCATTTTCAAAAGCCCAAAGGTATGAATTCCCATGGACAATTTGTCTGTGGGAAAGTGATAATCAAAAAGCTTTAGACAAATTGTCCACAAGAAATGGACCAAGCAAATTGTATGAAGAAATAATTTTAGGAAAGTGAATGAAGACAAGGGTTCGGGAGGAAATCTTGAAGGAAATGAATGAACAAATATTGTCCATGGGAATAGACATAAATAACTCTGAAAGGAATACAAATAGAAACAAAGAGCCCAAACAAATGTTGAATAAATACATGTAGAGCATGCAAAGTGGCCAAGCTCGATTAGATGCATCCAGGACAAGCACAAACATGTAAAAAACCAATAAAGATATTGTTTTTTCCATCTATAAGAATATTTATAGTCTGAGACTACCGTAAAGAACATGCCAAATAATAAATGCAATAATCAAATCATTCACACTTGGCAAAGACATGCAACTACCTTCAGGCACGACTCTCTTAGTTCTAAAAGGGAGACTCGAATGCATAAAGGGCTTGTGAAGTTTAGCATTGGATGGAGGTTCAATGAGCTAACATGGAGTTTCAACGTTGCATACCTAATCTTAATATGGAATCTCATGCATGCACTCTTGTTTATCTTATTAATCAAAGTTTTTTCAAACACTTCCAACTCAGTTTCAAGTGTTTGAAGATTGGCATAGCATCATGCATGAAGAAAATTGAATTAACAAAGATCCATGCATGTTTGATAAATTTTGAAAAATTTAATGTTTATTCTAAATACTGATTATGAAATGGGCTCTCCATCAATTTCAACACCAAAGAGCTTCTCATGCAGGACATAAGTCAGAACTATATTATCAAAAGGCTTGGTTATCTTGGCATAGCTGAATTTGGACTTGGGGTGATGTGGGAGTTGATTTCCTCTTCTATTTTCAACACCAATCTCTTGGATTTTGTATGTTTTTTCTATATAAGTTGGTTTTTTCAACCTTGAATGAGATCCCTCTTTTGTCAAAACCAAAATCTAACAAAATTTGAGTTTTGTAAACTTTTTCAGATAAGTAGAAGGACTAATTTTAGATCATAGGATGTTGGTATAGTGTATTTATGTCAGTGATTTGCATATGTGATAAAATTGCCTTTCTTGTCAAGCCCTGATTCTTACCTAGTAATATAGTTGATCAGATTATGCAAGTCATGTTCTGTGTTTGATGTCCTTTGGCTGATTTCATAGTGGATATAAGTGGTTGGTTAGTGCCTTGAATCAAGCATATTCCATCATTTCCCTCAAGATTTGATCATCAGATAAAAACCATTTCATGAAATATTTATGCATAGGAGTCAATTGGACTTGAAATTTCAATCTTTTTCTTGTTTAATTAGTGTTTTTAGAAGCCCAAATTGAGTGGATAAATGAAAATATAGGTGTATCACCATCATTAGATAGGATTTCCTTTCAATTTTTTTTCTTACCTTTTTCTTGGCAATTTGTAGTGTAAAGTAGAGATCCTCATTGATACACCAAAGATAGTTAGCCCTTAGAATCTAGAGATTCAATCCACTGATTAGGCCACTCATAGCCTAGAATTATTTCCATGTTTTAACAGATTGTGAAGGCTTGAAACTACCTTCATAAGGGTGTGAGTCTGGTTGAAAACAATTTTTGACACACCCGATGGGACCTTGAATAAATCCTTTACATATCTGAAGAAGTTTAGCAGTATTAGAATATATTCATCATCACCAACATCTAGTTGTAGATCTCATAACATCATTCAGGCTATTCTTTCATGTCAAAGGTTACCACAAGGTTAGAAAATAAAGATATTCCTTTTGAATTTATATCATATAAGAGATCAAGGTTTAGAAGGGCAAATCCATATTCTCAAAATAAATATTTGTCTCATGGTTATCCTATTGTTCTAAGCACTACAATCCCCACTATCCAAATGGCTATTGGAAACAAGGTGTTTGTTCCATTCAATAGAGGTAGCCCATGAAATCTAGCCTATTTTGATGGCATTCCTGTGTTTGCTCTCAAAATTATCCCATTCTTCTCAAGAGAAAATCAAATAACCCTTATTGAGCACATCCATGATGTAGTTAATCTCTGTTCAGTCCATAATATTGTTCAGGATAATGTGGCTATTAGATTGCTTGTTGCTTCCTTCAAAGGAAAAGTGTTATAGTGGTAGAAAAACCTCCCACTAAACTCCAATTCTACTTGGGATGAATTGGGTGTAGCCTTAGTTAAGCAGTTTGAATACAACTCTGATCACCTCTCTTGGGTTGAATATTTAACTACCATAATGAGAGTTCCTCATTAGTTCATGTCTGATTTTAATCTCAAATTCCAAAAAACATGGACTAGAATACTTGTGTTTATTAGGCCATCTCTTGAATATGCATTTTTATATTATTTAAAAGCCCTTAACTCTAACAATAATGTGATGATACAGTCAATGGGTGGTACTACTTTGTCAGATGCTTATGAGGTTGTAATAAGGGTAGAGAATAGTTAGATACAAGCTGGTAAGCTTTTCCAAGACCTCCAATGCCTATATTTCAAGAAATAAAGTCCATACCAGCCCCTAAAATGCCTCAAATCCCATCCTTAGCTCTTATTCCATCACCTCAAGCTCAAATTACAACCCCTACTAGTCAAGCTAATGAGATAAGAGAGTTGAAAAGCTTGTTACAATATTTTGGGAATGAAATAGTGTAACTCAAGAGACAACAATATTACGCTAATAGGCCCTATCAGCAAGAAAATCAAACCACCTATCAGCCCTTCAAAGATCAAAGGCCTCCTTATCAAGGTTTTAGAGAGAATAGACCACCTTATAAAACACAAGGATCTATAACTCTAGCTAAGATATATGCTACCCTAGATCCTAATGCTCCTTCGACTTCAAATGCCATTGTTCCTACCCCACCTCAAAATAACTTGATGCAAGATCCAGGTTGGTAGTCCTCAAATCTAAATGATGCTCAAAACTAAGCCTTGGTATCACAAAACATCACTATGCAACAAATGACATAAGAAGAGTTTTCTTTTCAAGGAGGTTAGCATCAAGATATAAGTTTGGCATCACAAGGAGAGACTCAACAGGTTCAAGGGTAGCCTGATGCCATTAATGTAGATTGGCAAGTGGATGATCATGTTGCTTTTACTCAGGGAGTTGAAACTAACTATACAAGTGGTAAGGTTACAGCTATAACTAAAGCTAAAAGGAGAGCCATTGATGAGGCTCAAGAGGTGACAAATGCTTCAAATACTCATGATATTATTTCTAGGAGTACAAAAGAATAACCTGATGTCCCTATAACTCAAAAAAATTAGAATATAGAGGTTAGTAAAGTTCATCAATTACCTCTAGTTTGTGAGCATCCAGTGCTTCAAAAAGTGAAACCAAAGGTTGGTGGATCTCATTTTAGTATAGTGGATCAGATGAAGAAGTTTAATATTAACATTAGCATGTGGGATTCTCTTTCCATTCTAGGACAAAAATATATGCTCATCCAAGATTTTTCAACTCTTAAATTGCCTCTAAAACTGATTGAGAAAGAAGGTGTTGTCTTAACTAATTCAGATCAACCAACTAAGAAATAAGTACATCAAGTAAATAAGATGGAAAAGGTGAAAAAAACTAAATTAAAATCAAATAAAACTCCTCCTTTCTATATTTATTTGATAATTGGTGATACTTTTGTTCATAATTGTATGGTGGATAGTGGAGCTAGTAGCACAGTCATGCCTAAGTAAATTACAGAAAAGATTGACTTTGTTTATGATCCAAACACTAAGGGGGTATTTAAATTGGATGGGTCACCAAAAAAGATGGTAAACATCATCAAGAATCTAAAATTGATATTACATGCTTGTCCCAATGTTACTATTCAACAGGATGTTGTTGTGGTAGACTTGCCTCCTTACTTTGCTATGTGCCTTTTAAGGGACTTCACCTCAAAGATTGGGGGATATTTATCAGATAATTAGACTTATTTGTTGTTTAAAACTAGGTATAATACTAAGGTAACAATTCATTATGAACGTATTTCATGTTTCCATATGGAGTCATATATGCCAAGTGTTGTGAACACTAACTGTATCATCTCGGATGATGTACTAGAAACTAGTGGAGTAGAAAATAGATCACCTTTGGATGGAGTTCCAGATTTGTTTCTTGATGAGTTGGATTCTACTTTTCATGAGCATGATCCTTATAATTTGATTGAAGAAGGACTTGGTGTGTATTGCCTTCATGAGAATGATGTACCAATTCCAGCGATGGTTAAGGATGATGAATCTAGTGAAAGTTTGTGGCAATAGTACTTTGATGGATCAAGGAATAAACATGGTACCAGAGCTTGAATGATTTTGGTTTTTCCAAAAAATCAAAGGTATTTATCTTCTATTAAATTTTAGTTTGGTTGTTCAAACAATATTACTGAGTATGAGACACTAGTTCACAGTTTGTAGTGGGCTAGGAAGATGAAAGTCAACACCTTGCAAGTTTTTGGTGATAGTGAACTTATAGTTCACCAAGAGGTTCAAATGCATGTAAAATATTGTTTCTTAAATCTTACAGGCATAGAATATGGGACTTGAATATTTTCAAGCTTTTAATATTCAGGAAATAACAAGAGGCAAGAATAAACATGCAGATAGGTTGGCTGACATTGGAGCATAATTTAGTATCCCAGTTGATATAAAAAGTGATAGAAATCAATCACATATAAAATTAGTTTTAAGGCCCTCTATTCTAGATAATCATGAAAATTGGCAAGTGTTCAAAGATGACAATCAAATTATGAGATTCTTAAAAGACGAGGCTGAGTTTTTTTCAAGAAACCAATCAAAGTATAGCAGCAATATGGTAATTAGGTTGTGAAACTAAGAAAAAAAAAATTTCCCAAGGTATTGGTCACACTTGAGAACATTTTTAGTGGTGATGATGAGTTAAGAAAGGAGAAATCATCTTTGTCACCAAAAGAAGAGCGTTATACCGATGTAGAGATTGTAGTTGGAAAGAATTTGAAGTTGGGTAAGGTATGTACTCCTTCACAAAAGGAAGCTTTCATTGAGTTATGCATAAGTTTTTCTAATGTATTTTCTTGAAAATATAATGATCTCAAAGGATTTGACCCAAGTTTAGCTCAACACACCATTGAGTTAGAGGCTGAAACTAAACCAGTGAGATAAAGACAAGGGCCCATTAATCCCAAGATTGAGCCTTTGATGAGATCTGAGCTTCACAAGCTCATAGAGTCAGTTATTATATTTCTAATCAATCACTTAGCTTGGATGGAAAATATTTTTTTGATATGAAAGAAGAACAGTGAGATTAGATTGTGTGTTGACTTCCGTGATTTGAATAGGGATTCACTTAAAGATCACTATCCATTGTCATCAATGGAATAAATTTTATAGCTGATTGCAAATTCAAAGAGGTTTTCTTTGTTGGATGGATATAGTGGCTACAATCAAATTTTGGTAAAATAAGAGGACCAATTTAAGACAACCTTCACAACCAAGTGGGGATATTTGCATACAAAAAGATACCATTCGATTTATCTAATGCTGGAGCAACCTTTCAGAGAGCCATGGATATGGCATTCCAGGGCCTTCTTAAAAAGTTTTTACTTATTTATTTGGATGATATAATAGTGTTTTCAAAGAGTGCAGATGATCACATGGTTCATCTCAGGCAAGTGTTCGAAAGGTGTAGGCAATTTGGGGTATCTCTAAATCCCAAAAAATATGTCTTCTCAATTCATGAAGGTAAGCTCCTTAGCCATGTGGTCTCAAAGTATGATTTGAGTATATATTATGAAATGATAGACTCCATTATTTCACTCTCTTTGAAGCAGAAAAAGGCTATGTAAATCTTCTTTGATAAAATCAACTTCATAAGGAGATATATTTCAGATTTTGCCATTTTAGCTAAGCCATCTACAGCCATGCTAAAGAAGATTCAGAGCTTCAACTAATCCAAAGGAGTTAAAAGGTTTGAATATATTAAGAAGGCCATAGCTAACTCTCTTACACTTATAAATCCAAATTTCACAAAAGAATTCATTTTGTATACATATGCTAACATGGACACCATTTCAAGCATTCTTATGCAACAAAACCATGAGGCTTTGGAGCAGCTAATATCTTTCTTTAGTCAAGGCTTGGAAGACTATGAAACAAGGTACTCTTTTGTTTAAAAACATGTACTTTTAGTTATAAGGTCTCTTAAAAAGTTTAGATATTTGTTATCTAACAATAAAACACACCTAATGGTCTCTCACCCGAGCATCAAAGAGTTTCTTTTGAACAAAGATATAAATGAGAAGAGAGCTGGTTGGATAACCAAGGTAATGGAATATGATGTGTAAATTAAGGTCACAAAGTTGATTAGAGGCAAAGGACTTTGTGAGCATCTATCTCAAGACTTGCAAGAGACTAATGAGGTTATGTTGGTGTCAAATGATGAAAATGTTGCAGATGGTCATACCTCACCTTCCAGTTGGTTTCATGACTTGGTAAGCTACCTCAAAAATAGTATTTATCCCTCTCATCTAAGTGCTTAAAAAATAAGATATTTTAGGTTGCAATCAATCCCATTCTTGCTTATTGATGGTGTTTTGTTCAAGAAAGATATCAATGACATGTTGCTAAGATGTATAGAGCCAAGCCAAACTTAGAGATTGCTTGGATAATTCCATGATGGACATGGTGGAGGATATTTTTCCACAATAACTACAACCCTTAAGATCATGAGAGGTGGGTACTATTGGCCTAGTATATTTGGTGATTGTCATGCATGGGTTAGGAAGTGCAAATAGTGTGTTATATTTGTAGGAAAGGTGAAACTTGCAGCCTTATCTCTTCAACCAATTGTGGTGGACCAACCCTTTGTCCAATGGAGGTTGGAGTTTATTGGTCTCATAAATCCTCCTTCAAATTTAGGAAATAAATGGATTCTAACTACTATAGATTATTTCACATGTTGGACAAAAGCAGTGGCATTGAAAGAAGGAAACAAAACCAATGTTCTAGATTTATATGAAGGTTTGTTTACTAGATTTGGAGTTCTTTCAACTATTATTTTTGATAATGAAATGGCTTTTGTGGGAACTATGATCATTCAATGGGCTGTTCAAAATGGAATTTATCTTAGCACTTCAACAAACTATTATCCACAAGGCAATGGCCTTGCTGAGTCTACAAATAAGAACCCATTGAAGATCATAAGAAGGACTATTGAATACAATTAGAGGTCATGGCATCTCAATTTGAAGTCATATCTATGGGCTGATAGGATCACCTACAAAAAATCAATAACCAACTCTCTATACAAGCTGGTATATGGTAAGAAAGCAAGGCTACCCATTTCTCTTGGGTTTCCTGCTTTGGAACTAATGCATCAACTTGAGTTGTTGGAGAATGAGCCTATGGAGATTAGGTATGCTGAGTTTATGGAGCTAGAAGAGATAAGAAATCAATCCATGCTAGCCATGAAAATTCATCAAGTACAAGTGAAGAGAGCTTTTGACAAGGGAGCTTGTTTACAAAATTTCAAAGAAGGAGATTTGGTCCTCAAGTGGGATGAGATAGAGCTAAACCAGGAAGGCACACAAAGTTTGATTCACTTTAGAGTGGCCCATACACAATCTACAATTGTAAATCTTACAATGCCTTCTAGCTTTCAAAGATAGATGATGAAGAGCTTACAATCCCAGTCAATGGCATACATTTAAAATATTGCTAATAAGGAGCTAGGCTCCTTGTTTGTTTGTTTTCCTCCAAGTGTTGTTCAAGCACATTAGTTTATTTCTATTTTTTCCCAAATAAGTGCTTTGTTCACATCTTTGCTTTGTTTAGTTATTTTTCCTATTTTGTGTGTTTCCCTTCTTATTTTGGAGGATAAAGGTTGTCTCATGCCAGGTCAAAAGAGAGTTTGTAATCATGGATAAAAATTGTCATTACTTTGTGAGTTCAGGAATCATGTAAATGGTCTGGTTCTCAATCATAGTAGGCATGCTTACCAATTGAGTCACCAAAATGTTGACAATTTTATCCCATAGGTTAGATTGTCACCCCTACCATTCAAAACTTTACATATCATGCCAGTTTGTCTTGTGAGTTAGTTATTAGTCCTAAAAATTATTTGAAATAATCCATGATTAATAGGTCTTTCTGAGGCATTCACTTTGGTTTTCAGAGGGTTTTTTGTGAGAAAATCATTATGGAGGCTTCTTTGGGTCTAAAAAAAGAGTCCATCTTCAAAAAAGGTCCAATGGTCCATTTCAAGAAATCTCAAAGGAATTAGTCTTTTGGGAAAAAATTCCCAAAGGAATTCCTTCAAGATTAAATTCTGAGAAAATGGGCACTTTTAAAAAAGCCAACGGGTCCATTTTCAAATTTTGAAGGGTTCTTAGCAAGAAATCTGAAAGCCACTTCTCAGCATAAAGGGTCACATTCTTTCAGAAAAGGACCATTTAAAAAGTTTCGAAGGCCGAAACAAATTTTTTGAAGGGTCACCTTCTCTTTGGAATAGGTCACTTTCAATTTTTTTGAAGGTCATTTCAAAAACCCTAAAGGCCTTTTCAACTTTTTTAAAAGGTCACTTGACACTTTCTCGAAGGGTATTTTCCAAGGAAAAGGTACTTTTCAAGGTTCTTGAAGGGTTCTTTCCTTTCGAAAAAGTCCTTTTCATTTTTTCCAAAGGGTTCTTTTCAAAAATTCTGAAGGACATTTTCACTCCAGAAAGAATTCTTTCAGGAAAAAAGTTTGAAATAATTCTTTTGAGAAAAAATTTCAAAATAATTATTTCGAGAAAAAATTTCGAAGAGAAAAGTATCGGACAAATTGTCTGCGGAAATCGAAGAAAGCAAAAAATTTGAAGCATATCTTTTCGAAGGAATTATTTTGAACATTTTTATCCAAAACAAATTTTTTGAATGACACTTACAACTTTTCTAAAGGGCACTTTTTTCGGCAAAGGACCATTTTAACTTTTTCTAAGGGCACTTTTGTTGACAGAGGACCATTTAAACTTTTCTAAAAGACACTTACAACTTTTCCAAAGGGTCACATTCCAAGGAAAAGGTACTTTTCAAGGTTCCTAAAGGGCTCTTTCCTTTCGAAAAAGTCTATTTCACAAAATTTGAAGGGCTCTTTCCTTTCAGGAAGGTCAATTTTAAGAACGCTGAAGGGTATCTTATAAAAAGGTCATTTTAAAAGTTTGTTGGGGAAATCAAGAATAACACACCTGTTCCGATCCCACTTGTTAGGATCTTGCTCCTCAAAAAGAGCACAATATGATTACCAAATACAAGCAATTAAACATGCGGAATTATCTAGAAGTAACAAGTAACTAGAATTCACAAATAGCACAGAATATGAGAGACAATACACAATCTTGTATTAATACTTATCCAGAAAGAAAATACAATAAAGAAGATGCCACTTCTTCTCCACACCTCTCAGAAGCTTCCCACACCTCAAGTGTTAAGTAAGTTTCTTCAAGAGTTCACTCTCCTACCAAAAACAGTCCCAACACACAACTCACACACAAAACTGGTGTTCACCTCCAACTAGTCAGTAATAACCCTGCCAGTACACAAGTACTCAAAGTACTTCAAGTAGATCTCCCATAAGCTTGCAACAACCTGCAACTCAACAGACTTTACTTACACATGTAAATCTTCAAACGTGGCCTTGCACACCTGCTGACCAAGATCCTACAACTTGAAGAAATCTTTTTCTTGCCTTAATTACAATACATGCCAATAGGTCTATAAATATATCCCACACTAAACAATAACTTAGACTCTTAATTTAGACACGCAGCTCAAGACTCGAAGTAGCCTTTACATGCAAACACTCGGTTCAACAAACTAACTGTCCGTGCAACGAACAGTTTTAGAACTGCCACAGGCAACCGACGTCGGTCCCTGTCTAATTGGTGTTGATCGACGTCGGCCGACTTCTTGCCGATTTCGGTTGCCTTCTGCATTCATCATGACCGACGTCGGTTATACTGCCGACGCCAGTGTCTCTGGAACTTCAGCAACCTCCTCCATGTTTGCAACAATTGAAGCTTTTAGCTCCATAACCTAACAAAGTTGTGAGTGGACCAAACATTTTTCCAAAGGGTAATAAATAAAAGTCTGAAGGGCACATTCCAATAATCTAAGGGACCATTTTCAAAAGCCCGAAGGTATGAATTCCCATGGAAAATTTGTCTGTGGGAAAGTGATAATCAAAAAGCTTCAGATAAATTATCTATGAGAAATAGACCAAAAAAATTGATCGAAGAAATAATTTTGGGAAAGTGAATAAAGACAAGGGTTCAGGAGGAAAGCCCGAAGGAAATGAACAAATAAATAATGTCTCTGGGAATAGACAAAAGTAACTCTGAAAGGAATACAAATAGAAACAAAGAGCCCAAAAAAATATCGAATAAATACATGTAGAGCATGCAAAGTGGTCCAAGCTCGATTAGACATGTCCAAGACAAGCACGAACATGCAAAAAACCAATAAAGATATTGTTTTTTCCATCTATAATAAGATCTATAGTCTGAGACTGCAGTAAAGAGCACACCAAATAATAAATGCAATAATAAAATCATTCAAACTTGGCAAAGACATGCAACTGCCTTCAGGCATGGCTCTCTCAACTCTAAAAGGGAGATTTGAATACATAAAGGGCTCGAGGATTTTAGCATTGGATGGCAGTTCAAGGAGCTAACATGGAGTTTCAACGTTGCATACCTAATCTTAATATGGAATTTCATGCATGCACTCTTGTTTATCTTATTAATCAATTTTTTTTCAAACACTTCCAACTCAACTTCAAGTGTTTGAATATTGGCGTAGCATCATGCATGAAGAAAATTGAATTACCAAAGATCCATGCATGTTTGATAAATTTTGAAGAATTTAATGCTTATTATAAATAATGATTGTGAAATAGGCTCTCCATCATTTTCAATGCCAAAGAGCTTCTCATGTAGGACATAAGTTAAAAGGATATTATCAAAAGGTTTGGTTATCTTGGCATAGCTGAAGTTGGACTTGGGGTGATGTGAGAGTTGATTTCCTCTTCTATTTTCAGTGCCAATCTCTTGGCTTTTGTATGCTTTTTTTATATAAGTTGGTTTTGTCAACCTTGAATGAGATCCCTCTTTTGGCAAGACCAGACTCTACAAAAATTTGTGTTTTGTAACTTTTTTTAGATAAATAGAAGGACTACTTTCAGATTCTAAGATGTTGGTATAGTGTATTTATGTCAGTGATTTGCATATGTGATATAATTTCCTTCCTTGTCAAGTCCTAATTCTTACCTAAAAGTATAGTTGATCACATTATGCAGGTCATGTTATGTGTTTGATGTCTTTTGGCTGAGTTTATAGTGGATATAAGTGGTTGGTTAGTGCCTTGAATTAGGGTTATTCCATCATTTCCCTCAAGCTTTGATCATTAGATAATTTTTTTTTCATTAAATACTGATGCATAGGAGTCAATTAGAGTTGAAAGTTCAATCTTTTTCTTGTCTAATCAGTGTTTTTATAAGCTCAAATTGAGTGGATGAACCAAAATACAAGTGTATCACTATCATTAGATAGGATTTCCTTTCAATTTTATTTCTTACCTTTTTCGTGGTAATTTTTAGTGTAGAGTAGAGATCTTAACTGATACACCAAAAGGAGCTAGCTCTTAGAATCTACAGATTCAATCCGCTGATTAGGCCACCCACAGCCTAGAATTGTTTCCATGTTTCAGCACACTATGAAGGCCTAAAACTACCTTCAAAGGGTGCGAGTCTGGTTGACAATAGGTACCATCATGATTTGTATAATAATAAGGCAGATGAACCTATGGTGTTTATGAAATTGGCATGGAATGTTTTCCCAACTTCTAATGGTGCTACAAACTCTTTGAGTGAGGTCATAATCATCGTCTGCCCAATAATTATAAGCATTACTTATAGTGTTAAAAAGGGACTAAGCATCTGTCCATTGGAGAATTCCATCTGGAGTAGGATCTTGTTGCTCATCATTCATAGAAGTGACATTATAAATGTCATTTACATCTTCTTCCATATTAATAGGTTTAACATATGGGGGCCCATGTGTTTGATCGAGAGAAATATCAACACACTAGTCAACATTCTCAAAATTTATATAATGCTTTTTGAAACTTAAATTTGTATTATTTTCATAAAAACAAGGTCACCCCAATAGATTTGGGAAGTTTTTAGCCTTTGCTAACTCGAGAACCTCAAAATCAGCTTTGAAGGGTACTCCAAGTATATCAACTATTGCATTCTTGAGGACGTTGATGGGTAGAGCACGAGTTTTATTAGCTATAAATACCACATGTGGTGAAGGTTGTAGTGCTAGAATGGCCATTTTGCACCATGTGTCCTTAGTGAGGACATTAACTTCAATGTTAGTGTCAACTAGGATGTCCTGAATTACCCAACCATTGATGGCATCATTTACTAATAGGAGTATCTTGCCATCGATCATGATTAAATAAATGATTATTGTTCTATTTAGTTATTTGATTTTGAACATTAATTGGTTCTTGTACCTAATTTTTAAGCCAAACTCTTAGTTGTGGAACAATGTCTTCGTCCTGCATATGCTTGCAAAGCTCCTAGAAATCATCCTGCACCACATTCTGAGGCTTTGTTGCCTTTCGTATATCAACACATTGTGTTGCCTCTTTATCCTTGAGAAATTCAATTTCTCCTTGGAGTTCTCTTACCAAAATTATAGTGTCCTAGATGACATCCTTCTTTTATTGGGCATCAGGATACTTCTTTGCTCGAGGCTCTTCACATTGTACCTTCTCAATAAGATTAGAGGTAGATTGAGATTGTCCTTCACTACATGTAGTGATATTTAATTTTTAAATTTTTGGGGTGATTAAATGCACGTGCTACTATGGTTTCTCAATACGAATCATACCTGCACCCTTTTGATTTCTCTCTTTAGTGATGGTTGTGTACAAGTCAAGACACTCTTCCAACTGATGGTCCTTTTTACATAAAGCACATGTAGGGTAAATTGGACAATCTCTTTTATAGTGGTTTGGGGATCTGCACTTGTAACATGTTCTTGGTGGGAAACAAACACCTCCTCATCCTCATTCTCTACCTTGACCATGATAGCCACCATTATCCTAATTATTGGCTATAGAGGTTTGGCATGTACCGCACACATGCTTCATGGATGTCACTTATTAGTTGGCAATCATTAGTGTCATAGGTGTAGGCATTACATATTTTACAAAATTTATACACTTTGAGTGTGTATCTCATTGCAAGAGAGGACAAGAACATCCATCATGATCCTCATGGCATATTTCACACGACAACTTTCGTATAGTGTGGATGTTCTTGCGCAGGTAGTTACTTCAGGTATGTGCTTCAGACTCGTAATTAGTGTATCAAAGACCACTACGAGTATCATGTGCATTATTTTCAATTATTTTTTCAAGTTATAAGGCCATGGAAGCTATTTGGGCTTTTATGGAGAGACTTATCCTAGTGTTGATACTTCCAACTACTTCAATGTGGAGAGCAACTTCCAAGGCTTTACACGGGCTAGTGAAGGTATTTTGGGATAGTTCATCAAAAGGGAAGTAACAAACCTCCCACAAACCACCGTGCATTTTGATTATCATTGATTTTGAATGATATCTTTGACAATAGTGTTTTGAACCTTACATCATATTCTTATATGCTCTCAGTAAGTTCCTACTTTATATCCTTCATCACAACTATACTTTGTTGCTCAAATTCAAGAATGTCAAATTCCTAAAAAAATGTTGTTTTAAGTTGATCATAGTCAACCACCGCTTGTTGAGGGTCAAACTTTCTATACCATTCGTGCACTCACTCTAAAAGTGTAGTTGTGAATTGGGTGGTTTTTCTCTTAGAAGAAGTGATGCCCCATGCCCTCCAAATAAGTTCACACTTATGGATGTGTTTAGTTGCATTCTCCATGCCTCAATATTTAGGTAAGTGCAGTGTCATTTCGTAATATACCATTGTTGGCTGGGGTGCTCGAACTAGCGGTTTTTTATAACCTCTAGATCCTATCCTTGGAGGGGAAAGTCCGCCACTCTTGCCTGTGCCACCTCCTAGTTCACCTCCAGCAACAACACTCATGACATGGGGAAGATAGCTAGTTGATTAATCAAATTTGGGATCGTACTCTATCCACTTTGAATGCCAGGTCCTCCAGGCATCCCAAATTTTGCCATGGAATTCCCTTGAAGAGGGAAGGAAAGTGTTAAGTCTGTATGAATTTTAATTTTCTCAGTTACAATATCATTTACAGAATCAGTTTCTAATTCCATGTTATATGTATCCCAATTGTGTAAATGTATGTTGTCTGATTCAAAATCATGAGTATGCACTATGGTTGGGTAGCCTGGTTGGTTCAGACTTGGTTCTTCAGTTTCTGCCATTCATCTAGTTTCTTCTTCGTACGATAAAAGTGGCATGGTATGTGGTTTGAAAGTTATGGGGTCCTCTTTACATGTTTCTGCTTCTTTGTGGATCCTAACAACATTTCCTTAGTTCTCCCAATCTCTTCCCACACTGCTTACTCCTATAATCCTCTCTCAAGATTCATCATATTTCCACTTCCACAATGCCCACTGATTGGCTACCATTATGAACCTAAAATATTTTATCAACTCTTCTCTACTCCCCTTCTAAATGTGCAGATCATGCAAAGAGGTATTTAGATCTCCATTGACATAGTCTCAAGTCCATAGTCAATAAACAACTTCTTGATTTCTAAAGAGAAATGTCTAGTATAATGACCACGTGGTTCTTTGAAGAATTGAAAATTGTCTTCTTTAGGACAAGCATAGGTAGTTAAGACATACTCCAGAATGTAGTTGTTTAATGATCCTCTCCACCATATGTTGACAACTCATGTCCAAGGTGTCCCAAGTCGTATTAATGCTCTTTGTCATTCTATCATCCAAGACTGTCTTCTACCAAAGTTTCATGATCATCCTTGAGCATAAGCGGATAGCCAAGTGTGTAAATGAAGCAGGATCTCAACAAAGAAGGTTTCATATAATGTACTATAGACATTCTATTCTACCCACTATAGTGTGAAAAATTTTGGTTCAAGGTAGGGAACATCAAAATTATCTTTAACTCCAGTAATTTATTGCTCAATTCTCTCAAGGGTGATACACTCAAACATCTTCCATGATTGTGCAACAAGTGTCATGGGTCCCGGAAATGGAACCAAAATGTTAGTTTTTTATTCATAATAGTGCTTCGGTGTTGTGTAGCCCAATGAGCTAGTGTGTTGGCCCTTTCACACAAGATTATGGTCTTGCACGCTCACCTGAAATGCACAACTAGAGACCAGTTCCTGCAGGTTATGTTAAGTAGTAACATTAACTAGTTATATTCTTTGGGTTAAACATATATTTAATTATATATTACATAGACAAAAAGATAAACTACTTTAATCCTGGTATTATTGTGTTTAACCACCATAATCATGTAAATGAGTGCCACAGAGTTCTAAGATTGTTATTTAAAAAAAGAAAAAAATTGTATAGATTTCATATTAAGTTCCAATCACCAAATTCTCAACTCAGCCTAGTGTAGATACACAACTATCCATTTAACTAAACATGAACATAAGAATGGTTATAATAGTATCAATTCATATATTAAGCTTCAGCAAAATGATATCAAAAAAAATACATAACACAATGCTTTACAACAAGTGTATTTATACTTGTTTATCCCGGACCAAGTATTTATAATATTAATGGAATGAGTAATTGACCAACAAAAACTCTACATACTGAGAGTCATGGTGGTCTATTAACTAACTTCTCCTAAGGACCCAGGCCTTCACGCTCCCTATATATGTGATCTATGTTAGATCTTTCCTACCGTGTGTTTACCTCATTGTGGGCTGATGAAAAACTCCTGATGGATAAGGTCTGGGTGACCCTTAAGAATCGCTCCTTAACCACTCTCATTTCCCATGCACTTTTGAAGTCTTCTGCTATTTTTTCTAGTTCTACGCTCTCATGTTCCTCATGATTAATTCTCCTTTGATTGGGTCCTCTCACGCTAGTGCTTTTGTGCCCTTGTCTTTATGCACCGTATAGGTTCTGCACCATGATGCTACTGCATCCTTTAAGTTATGTGCCATAGACTTCCCACACTATGATCCTTCCATGCCATGTTGGTTCCACACCAAAATGTCAAAATGCTTAGCCAAAATTTGGGGTCCAACACAAGCTAACACTAATATTTAAAGTTAAGTAACCAATATGCCAAAAAATGCAATCTACATACATAATGTAATAAAAGAAGATGTACAACAAGGCAAATGGAGAAAATGAAGGTTAATATGAAGAAACTTATTGTGTCAGTTAAGAGATATGTAACTGATAGCTATAATAGAATAACTCAGGTTAGTCATTGGGTTGTAGGAATAAAAATGGGTAGCTTGGAAAGATACCATAGCTAGCTAAAAAATGCCAAGCTCAAACCAAGAAGAAGATGTCACCTAGCAAAAAATGCACCTTAAGAGACAAAGATGTCTAAACTCACCTATTAATCAAAATACCAAGTGTGAGATTAAGGGAGGGTGAAAAAGTAGAAAAAATACTTGGATTAAAACTGTTTTATTCAACTCACATTGGAAAACTATCATTGCACAGAATAAAATGGAACACCATTCTTTTCAAGGCAATTCCAAACAAAAGGCAAAATAAACCATCAAGCAAGGAGAAGTGCTTTGATCTTAGTAGTATTTTCATAATAAAAAATAGAGAATAAAATATATACAACAAAAATCCTATTGTAGAACAACTATGAGATAATAGTATGAAAGAATAATCATTTAACTAGTCAAAGATGTTTGTGGTCCTCCATGACATGACAAATAAAATAAGAAAGAACCAAGTGTTGATCTAAACCTAATAAAGGGATATGTAAAAAATTCCACACTACATTTAAAAATAAACCAAAATACTAAACTAATCTATTGGCATATGCCTTATTAACAAAAGAGGAACATCACTCATAATGGTAGGGGCGAAGCTGACTACCATTGAAATGGCCTAGAATGAACTGGCCATCTAACCTCTTCAAATTACACATACATGTGGGATGAATGTTATGAATAATAAATAGACCATCCCAATGGACATGAATTTTTACTGAATGGCATGCAAACTTGGAGTCATAAACCAACACATGCATACGAGGAGAAAAAATCTTATTCTTAAGATGTCTATCATGACAAGTCTTTTATTTCCATTTCTCCACTCCTTGACTCCAATACATGATAAAACATGTTTCATCCAACTATATTAAAGTATCCGGGTGTACTTTCAAATATTCCTCATCATCTAACTGATCGATGCATGCAATACATAAAGAAGGTACCAAGAACTCAATTGGGAGAATGGCTTCGACACCAAAAAATGTTAAAATGAGTAATCTTGTTCAACTATTTATATGTGGTCTGGTATGCCCATAATATCATATAAACACGATCATCTCAATCAGTGTGACCAATATTCCAAATCTTCATCAATATATGACCTAAGATTTTATTGAAAACTTTAGTTGTACCATTGTCTTGAGGGTGATATGGTGTAGTCTTATGGTGCACAATCATAAACTCAGACAACATGATACAGATTGTCTTGTTAAGGAAATGAGTTCCATGATAACTAGTCAAATTTAAAGGACATCCATACTTGGTAATAATATTCTCCCAAAAAATATGGTGGCAATTGTAGCAATACAATCCTGAGTTGGCACTGCTTCATCCCATCAAGTGAGGTAGTCAGTGATGGTAATGATATAGTGCATACTAGTATACCTCCTCACTTGAGTAATGGGGCCAACAAAATAAACAACCTATTTATCAAAGGGTTCTTGAGAAAGTATGGATGAAGGGGCATAGCATCCATCTAATTTGTTTTACCCACACGTTGATAGATATCACATTGGCATGCATATGTTTTGGCATCATTAAATAAAGTGGGACACCATAACCCAATTAATAGAACCTTCTGCATTATAGCATCACCAACATAATGTCCTTTGATGACACCTTCATGAACTTCTTGAAGAAATTCAACATGCTCATGTTGCATCATGCAACTTTGCAATACTTCATCCCATCCAAGTTTATAAAGGTCACCTCCAATGAGTTGGAGAAGAGCAACACGAGTAGCCAATTGCTTTTTCTCTTGAGTGCTAAGGTGGGATGGTCTTGAACTTATGTTAAGAAAATTTATGATATCCTCCAATTCCTCAGGTATGCATGTGACTTGAAAAAAATGCACATTAAGTCATCCTTGATGGCACGTGTTGATTCACCATATTCAATGTGTGATAAGTGATCTGGTCTACAATTAACCTTTCTTGGTTTCACCATCACATAAAATAGAAATTCCTAAAAAATAAAAATCCATCGGCAAATGCTTCCATGCATCACCATATTTTTCACGAGGTATTCAAATGCCTCATGATCTATAAAGTGAATGTCATGACGAACAAATATTAGCAAAAACTGAAGCACATATACCATGGATAGGGCTTCACATTCTGTAGTTGAGTAATTTTTTTCAATTGGAGTGGGCTTCTAACTAGAAAAGTAAATGGGATGATCAAGACTACCCTAGCCAGGGTGTGCAAGGATAGTACCCACTAGTAGACCTAAAGTGTCAACATGTACATAGAAAGGATTTGTTTAGTCTAAAAATTGGAGAATGGGGGTAGTGATTGGTTTGTCCTTGAGTTCCACGAATTCATGTTGATGAGTATCTATCCATAAGAATTTACCATTGTGTTTAAGTAGTTCCTCCAGTGACACTATGATCTCAGAATATCCTCGAATGAATATTTGATAGTACTATGTGTCCTAGGAAGGCACAAACCTTGCACTGAGTGGTCGGTGTTGGAAGGCAAATAATGACTACAATATTAGATGGATCTATTAGGAGTCCATCACAATAAATAATGTGATCCAACAGAATTCCAATGGAGTAGCAAAGACACACTTCTTTAGATTCAAATAAATATGAAGTTGATGGCAACATTCAAGCACGAGGCAAAAATTAGCACAATGGTCATGCACTAAACCATAGATGGTCCAGTCATCGAAGTACACTTGAAGGAACTTATGAATAAAATCCTTACTGCAATACGTGAGAACATGGTTGGAGTATTCTTCAAACTGAAAGGCATCACATTGTAGGAAAATGAACCCCATTCAGTTGTAAAGGTGGTATTTTATTTATCTTCTTCTGTGATTTGGATGTGATGATATCCATTAAAACAATTAGTGAAGGTATAAATATCACACCCAACAACCCCTTCTAAAATATCCTCAATGAAAGGCATTGGAAAAGGGTCAATGATGCAAGTAGTATTGAGTACTCAATAGTCCACATAAATACGAATGTGGTCATCTTTATTGATATTGATCACCATGGGACTTACCCATTCATATTCATCAATAGGAATAATAACTCCAATGCACAACATACTATCAATCTTCTCTTTAATTTGAACACACAGATTTGGATTCATTCGATAAGGTCTCTTTCTAACTGGTCGGGCACCCTTAACTAGCTTGATGTGCATTTTTCCCAATGAAGGTTACATGCCTCTCATCTCTATATAATTTTGTGGGGAAATGTCTTGATATTCCTGTAAGAGTTCAAAAACCTTGGTGATCTCAGTATTAGACCAATAATTCCCTACAATGGACATCTTGGGCACGTCATTTTTTCTAATATTACGTTGAACCATCTGGAGTGGATATAAATACGGTTGTTATTTTGTCTTTATGGTGTCTCAAACATTGCGTGCTCCATATTCAATATATAAATCCAAGTGACCAATGGATGGATCTAACAAGGCATAACTGGTACCTTCATCAACTTAGTACACAACCTTCTGTTTGCCTTTTTGTATCTATTCCCTTAATGAATGGTTTGATTGAGAGTCAATCTATGAAGAAGATGAGGCAAAAGTATCAAATTCTTATAAAATGGACAAGTTATCCTCACGTGCACAATGTACATGTCATATGCAGTCTTCAACCAGCACTAAATCACCTGTAATAGCTTGACGGGTGCCTTGTAGGGATAGGCATGAATCCATGTGATGGGATAAGTAAGATAGTCCTAAAATCATATTACTTTGAATGTTACTCTAGAATCTGTGTCTAGGTGTCATTATTGATTAATATACCATGCTCTAGCCCAAGTGCGTAGAGTACCATAGAATGCATGAACCCAAAACTAGTCAGGCAAAGATATCTCATCTATATTCCGAAGGTTTTGTGTCCCTTGAGATGAACATCTGAAGCATTAATACCATCATAACTTAGAGTAAAATGAATGTGATTATCATGATGGAAACAATAGTGCATGGTAACGCACACTCGACCCCAAGTGAGCAAATTATGATGGTGAGTTACCCACCAACGAGTAGTTTTCCTTTGAAAAACATACCTAAGTGAGTGCATCCGTTCATCTTCAAACACATAGAAAGTTTCCAATTATTGCACATACTCCCACACTTCCATTTGACTATGGAACTTAGGTGGTTGATCTAACTGCAAGGGTGGTTTAGCCATCAAACATCTATGAATAAGGCAAACAAACTTATGGTTCTTAAATAGCTTGCACTAAACATCCTCACAGCTACCAATGGTGCCACAAATTCATCCAGTAAGATCATATTCTTCGTGAGCCCAATATTCACATTCATTGTTCATAGTGTCAAAAATACACTGTGCATCCACCCAATGTAATATACCATCTGGACTAGGATCATGACGCTTAGTTCCCCAAGCTGTGACATTATAGATATGATTGAGGTTCTCATCAACGTTAACTAGTTCAACAAAAGGAGGTCCATGAGCACTATCTAGGGGAATCACGATGCATTGATCGACATTTTCAAAACTAGTGTAGCACTTTTTGAAGCTCAAGTTAGCATTGTTTGCATAGCACCATGGATGTCCCAAAAGAGCCAGAAAACCATCAGCTTCAGCCAACTCAATTACTTCAAAGTCAGCCTTGAAAGTGACACCTAAAATGTCAATGGTGGCATTCTTAAGCAGTCCTATGGGCAGTGAATGAATCTTATTGGCCATGAACAATACACATGGAGAAGGATGCAAAGGAGGGACTGTCATCTTTCTCCAAGCATCCTTGGTTAGTAAATTTACCTTTGCGCTAATGTTGACTAGTATATCATGAATGTTCCAACCATTAATAGCTACGTTTACTAATATTTTTTTATCACACTTTGTACTAGGTTGGACATGAGCCTCTTGTCATCGTGTATGGTTCAACTGATGATATTCCATAGGCTTTAGTAATTCCTCAAAATGCGGATGATGTCTTCATCAAGAAGTCATTTGCACAATTAATGAATCTCATCACATGCCAAGTCTTGGAAAATCAAATCTTTTTGCATTTCACCGCACGTAGCAGCATCTCTATCCTTAAGGCATTGAATTTCATGTTGCATCTATTGCACCAAAGTCATTGTGTCTTATAATACTTATTTCTATTGTTAAGAATCTGGGTAGTGATTCGCACAAGGCTCCTCCCATTAAACCTTGTCAATGGGTAGATTTGAAACAAACTAGAAAGGAGCATTGCTTTGTGTAGTAATATTTACCTTAGGACCAATCGGAGTAGTAGGGCATGATTTCCATTGAGCATTTGGATTTTTTTCAATTTGTATCATTCTATCACCCTTCTCATTTTACTCCTTGGTAATGGCGGAATACGGGTCTAGGCATTCCTTTGGACGATGCTTATTCATACAAAAGGCATAGGTTGGATAAACTAGGTAGTAGTGATGGTAATGCTCTGAAGATCCGCACTTGTAGCAAGTTTTAGGTAGAAAATGACCACCTCCGTGTCCATGATCGTGACCTCTATAGGACCGACCTCCACCATTATCCTAGTTGTTGGCTACATAGGTCTGACGAGTACTACATGCACACACCTCATGAATTTCACTAATAAGATGGCAATCATTTGTATCATGTGTATACATATTGCATATTTTACAATATGATGATGCTTTAGATTGAGTAGCATACTGAAGCAAGGGACAATCTCTCACATCATGGTCTTCTTGTCAAATCTCACAGAACTGCTTTACCATGGCATGAATACTCTTCCTGGGGAAATTATTCCTATCATGACCTTCAGTTTCATAGTCAACACACCATAAATCACTGCAAGTATCTTGAGTATTGTTCGCAATGAGCTTCTCCAACTGAGATGCCATAGCAACATTCTTGGCTTCCATAAAGGGACTAATCCATATATATATATATATATATATATATATATATATATATATATATATATATATATATATATATATACTTCCAATGGCTTCAGTGTGAAGGGCAGATTTCAATGCCTCATGAGGTTAGTGAAGGTCTTATGAGATAATGTACATCGAAAAAGAAGTTACAATCCTCCTAAAAATCACTGGGCATGCTGAGTGGCATTTATCTCAAATGATAGCTTGGGAAGAAGCATTTTAAAATGTGCATCATACTCACACACACTCTCAGTGAGTTCTTTTTTAATATCCTTAAGGGCAACAATACCCTATTGTTCAAACTCTGGGATGTCAAATTCTTGGAGAAAAGTCACCTTCAATTGCTCGTAGTTTACCATAGCTTGTTGTGGATCAAATTTCTAGTACCATTTATGCATGTAGTCTAAAAGGGTAGTGGAAAAATGAGTTGCCTTCTATTCAGTAGAAGTAATGCCACACACCCACCAAATGAGTTCACACTTATGAACATGTTCCATTGTATTTTCCACGCTGTGATATTTGGGGAAATGAGGCATCATCTCATAATAGATTGTAGGTGGATTGGGTGTTGGGAATGGAACCTATTGTGATGCACCTTCAGTCCTTCTTGGACCTTGTGGGGGAGGTCCACCAATGCCTCATACACCACCTCCAAATCCTCCAACCAAACCACCACTGGTACCGCCTCCTACACCTCATGTGGAAATAAAAGCACATGATATGTTGGGCAAAAAAGTAGGTTGATTAGCTATGGAAGGCCCAGTACTCTGCCAACTAGATATACTCGGTCCACCAGGCATTCCAAAGTGAGCCATAGGGTTGACTTGTAATGGAAAAGAAATAAATAACAAACTATTATCTTGATTTTGTACTTCAAAAGTTTCATCGATAGGTTCAGACTTAGACTCTACACTATTTGTATCCCAATTTCTAATAAGAACATCATTTAACTCAAAGGCATGAGCATGCGCTATGGGTGGAGAATTGGGCTTATCCAGTTTGGGTTTTACAGTCACCAATGCTTGACTTGTTTCTCATGCGTGTACCTATGCCAATGTTGGGTGTGGTCTTGTGGTTGGGGAGTCCTCGTTATGCCTATCTACCTCCCTGTACATCCTCATGGCACTTCCAAAGTCCTCTCGGTCTTTTCCTGGATCACTTCCAATCATAGCCCTTCACCTAGACTCATCATACCTGCACTTACATAACCCTCACTAACTGGCTAACATGCTGAAGAAACAATCTTATATCAATATGTGCCCCTTCATTTCCCCACCAATTGTGCTACTCATGCAAGGGAGAGTTTAGCTATCCATGTGGAAGTTTTCAAGCCCTTAGTCAATTATAAGCTTCTTAATCTCTAATGAAAACTGACTAAGATACCTTCCACACAACTACCGGAGGAAGTTAAACCAAGCTTCATCTAGATAAGAGTAAGTAGAGATCGCATATTCAAAAATATAGCTATTAAGTGTTCCTCACCACCAAATATCCACTACATGCATCCAAGGTGTTCCCAATCTTTCCAAGGCTGACTGATGCTCTACTGACCAGGTGATCTTTTGTTTGTAATTCCTTGAACGGTCTTGTGCATATGCTAAAATCTAATCATGCAAGTAAACGGGCACTTCTACAAAGAAAGCATCATATAGTAAGTCATAAAGGTGTTGCCCTACCCATGCACATGCGAAAATTCTTGGTTCAAGATACTGAAGTGCAAAATTCTCTTCTATAGTAGTAACCCAACATTCGATATTTTCCAAAGATAATCGTTCGAGCATTTTCCCACCATCGTGTGAACAAGAGCAACGGGTCCCAACATCGACACCAAAATGTTGGGCTCATTTCCTTTATTCTAGCATATATTTTCCCTAGTTGCGCGCCTAAGAGAATAAGAGTTCCAACGAGTTAACACACATGCACATCACATAAGAAAAAGTTCTTGTGCATTCACCCAAAATATGCAGCTTAAAATCAGTTATCGTTGGTTTCATCATACGATGGTGTATTCATTTACTTTCCTAAGTAAGGAAACTCAAACAATTACTTAGTTCTAAATTCATACTTAATTATATGTTTACTTTTAACTATTAATTCACTACTTACCTAACCAAAGAGAAATAAGTTGGGTGCAAACTAATAACACAATAGTAATAGTTCCATTATATTCATGAACAAATTACATAAGTATTTCATCAACACATAGCTTCATCTCATTACATTCATATGTCATACCGAAGAGTACAACAATTCCAAGATTACAATGATCAACAACAACACTAAGTAAAACAAGGGGGTATTTATACATGGTTTACCCTGACCATTCAGTTACAAAAGTAATTACAAAAAGATGACTTGCCAACGACCATTAATAACAATGAGTCATGGCAAGCTGTTTTCAATGAATTCCTAAGGACTCAGGCCTAACTGCCCTTGTATGCTCTCTCTATGCTAGATCCTCATCATCGTGTGCTTATCTTCTTGTGGACCGGTGTTGGCTTCATGCTTGATTATTCTTCTCTGACATTCATGCAAACTGGTCTCTAAATGTCTCCGCTTTCTACCCCTTTGCCCAAGTCTCTCACTATTGTCCAAGTCTTACGTTTTTGGTTTCTCTATGTTTCATGTGACTTGCGTCTTCCATGCCATGGTCTTTTTCACCACAGTCTTCTTCGCCATGGTCTCTTCCATACCGTTGTATTTAATAAGTACTTAGCCAAAATAGATTCAAAATTGAGGACTCAACATTTATAAAACCCCTACAATTTCCTTCACTTACAAATATTAACATATATTTCTCAGATGAAATAATCACAAATTTTTCACTTCTAAGAAATATGAGCTCCTTAACACCCTCCATATCTCCCCTAGGTGTTTGGCATACCCTCCTCTTAAAAAAGTCTCTCCCCTAAAGCATGGGTTTCTTATGCCATTTATGTGTGAAATATTTCAATTCTTCCCATTATTTGTGTCTCCTCCCTTTCCTCCTACCTATCATTTTTAAAGAAACATTACGAGTAATTAAAAAAATGCACACTAGCTAGACAACTAACTGCGAGAAATTTTAGGCTAAAGTTCTAAGGCATGAGGTGGATTTATTACATTTCCCTTTGCCTACATTAATTTTGGTTTTTTGTTTTGTATACTCCATTTTTGGTCTAAAAATCTTATCCACCTAATTCACAAGTGTCACATACATTTCAAGATTTATGCCATGACACTAAACAAAACTCTAGAAAATAAACAAATACCAAAAGCATTGAACATGCAAAGCCAAACTACTAAATAACAAAATTTTATTATTATTTAGAAGAGAAATTCTCGTAGAAGCTAGCATGTGTTAGCATCACACAAACATTAATTATTTTTGGTAATAATTTGGTATTTTCTTTTATAAGATAGTGCATTAATTGTGTTGCATCCAACCCATCATCGTTGTAGCCTTCCTTTAAATATCTTCCTCATCAAATCTTACAATGTTTGCTACAGGTGCTTCTGACAAATTTGTGAAGAAAAATCACATTGAAACAGTGCTGAAATTTGTCCCCAAGATCTTCCATGAAGTATTGATTCTAACTCTGAAAGGCTTCCTAATGTTGTTTTGGACCACATTGAATATAACAAAGCATGCAACTATTTTGAGTAATTTACTCTTGTAGCTTACTTTGTTGGTCATGTCCTCACCAAAAGCACCATGAATTCTTTGGTTCACAATACTTGGATGGCCCCTCATGTTAAACTTAATGGCATTCAAAATATGACCAAGGGTTTCTTTTTGTTTTAGTTTAACTCCAACCATTGTTACACTATTGTTGCTCATGGGCATTGGTTCATTTAGAACACTCTGGTTGTGTTTTCCCATTAGTCCTAATACTTTGTCGTCTTTGAGCATGTTAAACTCAAAATCCTTATCTAGGTCAAGTTTTGCGTCCTACCCTTACCCTTGTGGACTTTTGTGTAGTTGTTGATCAAACCCTGAGGGCATTTCATAGGGTTTGAACTAGAAATTTTCTATATGGCCCGACCTCAAAAATGTGTTTGTGTTGAAATAGATCTTTCCAAAGGTCTCAAGGAAACTATTGACATCCATGTCGGTGACAAAAGGACCACACACCATGTGATTTGCATCAATTTGCCCAAACACCTGCTTTCGTTGTCAAGCCACAAACCACAAAATCTATTGAGTGCCCAATCATGGCCAAACCCCCAAAACCTCTCCCAAGGTGAACAAAAATGGTCAGACATCCAATGACAGATGGACTACAATTTCCAACAAGAAAAATAATCAATTATCACGCTCAACGGGTAAGGCCCTGACCATTATGTAAAAACCCACATGTGGTTCTTCAATGATAGCCAAGTTCCCAGTTTCCACCACCCAGCAGGTGACATTGTTGCTAGTCCACACCCCTCAAGCTACTATCATGTTTTCGGTTTCTTTAATCCAATTGATAACTTACAAATTGTCACATTGGCCTTAGAGGCAATTGATTCAGGGGCAGCCAATAATTTAGTAGTGTTTGATTGCAAGGTAGTATACCACCGTAAGCACAATTCTTTGTCATCTCTAGAAGATAACGAATGTGTTCAAAATAAATGGTGGGCCTTTCAATTACATTATTTCATTAAGGGTAACCATCAATCCTACATGGAAAACATTTTTTCTTTTTTAGTTAAAATTGATGAGGAAACCACCATGCAAATCGAGGTTGATCAATGATTGTGTACTCGTGGAATGTTTGAGGCCTCACTGACATGACCCATAGGTATGTTCTTTGGGATATGCATCAAATTTTTGAAAATATGAAAATAAATGTTTGCAAGAAGTTAATTTTTTTGGTTTTTCTCTCACCTATCAGAGCGATTTGGTGTGGTGCACTCTGTTAGATGTCTAATCATGAGATGGGACATGGGGGAGTTGTCAATTTAATTTCCCCTGCTCTTTCGTATCATGTTGTTAGTTGTGGTTCAGATCACATTCATCAAGTTGTGTGGACCCTATTTTACTTTAATGGCCACTCCCTCGATATAGCGAATATTTATGCTTCCAATGATGCGGTAGAAAGTCCAATGTTTTGGCAATGGTTAGTCGATGCTCTCCCTAATGCCAAGTGGATCCTATGCAGAGATTTCAACATGACTGAATCTCACAAAGACAAGGAGGGGTCACTCCCAATGCATTGATGCATTGAAGAAAGAGAGTTATGGTTTTACATCCACAATAAACTTGCACTTTTCAACCCTAACCAGCACCACCGCCTTCCTGCCACCTCACTGTGGTTCATGTGGTCCAATCTCCGACAAAAGCATGAACAGGTTGCCAAGAGGCTTGATAGATCCATGTTAACAGAGCAAAATATATTTTCCTTTGCCAATAATTTTGACAGCTCTGTCGTGGTCATTCCAAAAGCGCTTTGCTTTTAGACCACTTCCCCATCAAGTTTAAAATCGAATGGCCTTTCATCTTGGCCATGCTTCAAGATCTTGGCTTTGGTTCTAAGTTTGTTAACATGGTTAAAATGTTTTTCTAGGATGCAGGTGCCTATATCACCATCAATAGTGTCATGTCTGAGCAGTTTGCCCTCTTTGATCTATTTTTCAAGGGTGCCCTCTAGCCCCTTCTCTAATGTGTTGGCCGCTGAGGGGCTAAATTATCTTCTCGCACACTACACTGTCAAAGGTCTAGTTGAGGGCATCTCTCTTCCCCATTCTCACAAGAAAATGGTTAATGAGCATTTTGGTGATGACTCCTTCCTCACCTTAGCAAAGGAGAGCACTTATGTTTCATATGCCATAGAATGTCTCGATATTTTTTGCTTAGTTTTCAGTTCTTCCAATGGAAAAAAACCCAATGCTACAGGCAATCTATCACCCCCTACCTATCTGGGTTCTCTAATATAGGTGGCTCTAGATTCAACCAAATGAATCGTTTAAATTATTGGGTATCCCCTTTGATTTTAAAGTTGCTCCCTCGGACCCCTGGGTACATGTGGTTCAAAGGGTTGAAAAAAAAGTTGGTTTTAATATTTCTAAGCCCCTCTTTAGCAAGAAAGCCCTGGATTTGCTCTAAGGTGTTCATTTTAACCGATATTTTACTATTTCTTTTGTTGGTCTCCTTCTAAAGCTACCTATACCAGACTTGAAAGAATCTTCAGGGACTTCATGTGGGCCAACTCTGAAGGCACTAAAGGATTCCACTGAGTTGCTTGGGATATTTGCTGCAAGTGAATAGCCCTCTGAGGGCTTGGTCTCTTATACAAAAAAACCCAAGGGCATGGTTTATGTGCCAAATGGATCATTCATGACTTAGAAGGGGATGAAGTATGAAAAAATATGCATAGGCACTACATCACACAAGGCACCCTTATAGGAAAAAGAGCTTGGAAAGGTTTAAATATTCAAACTCTTCTTATCACTTAGGTTCGTATTACCATTGTCAGCACGTTTATTGCTAAGAGTATTTGGAAGGTGTGGGACCTTCTCAAAAGGCATTTGTGTTGGGATGGAGATGGATGCAGGTATGGGTTCTCTCTCAATTCGCACTCCCTGTGGTGGTCTCCCATAGTTAACTTTTATAAAGTGCCATTCACTCTTGTGCCCTGGGTCAAGTGCCTTAAGTTGTTCAAAAAAGGAATCAAAGTCATTTCTGATCCATAAGAGGATTGGGTTCCTTGTAGGTTCTTCGAGTTCAGTTTAATTTGCAAGCTAGTGACTAAGACTCTCTCTCTTGAAAATTCTGAACTATATTCCTGAAGTGTATCTTCAAAAAATTGGTGTCCAATATCCCCCAGATGGTGGATTGATTGGAAATGTAGATTGAGGCCTCATTCTTATGCTACCAACCCTAGGTATGTTATCAACTTCTTTCCCCTCAGCATGTTCCAATTGATGCTCTCAATGCTAAATGGAAGGTCAACTTTAGAAAGCTAATTTGAAATAGAATGTTTAAAAATGTGTGGGCTACCATTATTGAGCCCAAACAAGCACACTTCCTCTAGGGTATGCTACATCATGAGCTTCCAATTGGCACTCGATTGCATCACATGGGAATGGTTCACCCTGTTTGCTCAATTTGCAACCACCCAAATTTTCTAAAACATGTTTTTTGGCTTTGCAAGCATCCCGAGTCGGTATAGCTTTGGATTCACACCCTTTTCAAATCCTTATGTCCAAAAATATTTCCCTGAAAGATGGTGCTTTTAGAGGAATCTATCACGATCCCTGCAAAATTCACATAGATTTGGCATATTTTTTGAGCTTGCATTTTATTTCAATTGTGGAAAAATATGTATGACACTATTTTTTCTCACACTTCTCTTGAAGAATATTTTCCTACTTCTAACAAGGTAATGTTATATCTAATTTAATGCTTTAAATATAGGTTCAAACAAAAATACTCTATTTGGATCACTAGGGCAATGCCTTGTGCGCTGTTAATTGGCTCCCCCTGACTCTCCTCGACATCAATCACTTCCATGAAACTGTGGATTCAAACAACGGGAAAGAACCAATGCCTAGAGCAAATGTTGTAGTGGCTCCCCTCGACAGTGTGTTCCAACACTGTGTTTGAGTCTTGTTGTTAGTGGCTCTAGGTGGTCAATGCCCCTGCAAACGAACTTCCCTTAGGTAGCACTTGTCACTTCTCCCTCCAAGCAAGGGGACCTGAAGACAAGGATAAAGAAAAAATAATGATGTTTGGGAGCCCATATGCAATACAACAGACCTACCCGGAAGTGGGTGGAAGGGTGCCACCTCCTCCACTGCCGCTCATTGCTCTAATTGATTAATGTTTTTGTTTGTTGTTGTCTATACATAGCCCTTATTAACTATGTTTTTACATGTTTTGATTGAAAAGTTTATCTAACTTGTTAGTTTGATGTTTCTCAGTGTTAATCAATGTGACTCCCATGGAATATGATTTGTCCACACTCTTTTTTTTTGGGGAATAGCTTTATAACATAATATTTTATTGATATATGGGACAAACTCTTCAAATAATAAGAATAATAAATAAAGTAGCAACCAATGAGATGGAAGTGCATTGGTAAAGCAACTTGGTTGTTATATGCACCACCAAATTCAAATCTCAGAGGTATTGGAAGGCCGGTTGTGGCGATATTGGTGGTAAAAATAACAATTGTGGTGGGAATATTGTGACAAAAAATGTAAACGTCGGTTATAATGGGAATATTGATATTTGCTGGTTGTCACAGGAATATTAGTTTCAACCGGTTGTGGCCGTTGATGTAGCCGGTTAATTGCTCCGGTCAAAAACTTCATATCTATCTGAAAAAAATAAACAAAGTAGCAAACTTTATGAATCTATAGAAAGAGTTAAGTGTGTTCAAAATTAAATTGCTTTATCAGCTGATCTCTCTTATATAAAGTATGATAAAAGAATAATACGACTACAGCTTAGAAGCGTTGATTGCTTATATTCTAACAATAAATTATCTTGCCCTTCATTCTGAATTGTCTAAAAAGTAGAGCACCTGAAGTCCAGTTGATTCAAAGATACTGCGCTGCAAAATATGCTATTTATTATAAACAGATGTGAAACTGTTTGCTTAAAACAGTCAAGCTAATAATGACACCATCACATCTACGGTACTTTGCAAAACAAAATAAAACCCCTCAAACTACATTCCATAGTGTCTCATATAAATAGAAATACCATTCACAACAAAAGATTTGCATTTGTGCTTCTAAAACCAACAAAAAGTTTTAATAGACTACAGCTTGCTAATATATGTTGCATAGAACACTACATTTCCCTACTGAAATATTGATCTTAAACCATTGAACAAGCCAGCTCCTAACAATTCAATATTAACCTCCCATTTAAATCAAAGCTTTATCCATAACATGAATAAAACTTTGATTTAAATGATAAGTTAAAATTGAATTATTAGGAGGCTTGATCAATGGTTTAAGACCAATATTTCAGCAGGCATACGAGTGTTCTACTCAACATATATTAGCAGGGACAACCTGCTAATATATGTTGAGTAGAACACTACATATGCCTGCTGAAATATTGATCTGCCTCTTCCCAAAAATCCAATTTTAACCTACCATTTAAATCAAAGTCTTATCCATGTTATTAAATAGTCAGAGTCCAACAATAATCAATTATAGATTTGATACTTCCAAAATTCATAAAATTAAATTACAAGCTTTTAAAAATAGTCTGTCTATTTTTAATTCAATTTTTGGATTCCCAACTGTGATCCATCGTCATAAGTGACTTATGACAAAAGATCACAATTGGGGATCCAAAAATTGAATTAAAATAGACAGGATTTCCAAAAACCTCTAATCTAACAATACCAGTGTAAAATATCCTACCATTATCTGGCTGGGGTTTGGTTTGATGCAACAATAAGGAAGGCCAATGTACTGAAAATTCCTACAATTGAATAATGTTTTCAGATAATCATGTTACAACCTTAGGACAGAATGTTTATTTGTAATCAGGCTTGTCTCGCACACCCAACTCTGTTTGGGCCACATTGGGGACACCCCTGCGCACACTCACAGCTGCCCTCGGCGCACCAAAGGCAGCCTAACGTACCCAAGACAGTAAGGCTGCCTCGGTGCATTTCCCTCCCACACCCCATATAAAATCAATTTAGTAAAAACTTAAGTGGTCAAATGAAAATTTGAATACATTAATTTTGTTGAAAATCAATGTATATATATATAATCATTCATCACCAAGATTTGCATGCAATAACATAGAACTTTTTACCAAGGATTTTGATATATATGTAGTAATAAACAGTCTCTGAAACATTTTAGTTATTGTTTGGTGATTGGCTCATGACACATTGATACTTGGGTGTATATGATATCATATATTATATAAATCAATGATAATATGATATAAGTATATAAATCAGTGATAATGTGACATAAATTCTATAACTCGAAAATAATATGATATAATATGTAATATAACACATCTGATTTGATAAGTTCCATAATAATCTTATGTTTCACATTTGAAGTTTCAATTTTCAAGTTGGATGTTTTTGTTTTGATGTCATAGCTCACCCACGTTTTTAGCATTACGTGCACAGATATTTAGAAGCTACACACAACCTGCGTACACCCATACCCAAGTTTTGGAAGCTCTCATTGGGTACGGATGCCTTGTATACCCACACACCCATGCAACCTTGTTAACCTTAAAACAAATAATGTTTTAAGGTTGAATTCCCAAACTTTCTGAAATAGTCAAACTCCAAAAATGCTGCTTGTTCATAGATAATATTATGAATGCTTATGCCACTATATTCTAAATGCACAGGAAGTACAATGAATTCAAACTTGATAATGTCTTAATCAGTTCTTTTCAGGTTTGAATTTCCCTGTACTTTGACATCCAGCTACAGGGTAATTGATATTTTGGATATTTTAATTGAGCTAAAATATGTGACGTGCATATTTCCTGAATGAGTGGCCACTAGCATTTGTTAATATTCACAGACTGGATGGATTCCCTGTGACTCAATAATAATTGTCAGCATCATTCAGACAAACAACAGTTCTGTTTTTTAACGTCTAATACTTGAAAATTTAAAATGCATCGAATTGCAACAACAAATATACATTGAAGAAAAAGATACAGACAAGGAAACCAAGCTCGACCATGTACATTCTCTCTTTAAGGCACCTAGTTATACATGGCTTGAGGAAAGCATGTTTTGAAAAGCCACTTATATCCGCCCTCATATATGATATTCTAGAAATGAAAGATGCATCTTTGCCTTGTTTAGCCAAAGATTGATGTTGGGTCTGACATATGATTCAAGGTGATTACTAGTATACGTTAAACAGTATATTGTAATAAAAATGAAAAAGAACCAACAGCGGTCTTTGGGGAGATTGTTATTACACTGCCTATATAATAACAGAGGGAGGAATTTTTTCCTAGAGATTTTAGGTACGAAGTTTGCTTTGTAGGCTAAGTAGATGCGAGAATAAAATATAAAGCAGAGTCTACTCTAAATTTGTAACTTCAAACTTCAAAGCATCCTCACCCGGTTAAAAAAGGAAGCCGCCCATCCAGAATTGACAAACCTCCCAAGCAAAATTCCATTGATTGAAAAATTCCACTGAATCTACAAAAACCCAGGCATAATAAAAAGGAAAAGAATTTCTCAACACAAGAATACCAAGAACCTCGACATTTAAGAAAAATAATGCGCCATTTTTACGACTCGGCATCAGCTATAACTGAATATTAAGCAATCTGGCACTAGCAAAAAAAACTTCTACACAGGTGCTGTGAAAGACATTTTAAATGCATTTTTTTTTACCAATCCCAGCAGTGACAACATTTCCCAAAAAGACCCTCCTAGCAACCCAAAACTAAGAATCTAATTAAACCGCTACTAAAACTAAAACCCCTAATTTCAAAACTGTGACAAGATAAGTCTATAAAATCCTACCAGAAATTAAACAATTGAATTGCAGATCTTAGACCCGAAACAGTTTAGCCAAGAAATCCATAGATCTCAAACCCTGAATACCGAAGGGTTAATTGTAAACCCTTAAAACGCTAACGTTTGGGTTTTACGATCTTAAACCCTTGAAACCCTAGCCTTCAGTTAACGAAATGCTTTTAGAGGACCTTGAGTAAATCATCCGCTCCACTAATAGTAAATGACCCGCCTTCCTCCAAGTTAAGCACCTTCACAACACCATCCACCGCAAGCAGCGAATACCTACGTGACCGCACGCCGAGACCAGCCGTATTATCGCTTAAATCAACGGCGACTCCCATGGCATCCGTGAAATGCCGATTCCCGTCGGACAGCACGAGCAATTTGTCTCGATCGACTCCGATGGAATCTGTCCACGCTCTAAGCACGAAGGCATCATTCACCGAAACACAGGCAATCAAATCAACGCCTTTAGCACGTAGTTCGTCTGCCTTGTTGACGAAACCAGGGAGATGTTTTTGCGAGCAGGTCGGCGTAAAAGCCCCCGGCACGGCAAAAAAGACGATTCTTTTGCCGGCAGCAAGTCCCAAGGTCGAAACCGTCTGCAGATTTCCTTCCTTGTCGAAATAAGAAAGAGTTGCGTCTGGAAGCTTGTCGCCCACTTTTATTGGAATTTGTACAGCCGTAGCAATGCTCGAAGCGCGGATTTGTTTCCATAGTGGGTGTGATTTAGGGTCTGCATTTACATTGAAGGAAGAAAAAAAGTTGTGTAACGGTGATGATGAAGTAGGCTTTATCGAATTTTGGTTTGGGAAGGCTGCAGATGCATTGAGGATTGCAAAGCTTGCAGAAGAAAAAGAGGAATAACGTCTGCGAGCAGCAGTTAGAGTTGATGCGAGTATGCGCAGGGATCCCATCGATGAGTATGTTTCCTTGATCAACAGACAAGGCTAGAGCAGTCGCCTCTAAGTTTCCTATTGATCAACAGACAAGATGTTTTTTATTGTTGTTATTATTATTTAATTGTTGGAAGACACTATCAACAAGGGCGCCATGGGCTATAGAATAAAGCTATATGTGTTTTTTTTTAAAATTAGGAATTAGCTTTTTTTAAAAAGAAGAATTTTTTTTTTAATGTAAAAGTAAGTAGTGTAAAGCTAATTTTTTTATTGTGTGAATATTGATAATAATAAAAATTTATTCATTATATGTTAAAGATGACATTATTATTTAGTGTCTTGTCAATTTAAGGTGATTTTGATATAATAATATTATTTTGATGTATAAATTCGACTAGATTACCATTTTAAGTGAAGTTCAGCTATTATCCATCATGATAAAAAACTTTAGTTGATACATCCAGCAAAACTTTCCACCTTTGACCAATATTATCGTGAAACTGGCCTCAAATATAAAACCCAAAAATAAGCTGCTGAAAATATAGAAGAAAAGATAGGATTACTTCTATCCAAATTATGGAAAATTTGAAGGGGTGTGTCATCAGAACTATCTCCTATCAACAAATATTATTAAAAAAAAAAGTGTATGAGGTAAAAGCAACAGTAAAAGTGTAGATCATCTTTGTAGAGTTCTATTATAGATAATCAGATTATACATAATTTCTTTGCATCCATTCATGTGTGGTTATCAAAAAAAAGCAATGCTTGTGCCAGGAAGTCTTCCAATCATACAAAAAAGTAGAATACAGTCAATTCTTAAGAAAAAATCATGAGTTCAGCTGTCTAATGATAAACAACTTCATATTTAGAATTCTACTTTCGGTGTACAATTATTGACCCAAAATGATGTTTTTAGGCCCGTACATCTGCAAGGTATGAACTATGAAGCAACAATACAACTAAAGACAAAACAAAGATGCAAGAATTCCTTTACGATTAATAAGATTCCTCAACCTGACTTGCAGGCACCTTGCCTGCACATGTATCAACCACAAAAAGAATGGAAAATATTTTTACAAGTATTCAATGTTGACAAATCTTTGAGGAGTGCTTGGCAAACAATCAATAAAATTTGTAATGAACATTAAATCTAAGGGAAAACATAGGATTATTATTAAGTGATGGATATTTTGGTTATTATAACACCTTTTTGTAAATTTTATATAAAAACCTTCCACTCCTTAAAGCAGTTCCACACTGCATACATCCGTCTAAATATGAAAAATTCTCCCCATTTTGTTCACATTTTACGGTCTATTAAGAGGCATAGAAATTCTGCGCAGCCAAATTCAAGCAAAAAATTCAAGCATCTCCCCTCTCCATGAAAAGTCTCTGTTAACGTTGTGGATTGCACCCTTGACAGAAGGCTTAGCTTCTGTTTTCCACACGACACAATGGAGACTCCTCTCTTTCCTGTGGATCTGGCAAAATTGAGGAGAGAATCTCTAGATAAGGGCTAGTTCCCTTTGATGCATCTCTGATTTATTCCAGTAACATTTGCTAATATATGTGTATTAAAAAGGGCGTGGGCGAGGGGACAGGGGGGGCCGGGGCGGAGGGGGAGTTGAAAAGAGAGAGAGTTTATTGAAGCAGAACCTAAGCTAAGACGGTGATGCACCAAAAAAGTTTGATCTACTCATTTGCTCACACTTCAAACCATAAGAGCACATACATACACTTTATCTGATAAAAGGACTACACTGCAGAGAACTTAACAGAAAGGCTTAATGAAGACACACAGAAAATGAACTTACCACAGGGGTTGTAAGAAGACACACTGTCTGATAACCCTCCCCTATCTCTGCACTCCGAATACATCGCTTTTTGTTATCTGCAGGGATGGTGCTTTGTCTATACCAAGTGTGCTGATATCAAACCTGTGAAAGCATCATGGAACAATGACTGGACACAAAGTTAATACTCAAGAACACTCAGAGATATATCCAACCAGATAGAGGTAAAACACTTTTATTGATTCAAGGTGAAATTTGGTAGGGTTGCACCATACAAAAATGAGAGACCCCTTTCTCAAATGAGAAGTTACAAATATATAGCCTTTTGGAAAAGACTTTGGTGCTTTCTGGGAAATAAATGACCCATGCTGCGTTGAGAACATTGGGAAGGGGAAGCCGCTTAAAAGAGAATGTTGTGTCAACTCTAGTTTTGAATTTAGACATTTAAAATATATTAAACTCCATATGTGAAATCATGGGCTACGTCGTTTGTCTGCAAACAAGACTGCTCCTTCAAGACATTCACACGGTTTGTCTGCTCATTAATGCAAAATGAGGAAAATAGGTCGCGCTGTTCACTGTTTGTGCTCCTTGATGACCACTTGGCAGAGACTGTTTCAACCACTGGAATAACTCCTTGTGCCAACACCTTCTCTTGCCACTTGGACTATTTTGTCTTTTTCTGCGCTTGGCTCTTTGGGCTTCTTTCTTGGCAGGTCACTGAGTTCACTCTTGATTCTTGTCTTTTCTAGCTTTGTCTTTCCCTGATTTTGTCTTTTGTCATCTCTTGGCTCTTTCTGGCAATCTGAGCCCTCGGGGCTATCTTCTATCAATCTTTGGTTCCTTGGGGCTCCCTTCTCGGCAGTCTCTTCCTTTTGGCCTTAAGGCCTTTGAACTCCTTCAGGTTTGCGCTCAAGCATTTAAAGATCAACAACTATTTCATTGCCGTAAAGTTGACGTTCGCGCACCCGTCGCCATTTGAAAGCCAACGGCTATTCTATTGCCCTAAATTCGACGTTTGCAGGGACATCATCGGACGTCTGGATTCCAAAGGCTAGTTCACATGCCCAATTTTGACATCTTCGGGCCCGCCACACCCCCTCCCCTCCCCCGACAATTCCTTCGGCTTTCCTTCTTTGTCTTTTAACTCTCTCGAAGGGAAGGTGTCCCTTCGGGCTGTGAGAAAGGTCCCTTTAACGGTCGCCGAGAACCCTCCGCAAGGGCACCTGCCCTTCGGGGTGCTTCGGGCGGCCTTGGTCCTCAAATCCTTCGAACAAAATGTCCAAAGGAATTCCTTTGGATATTTTGTCCTAAGGAAATGTTCCCTTCAATGCTTGGCCTTTTCTTTCGGGCGAACTTCTTCAGACAAAAAGTCCGAAGGAATTCCTTCGGACTTTTGTCCGAAGGATTTGCCTTGTCTTTTGCCTTGGGATTTTCTTCCGAAAGGATTTCTTCGGACATTTTGTCCGAAGAAATTCAGTGTTTGTTTTTCCTTCTATCTTTGCCTTGTGAAAATTTCCTTCGGACAGAAAGTCCGAAGGAATTCTTTGCCTTGGTCTTTCTTCCTTTTAAGTGCTTCCTTGCCCTTTGCAAGGGTACCTTTGGGTCCGGAATTGCCCTCCGCAAGCGCTATTTATCCTTCAAGCTTTGTAAGAGACTCATATTTGTCTTAGGGATTTGCTCAAAGCAAAAAGCTCCATACTGAACCGAAGCTTGCAGGGCCTTAATTCTTTCAATGTTCTATAAGAACAAGGCCTATGCAAAGAAAAAGGAGATTTTGCAGAAGGTGGGTACATGACTAGACTGAGGGTTCATAATGGTAGGAAATGAAGGAGACCGATTTTGCCCTGCAAGGCCAAAATGGTCAACAGTTTCCACTAAAAGGCACAGTGGTTTTGTGGATCCCAATTCAAGAGCAATTTGCAAGTGTCACCAATCTACAAATATCTATCTGAAAATAAAAAAATTCTAGCTGTTTTTGCACATTTTGTGTGTTAATACAAGGCACAAAAGTATTCTGCAACCAAATTCAAGAAAAAAATTCAAGCGTCACTACTTTACCTATATCCGTCTAGAGATAAAAACTCTCTGCCCCTTTTGTTCACATTCTTTGGGTTATTACAGGGCACAATAATACTACACAACCAATAAAGTACCACGGCTACAATTGTCCACATTAACCATGTTATTATGACATACATGCTGGACTGTGTCCCTTGTTTTGATATAAAATTTACTCACCTTATCAAAAAAGTACATTGAAAGGAAAAGAAACTCGGTTAAATTTTCTTACAAAGCGTTGCATATCCAATTTCAAGCAGAAAAAAATGGAAGATGACCTGTGGCTATACAGACAAATTCAAGAAAAAATACATTAACATGTCAAATACATCTCAAACAACTTTAATATGACGTAAACACAGAAAGCACAAAAGCAATCCAAACCCTGAAATTAGTTGCTACTTAACACCAAATAAAGGCAAAAATGTTTCAAAAACTAAACTGGCCACATAAAAATGGTCATAATGCTAACCCTAGGCTTGATATTATCAGTTTGCATAAGATTGAGGAAAATACACAGCAAGACAACTATTGCAGGTCTTAGTATTTGTAGAAACCTATACTGAAGTGAAAACAAATTAAAGAGCCAAAAACTGAGTATATAATTTATACCCACAATTCTGACCACTGGCATAAAAAATATCAATTCCTCCGAAAAAGATGGAGAAAAGTACCGGACTTGGCTGATTGTTAAGCCAAGGGTTAGCATTACAAAGCTTTAAAAAAACAGCAAGATAGCTATTTTAGGTCCCAGTATTTGCCCAAACCTCTACTCAAGCGAAAGCAAATTAAAGAGCCAAAAACCGAGTTTAAAATAAACACTCACAATGTTAACCCTTGTCTTAATAATATAAATTCCTCCAAAAAGGAGGAAGAAATGTACCAGACTTGAGCTGCACAAAATCAAAGAATTGAAGAAAACGAGAACCTCGCAATGCGAACCCTTGAAATGATAAGTCAATTTATGAGACACAAAAGCAATATGCAGCCAAATTCAAGCAAAAATGCAAGCATTGCCGCCCTACTTATATCCATCTTAAAATGAAAAATTTCTGCAAGTTTTGCTCTACTTATATCCATCTAGAAAAGAAAAATTTATACAAGTTTTGCTCATGTATCTTATATTTCATTGAAAATACATAAGCACCGTAAAGCCAAATTTAAGAAAACAAATTCAAGTATTGCTGCTTTGCATATATCCACCCATATTGTTAACATTTTCAGGATTATTATGAGGTACAAAAGCACTATGTGGCTAATTTAAAGCAAAATAGGAAATTCCCCTAAAATTTGTTCACATTTTCTACATTTCTATGAGGAACAAAAGCACTATACAATTACCAGAAATGAGAAACGTGATTTACAACAGGGGTTGGTGGAGGTTGCACGAGAAATTAATTAGAAACAGTGTTTTTGTAAACATACATATTGCATAACTAAGTGCAAAATACATATCTTAAAGTATTATATTGACATATCTATGCAGAACATATATTATAGACAATGGAGAAAGTACTAAGCGAATGCACAACAATTCAATGCCACACTATTTCTACATTTTAGTCACTGATATTGATTTAGAACATTAAGTTTTTTTTTTGAATAGGGCAAAAAAAAAAAAAAGTTTTTTTTCGCACATTCAAAAACATATTTTTTCCTATGCAAAAAGATCCTTTTGCAAAAAAAAATACAAGTTTTATGAAGTAAGCATTTTAGAATTCTATGCACATCTAGATTTATGTCATTTTTTTTACATGCATAAAATTGCAATAAGCAAAAATTAGTGGAATTAAGAAAGTTTTAAGACATGTATTAAGATATTGTTATAATGCTTGTTTTGTTTCTTTTTTTAAAAAAAAGTAGTGGTGATAGCTATTTTTTAGAAGCACTTATTGTTCAGAAATGGACATGATGATGTTGTTCATGGCAAGTGTAAAAGTGTCATGTAGTCGGAAATGACGTAACAAAAATACCACGTTGAGATGTCTTGTCTATAATCACTAAATGAGATTTTAGTTGGTGCTGGCAAATTCTCCTCAAGGAGCATTTGTCAACACTGGGAAGATGATGCGTGAACATTTTTTGGTTTCAACAGACCCTTGATCTGCAAACCAAAACTGTGGTTAGTCATATTATGAGATAATTGAAATGTCAAAAATTATGCAAAGTCATATTTTTATATCTAAGAGTGACGAGTGTGAAATAGATGCTTGCTTCAATCTCTGATTTTGCCAAACTTTGTAGATGGGCTTTTGTATATTGGTCATTCAACATGTCTGGAAAAGTGGACTGGCTTGTACGGAGCAAAGGGGTGCCTCTACTTCCATTTCAGACGATGTTTTTGAAAAGCATTGTTGGTGTCTTTGTTGATGATAGCGATTATTGTAGAGTAGGATATATATGTTTGTAAGTGTCATTGAATAGAAGCTAGGTAACAATTGTTAAAGTGTTATTTTTTTAAAAATCAATATACATGTGTATGTTTTGATATAGAGCAAAAAACATTGAAAATGATAAAGAAATAGAAATAAGATATTTGGGTGAGAGTTGTTACTGTTGCCATGTCTTTTTCAGATTTGTCATCCTTGAGACGGAGCTCATGTTGATTGTGTTGTTTTTGGTGTCCAATTACAATGGCACCAAATGAACCCACTGCGTATGGGTTGTTTGAGTCAACAAGATCTTGTATGGTGGTGTTAGGGGTAAGTCTGCACTCTTTGCAAACAGTTGTGATGTTTTCCACAATGTTATTATGATGCAATACAAGGCAGCAATCAACATCACCTTTTTCGTACTGTCTTCTATTTTTTATTGTTGAATCTGTGATTCGAACATTTTTTCCAAGAGAGAAATATTGTAAGAATTTATCAATCAGCGTGTTGTTGATATTCACTGTTATTGTCATTTGACCAATTCTGTCAACAAGATCAATGTGCACTATTCTTGTATTTGTTAGAGAGTTCATATTTTTTATGAAACTAGGTCCATAAACAACCAGCACATCACCTTCAAAAACATTACCACATCTTTTTGTGGAGAGGTCGATGATCGAAATTGGCATATATTGCCCTGTGTTTGAGCTGCAACCATGGTCTGCAAATGTAAATTTTGAATACAAATATTCTATAATGGGATACAATGTAGAGCATTTTGAGACAAAAAAGTTAAAGAATATTGTTAGTTTCATTTTTTTTTTTGAAGTGATATTTTCATATATCGCTATTGTTTAGAGCAAGTTGGAAAATAGAACATTACTGCTCTCTTATTTTTTGTTGCTCTATTTTTGTATTCTGGTTATTGTGTTTCTCCGGCTCCATGTTTAGTTTCCTATTTGCATTGTGAAAATTGCATGAACATCTTTTTTTTTGGCAATGTTAAGATAACAAGAGTAGGAAAAAGATAGTGAGTTTTTAAAAAAAAGAATAATAATAACTTGTGGATTGTGTTTTTTCTTATTATGTAAAGCATCAGAAAAATAAAACATCACAGTTTTGGTGGCTTTTGTTGTTTTGGTATTGTTGCTTGACTAGTCTGCTTCTGTGGCTTCATATTTTGCTTTCTACAGGGGTTACGACAAAGCCATGGATCATTTCGAGAAACAATAAATTAGATGTAGGTTTATGTCAATGATGAGCAATATTCGTTTTTGGACACCAAAATGTTTACAAGCATATAAAGCTATATTTAATTGACATGACAAATAAAACATATTTCTTTTTGAGAGTTTCAGTATGAAAATCAAAGTAATACTAGTTCCATTGCAATATCCATGTAGAAATTATAACAAATAGCAAGACAAATCTTGGTTGGTTATTTGCTTATGGCAATGAATGATGGCACTAAATTTATATCATTATAATTGCTAACAATCGGATCAAAATGGCCATGCAGATCAACAATTGTTTGAGTATATGTTTTCTATATCAAAACATGGCATAGTTATTTTATTTTTTTGAGTTATAACATAGCCCCGAGTCTGATTTTTTTGTTTGTATAATAAAGATTTAGTAGTCAGGATATAGAATTCTATGTCAGAATTTATTGTTTTTTTCATTCCTAGTTTTTAGAAACATTAATATCTGAATGCTACACTATTGATGAACACACAAATTAATATTGCACTGAAAAATCATAGCAACACCAATTTTGTTAGAGTAGTTAAAACATGAATAATAAAAAATGGGTCTAGAACTTATATATGTCCAAACTCTAGATAAGTAGTAGGCTTAATGAGCTTGTCAAGATGTTTGTCTGTTTTTATGAAGCCAACATTTAAGTTAGAGAAATTCAAAATCCTTTCATTCAAATTAAGCATTTAGTGGTCAGGATATAAAATTCTATTTTAAAATTTACTATGTTTGTTGTTTTCAATTGTTATAAACATTCATTTCTCTAGTTATGTAACAACTAATATGTGAGTAATAGAAACCAGGCCTGGAACTTACCTATGTTCAAACCCATGATGTGGTGGAGCTCAATAAGCTTTTGAAGATGTTTCTCTATTTTTTATGAAGGTAGCACATGGCTTGGACAAATCATGAATGCTTTGTTTGCAAATAATCACTTATACAATAATTACAATAGCTTATCACTTTTTTTTTGTTCCGTATGTGATGTATTCTAGCATGTACATCTTACTAGTGTTATTCCAGATTACACAAATCATAAATACATAAAATAACCTGAACAAACAAGATTTTAAGGAAGGACCTTAGCTTGTTGTTGAGTTGAATAGTGTTGTTTTTTATGTCTAAAATAAGGCATGAGGTTGTTCTCATCATAGAATTGCACCTCTATTTTTGTACTAGTGTTAAAGTGGTATCATTCATGACTAGGCAAATAACATTGTGATTAGTTCAATAAGTATCCATTGCTAGAATCTGGTTATGTTCTTTTACAATATTTTACCATACATGGTCTATGATTCTATTTGCATATTGTTTATGTTTGCCTGACAAGAAATGCATGTTACAAGTCAATATGTGTTTATCAAGAAGCATTGTTGACTTGTTGGAGGTGGACATATCAATATTAAAGTCTCCCAATATGTAAATTTATTTTGATGGGATTGCATTTGATAGTGTTTGTTCCACAACATTTATGACATCTAAAATAGAAGCAAATAGAGATGCATAGATGTTTACAATTGTAAATGCATGTTGGTGTATTTCAATTTCTATTGACAATGCTTCTATTTCGTTTGTAGTGTATTGCATTAGATTTGAAGTAGCAAAATTTGTTATCGCACATATCATAATACCATGAACATTTTGTGTTGAATTACAAGTTTTAAAGTTTGGAAAGTGGTTAAAAGTGCTAGCACTTGACATGTATGTTTCTTGTAAGCATAGTATGTCACACTTCATCAAATCATGGTCATTGACAATGTCTTCCAAATGCGGTTGGAGGTTGTGAGTGTTCAACGAAAATAATACTATAGATGATTCATTAACATGTGATCGCAAGCTATGTTGTAGTACCCATCTTGACTACGATTCTAATCTTGACATCTCATCAGATTTTATTTTTAGCTTGAAATTTTTATTCGTAAGTTGGCTTAGCAAATATAATGATTCCATGGTATTTATATGAGAAAGTGTTGTATATGTCAATCCATTCCTATGTACACCTAGCAGCTTGAATCCAACACCTTCCATGGTTAGACCCTAGGATCTATGTATTATACGTGCACAAGCTAGCTATACTTAGAATTCGCTTCATATTATCAATGTTTTTTGGTGAGCAGGTTTTGGAGCAGGTTTTGAAATACAGAAGATCGGAGTCCAACTTAATTCAATGAATTTTATACAAATGAATATGTTTTGATCTCTGGGAATGCCCGATGTGACTTTTGTTGAATTTTACCCAGACAATGTCATTGTTATCTTCTTTGGTGTATGTTTTAAATATACCCTCAGAGCCATTGACAAGGCCATCTTGCATATCATAATTTCTAGCAAAAATTTCAACCAGCATATTGGGTTTCAAAACATTTTTTTTGGGCAGGCATACATCAATAGCATATCCTTGACCTTCATTATATATGTCATCTTTCTTATCTATTGCATCAATAACAATTTCTTTATGCGTAACTAGTGCCAATATTTTGGCATTGTGCACATCTACATCATTGCTCAAGTAAAAAAGATAAGGGAACAAAGGGTTATTTGGTGCTAGACATAGACAATTGTGATTAAGATATGTTATGTCATCTTCTTTATGTGAGCATGTACATATTTTGTTTAGAATAATGATAAAATTTTGATCCTTTTGTCACATAGTTCAGTGTAGCTCGTAACATTACACATTTTCTTGCCAAAAAATATATGGTATTATTTCCTTATTCATTTATGGGTGTTCAAATATAAGGCAATCATTTATAGGTTGATTTTGGTAGAAGTCTCCATGGAAGATCATGTCAATATTGCCAAAATACATGGTTGGCAATTGCTTTATGTCACGTAAACGTCTATCAATATAGTATAACATTCTTGCTCCCACAAGTGAGATTTCATCAATTAGCACTATATGTAGTTTATTATAATGTTTGGACAATGTATCAAGCCATTCATTTCTTAGCGGAATGAATTCTGACTTGTTAAAAAGCAACAAAAAAAAAATGTAGTGTTATGCCACCCACATTGTACGTAGCCTTACTTGTGTATGCAAAAATGAGGTCATTTGACTTGGATGGATCACTTCAATAGATTGTGCATAAATATGAACCAATGTTTCATATATAATTTTTGTTGTAAAAGTCTTTACAGTGCCTACACCTCCTGTTAAGAATAAGTACAATGGCTTGTTCTTGTTTAGACGTTTTTTAAAAGCAATGTCTTTAATAATTACAGCGTGTTAGTCATTTAACATTCATATTTGTTTATAGTATTCAACATTGTCAGTAATGAATGGATGGTGTCTAATTTCAAAGGGTTTCAAAATTTGTTTTCTTTGTGCAAGGTTTATCAATGACAAGTCCATCTGTAAATCATGCTCTTCTTCTATAGATTTGCTTACGTTGAAATAGAATCTTCTCTTGCTTTTGATTTCAGTATCAAGTTCAAGCTAGGAAATAGCATCTTGCATGTGTTCCCCACATAGGATTGGTGTTCTGATTGAACTTGGACTCATTTTGTATTATCCTCTTGATTTGCAATTTGTATGCATCTCTCCATGTTTCAAAGTTTTGTTTTAAACTATTTTCATTGTTTCTAAATGGCACATATAATAATAACCATTCACGACAATGATTTTCAAGGTCAAGATGCTTATTATAATTAATAAAACATATAATTTATGGTCTTTTTTTTTGAATGGCTTATCATTTTTTTGTTATTTTGAAACAAGTTCAGCTAAACAAATATGATCTATAGTTGTAGGATGGGCAATGTAATAGTCTATGATAGATTTTCACATAATATTTTTAGATTCATCTTGTTCCTGTCTCAAGAGAAATGGAGATTTTAGAATACATGTTCGTTCATCAAGATAAGATGTGTTGATGAAGGCACATGTTCTTGAACAATGACTCAATGGCAATGACAAGATTAAGTGAATAGATTGTTATGTAGACATTTGTTGATAGTTTAACATTGAATTCCCAAGTCTATGTACCATCTCTTCTCATATAAGTCCTGAGGTCGATTCTCACAGTCTAGGTTAAAATGGTTGACCAGTGCGTGCGGGCTCTACTGCCAGCCTCCAGAGGACTAGTCTTGTCTCCACTCACCCCAATGAAGGTCATTGGGCAGAGTAATAGTGTTCCAAATGGGATTGGGGATGCCTCTAGGTCAAAAAAAAAGTCTATGTAACATCTAAATGCCATCTATATTTGTTGTTGCATGTTGTCTACATATTTTTTTAAAAGCATGAGTAATTTTTTGGTTGCCTTTTGTCATATATGAAGTAAAATATGTTGTTGCAGCATATGCATATAAAATAAAATGTGCATCTATGTTGGCTTGCCATAAGTATGGCATATTTGTTATGAAACTATTACTCCACACTTGAGATGGCTTGTGTGCAAGAAAAATGGTGGGTTGTTCAAGTGTATTTTATATTATTGTTATGTATAGAGTCTCGTCTATTTTAAGATCGTGCAACAAGATGTGAAAGTCCTTTGAAGCATTATAATGTTTGGTCCTTAGCAGCAAGTAAATTTGCTTTAATATTGACTTTGCAAGTTCATTTTTTGTTTCACATGGCTCAAGTATTGTTGTTTGTTTCATTGGTTGTTGGGGGAAATTGTATCTACAATTTTTGTCTTTCTTTTTTTTATAGTTGCTGGTATGATGGTGTATGTAATTTTGCCAAGTCATTTTCTAAGATATCAGTGTTACAAGTTATTTATTTGTCTATAAAATGTGATATTTTTGAATTCTAGTCATTTCCATATACTGGTGCATTTTTTATCCATACTAGCCAATGATCATGGACATTTCCTCTATGTTGGAATTCTGTTATGTAAAAGTAATATGTGATTTTATCGAGAAATGATTCATCTTCACATAGCATTTGTTTTAATGCATTGATACGATGTTTGTAATAACGTGTGTAAGTGACTGGATCTATTTTCACAAGAAAAGAAATGCCATTTGATATATTCAATTGTTTCAGCTATGAATTTAAGTTTTTATGATGTTTTAGATATAATTGTTTCAATGCATTGGTTAATGGCTATCAACAATGTTCAGCGCTTGTAAAAGTCAAAAAAAATGTTGGAGGTCATAACTATCGTATCATGACAAACATATTTTTTTAAGACTTTGCATGTAATCAGGGGAAATACAATTTTTTTTGAAATCCACATAACCAATTTTTTATTTGAATAATTTTTTTAAATTCGGTTTGTATTTGACATCCTTCGCCAAAAGCTTTCTTCCTTTTAGTTGACCCTTTGTAATTCGAATCCACATTGTTTTTCTAACTTGGTCTATGATTAATTTTACTGCTTTGAAAAATAAATTAATAAGATGGTATGCAAATCGGTGAGTAGTATGCAAAAGCTCCCATTGTGATATTTTTTGATAGGAGTAACTCAACACAATGTCATTATCACGAGGATTACCAAAGAAAAGTGTTGGAAAGTTCATTTCTTTTGAGTGTTTGTCTTTGAAAATACCAAGAGGATGGTTTCCTTCAGCTAGTGCTATTGCAATTAACTTGTCTTCTAATACAGTAATACATGTTGAATCCACAAAACTATGCACCAAAGTGTCATTAGACTTGGTCTGAGTTGTGTCAGAAGACAAACTATTATCGCTATCACTACTACTTTTAGATTCACTAGACACATCATTGTTATTTACAAGGTCTATGACATCAGTAGATATAAATGGTTTCCAATCAGAGTCAATCTGCACATCATGAGCAATGTATAATTTCTATGCACAAAGTTGTTGCAGTGCCTCTATCACAAGTTTGGAATGAACTCTTCCTTCTTGGTATGCATTTTTGTATTCCAATCGGTGTTTTAAAGCTATCGTAATAGTTGTTCTTTCATCTATGGATCTAGGTAAGACTTTTTGAATTCTATCAATGTTTGAGGAGACATTGTTAATTGGCCTTGTCAATCCAATATGTGGTTTTTTGTAGCCTAAGTTTTTTATTTGTGTAAATACAATTCTAAGTGCAACGAGTCTTTCTTCAAGATTTGATAGCATACTTACAAATTGTAGTTGTTTGTTTAGTTTAATATTAACAGGAATCACAAATATAGGAAGTTTTCTATTTTTCAATGATTGATTGCATGTCACACATTTTTTTTTTAGAGTTGCTTTTGTGTTTGGCATTAACCTTTTGCAAGTGTCTTTTTCAGACTGAATAAAAGGCTTCATATTGTGTTTAAAATGTAGTTGTTTGCAAATAGCACAAACATGGATTGGTGTGTCTATAATTTTTTCATTGAATTTATTTATTGGTGCTGATCTTAATAGCCTTCTTTTTATTATTTTTTTGTTTTGTGCCATGCTCTTTAAGCAATGTGAAGAGACGATAGACCCATGTAATGGTGGTTGCATTTTAGTAGTAGTAGTGTCAAATTTTAGCTTTATATTCTTGTCTTTTGTTAATGGGTTGTAGTCCAAATGTTTTAGCTTTTTTGCACGTGCAATGTTCTTTATTTGGTGCAAAGAGAGTTTGCTTTGTTCTTGGGATATTTTTATGCAATCAACAATGACACTAGTTCTTGCTTCATTATGTTCTTGGGTTGTTAATGGTTCATAACGTACATGGGTTGTATCTGTTTCAAATATAATGATGTTATATAAAGATTGTGACTGAGCAGAGGCATTGTAGGTCTTGAGAATTTGTTGAGTTTTGGATGACTATAGGCAAATGTTTATGTTTAACACATTTGAAAGCCATTGGATAGTGAATTCATTTCCTTCTATTCCACCTTCATCATAGATAATACCCATTTTTACAATGTATGCTTTCCAATTTGCAATAGCAGGTACTTTTTTAATGACATTGTCTGTTAGATTATTTTTAAAACAAGTGTGTGCTTTTTTATTTCTATCAATAAATGCATTACAAAAAGATTGTGCCAAATAGCGACGCAAGGAGTGTATGTCAAAATCATTTTTTGTCATATAGAAAATAGAGCTAAAGATGATATCACCATAGCAAGATGTGGTTTCCATCATTCTGAATAGTCCACATGATTTCATTTTTCTAGAATTCGTCTACCAATAAAGAGAAAACATAGATCAAGTTGTTGATAGCGGGGTTCCTGTTGGGGGGTTTGATAATTTTTTATTTTTGTATAATACAATGGTTCGTAATGGCCATAGACTAGATTTTGGTCATGAAATAGTATGCAATATGGAGGGGTAGGAGCATTTTCATTGAAATGAAAGTATATATGTTTTCTTGTCAAAGACCAAACACAAATGGAAATATTTAGCCATTTAGAAAGCCAATTTATGCAGAAATTATCACTCCATAGACCATGCTCACCATTGGCTATGCATGAAGTTGCAAAAATTTGCATTCGACGAAAATATGTTTGTGTCTTCTATTTGGTGCAATCTATATAGCTCCCTAGGATCTAAATCCAATGCTAAAAATCTTAGTGCATGGGTGTCATTTCTTTTTAAGTAGCAAAGGAAATGTTCTATAATTCCATCATGTAGCTTTATTGATGTGTATCGAAAGTGTAATAGCACTTGAAATGCATCAAACAAGAAATCACTCACATTATATTTAAAATCACAAGTTCTAAAAAAAAAAAAAAAATTCTAAAGCCTCATTTATGTTATTGCATTGAGTTCTTGATAGTGGCTTGTATTCTTGGACATCAATGATTGATTGATTGCTATACATACGCATTGTTTTTTTTTTTGTATTTGTCGAATCCATTTTACAATGCCGAGTAAATCAGATGCAATTTAAAGGCAAGACAACATAAAAGGTAAAAAATATTTTATAAAAAAATCACAGACCTGTCGTGAACTAGTCGAATAGTCGCTAGTTTTAGCACCAAGGACTATGGTATTTGATAATTTTCCCCTTATTTAAGGAATCTGGATATCAAAATCTGCACATAATTACTATGGATAAAAACAACTCTTATAGATCCTAAATATATATTTTAAGATTCAAGAGATCTGATAAGCAATCTAAACTTTTGGTAAAAGATAAAATATTTGGATTATTTAAATTCAAGAGACCACTAATATATGTAGAATAACCAAGCTCCATCCAAGGTAAAAAAAAAAAAAAAAAACTCCAAAACCCTTTTCAAGTATCAAATAAAATTTAAAAAACTAGTAAATTATTTTAAAGAAAAGTAATATACTATTTACCTATCTAACACAAATCAAATATTTTTCATAGAAATTGAAATAAAAATTTAATATATATATAGTTTTCTAGTTTAATTGAGAGTTAACTTACATCATATAGAAGAATCTTTATTTTTTTCATGGATTTAAAGTAAATTGTAATAAATTCATTAAGAAATAGGTCAACTTATTTCATAATTACAGATTGAAAATTAGAAGGTGATCAAGAACAATGAAAGCAAACTTGGACTTGAGATGAAATAAGATTAATTATATTGCTGACATTCTTGAATTACAAGCAACTATGATCCTATAAGATATGTAGTAGAAATAAATAATTCCAATTATAGAGCAATTTTTTTTGGCATTACAAAAAATTATAATTAATGTCTTTTAATAAATCAACAAAAAAATAAGAAGTTTTCTTAATCATCCACATTGAAAAAATATTTTTAACTTAAAAGCTAGACAACCTCATTGCAGCTAATCACTTGAAAGCTACATCTTCCATATCCACCTTGCAGAGACTATTAAGAAAGGTATTGTAAGTTATAATATCTGGAAAAAAACTATCTTGTGTCATTTTAGGGTCTATTTACACAAAGTCTTAATGATGGTGTTATAAGTGATGATATCGAGAATAATATCTATCTCTTTCATCTCAACATGAGGTGAATTGATTATACAAAAATCACCTAAGTGTCCAAGACCATCTTAAATCACGTTGAGAAATATAAATAATCGAATGATGATTTCTAACTTTTGTCTATATATTCTAACATAATATATTTTAAATTAGACTTTTTTTCATAAAATATTATACATAATATTATAATATACTAAAAAATTGTATTATATATTTACAATCAATAATTAATTTTATATGAAAATTATTAATGTGAGAAATAAATATTATAATAACAATAAAACTAATATAATAATTATATACTATACAAAGTATATAAGATTCCAAATAAATACAATATTTCGCATATTATATATTTTTCAAAATATAATATTTGTTTTATTATATATTGTAACTTCATAATTTTATTTGTAAAACTATTTACTCAATTATTTTATATATAAATTAATAATAATACTATTATATTTATATTGTATATTATTATATATAATAGCTCATATTCCTATATCTGTTTTAGATTTAAAGGACGATTTGTACTTGTTTTAAATACGGTGACCAACAACTTTGAGATATAATTGCATAGATGAACCGTACCTTGTAGCTATTTTAATAATGCCGTCACGTTATACCATGTACCGTGTGATAAAACTAATAGATAAATTTCATGGATAAATAAAATAACACCTTTAAGTGAGAGACTACTATTTTTTTAATGCTCAACCCTTATAGTATCTATATATTTCATTTTTTTTAAAATTATTTAAATACAAACAATAGATTTTATTTTACATTATTGGTTTGTGATAGTTTATTCTCAATCTATTTTACATTATTGGTTTGTGATAGTTTATTCTTATGAAAAGTCGATGGCATTGGATTAACATTTTTTTTTCTTAATATATGTAAGACATGTTTTTTTTTTTTCTTAATATATTTATCACACGTTTTATTCAATTTTTTTAGAACCAAACCTTTGTATAATGGTAAAATCATATATATGAAAATGATATTGCAATAGACAATACTAGGAATATCTCTAATACCGATGGAGAAAGGATAAGAGGATCATGAGCTTTAACCAAAAAGAATTAGATTTGGATTTCTTTATGTTATTTTAAGGAAAATTAATCATGAAAAGAGCAATTATCCATATGATATACTTTTATTACGAAAAAAGATGAATTATAAAGAGTAGACTTAGATTTAATGGGCATATTTATATATTTTTTATTTATAAAATATAGTTAATTTTTCTTTCTTTTCTACAATTTTAGATAAATCTTCAAAAATAATAAATATATATTATTTTTAAAATTTTAATTAAAATTGTATTTGTATTTTATAATTAATTTTTTTAAATATATCTATCAAACCTAAATCATATATATATATATGAATTACATTAATATTTTAAAAGGTAATGTTAAATAGACAAGGGGCACGAAGTGCCGAGTCCCTGAAGGACAGTTTGCAGAGTAAGACAGCTGCAATCAACAAAAAAAATCATTTAGTCTGTTCGCTTAACAAATGAAGACTGAAAAAAAGGAATTATATGTACATTATTATCAATAAGCATAGGTAAGGCAGACATGACAGGATATAATCCAACCAATTGGAATAACTCAGAAACGCAGTAGAAACCTCTGAAACATTGATATAAAAAGGTATAATAACTCACGTGAGTTTCTTTGTGAGTTCTGTGAAAATTCTTTCATCGTTGAAATTGGTACTGTTGTATTAGGAGGTTCAGCAACAGTACCCGACCACAGTGTATTTTCATAACAAAGAAGCCCTCCAATCTTCACCAAACTCAGCAGGCGTTCGTGGTAGTTGAGAGAAATCAAAAAAGTTGAGCTGCAATCCTGACCTTTGTAGAGCAGTTCTTTTCTAGAGGAAACCTCTGAATGGTGCAATGACTGTGCCAGGTCCTATCATGATAATTGGAGTCCTAGAATCTGAAGGAAGCTTGAAATTTGACTTCCTAATAGAAATTAGTGCGCAGCTACAATTCCTTGTAGATTCAGTGTATGGGGTGATCATTAGACTTTATTTAAACCTTATTTGGTACGAGCATTCTGAAAACTGTTCACCAGTAGTGGCAAATCTGGACTTTGTGTGATATTGTATTATTACCCTCATCCATGTCGAGCACTAGGGCCATGGACTAGAGCACATGTAACATGGACTCTATTTGGTGCAAAGCTTTAAAAACACACAACAGAAACCTCATGTGAGTATGTAGGATTGTAATAAAAGAAGAAATTGTAGTTGGGTTTTTAATGGATTCAGTTGTGCAACTGGGTACTTCTCCAGTGAAGTTAGTCTCTCTTCAGCTTGGTGGCACACAGCTTTGCCCTTGGGTTTGTGTTTTGCGTCAAGGCCAGTTGCCCCTACATGTTGAATTTTCAACTTTTCATTAGCTTGTTTGAGACTTGGGGCTAAAATGCTAATCTATACTTTTAAAATGTTTGATTTCAAAGATCGGCTGCAAGAAATTTCTCCTGTAGGTGGTATAAATTGGGAACTGGAGACCAGACAATGTTATGAGCCAGGGATCATCCTAATTGTACGACAAATCAACCCAGCCCTGCCATTGGTGAAAGTTCAATACTTTCACCTCGGTGTAGCCAGCAAGAGGGTTTGGCCTAGCCATATTGGTCTTAAGAGTAAGTTTGTTTTAGTTATCCTATAGCTATTCTCTCATATTTTTAATAAGTTGTATATATTATCAGTTGATCACATGGACCTGTGACTCTAGTTTCTATCTGCAACCTAAACATCCACTACTGTAGGGCAAGACTGAAACCTAAGAAACCAGATGAGTTGAATTTTGATTAACCAGCAATATTACCATCCATAGCCATTTTCAGCACTCTTATTTTACAAATTACAAATTTCTCAGGGTGGAGATGCTGGCACAAAATGAGCAAAGTTTGAACTGGAAGCAGAAGTAGACACTTTTGAATTGCCCAGTGTTGCAGCAGGGACACACGAGGGTTGTAGCTAATTTTATCGGAAGTTTTCTGTTTTAAGCATCAAATGCATGTACTTCTGTTGCTGATGAACACTCTGGGATACTGAATAAAGTTGGATGTTGTGGGTATTTGCAATATCTGATATTCTGTTTCGATTTCCCTTAAGAGTACAATTTGTAAACTCCTTTTCTATTCTTCCCTGTTGCTTTTGTTCCCAACTCACATCTTACCCTCCAAGTAGTGAAATTAGCAATCATTTTTTAATTGAAGTTTGTAAAGCATGCTGCTCCCCTGTGGATGTTATTACAATGTTGGATGCAAGCACTTGGCTTTATTAAAAGATTATGAAGATCTCTAGACACCAGTATTTTATAAAATTTGTAAATCTATTGAAAAGCAGCAACAATAGGTAGAGTATCAGATATTATAGTTTTCTTTACATCCCTTGACATTGGACATCTTCAATTGGGTAGATGCACTCGTTATGTCTTAATAATCATCAAAGTTTAACCAAACCTCTCTTGATATACAAATGCCTGATTAATTCCCTACAGCTAGTGAGGCAAAATCCTATAAAAAACCACAACCCCTAAACCATGCTGCAGTCTATCTCAACTTGGGAAGCAACAAACCAACTCTATATTTAAGGTCTTCGTGTTTGGCATCGGAGGAGGAACTAAAAGACAATGTCCTTGTATGTTTACTTAAATGGTCAAAAAATGAAACTAACTTTGTGGACTCTTAAACTCCTGCCCTTGCAAAGATTAGCATTTAGCATTTGATTGGATGGCAAGTTGTTCAAATTATAGTCACGAGTCCGACTCGGTCAAAAACTCTTAACAAGAATTCAAGTCAAGAATTGCATTGGGACTTTAGAAGAAACCAGCCTTAAAACTCCACGCATTACAATAAATAAACTATTAAAAATTATGAATATGATGTGTGTTTTTTATTCCTAGATTTCTACTGAGCTGACGAAGTTTTGCTAAGCTGGCAAGTTTTTCAAAAAAAACTCATGATTAAACTCAGAAGGGCTCAAAACATGTATGACTCAGGCGTTTGTGCAAGTTATTGGCAAGTCCCGTCACTTTACATGCCTCATGGTGCATTCTTGGCCCATGCTGCTGCGAGGCCATAGACAAATCAGGCTTCTAAGCCAAGCATGACTTGGGAGTTTTTACAAGTTAATGGTTAATCCTACTACTATACATGTCCCAAGGTTCATTCCTAGCCCATGCTGTTGTGGTATGGTGACAAAAGCAGGCCAATACCATATGCTACACCTTTTACTCCTCTTCTCTGCTATTCCAGTACCATACTGTAAATGCCATGCATTCAAATTACTCAGCTGAATCGCACCACAAACAAACATGAGGTTTCCCCCAACACGAACATCTTTTTGGTTTAGAACTTTTGATGCCTTGTATGATGGACATAGTGGCAAGGCACGAGGTTTTCACCAACAGGGACATCTTTTCAGTTTATCAGACACTTGGTCTGAGGGACAGAGTAGCAAACCCTACTACATGAGGTTTCCCCCAACTTGAGCATCCTTTTGGTTTGGATGCCTGTCTCAGGGTACTTTGTAAATGGGTGCCCCAATATCATACAGGATAGGTTACAATGCTAAGGAGTTACAATTTTGCATAGCGTATAAGCCAATATTCTGAGGGGTATCTACCCTGCAAAAGCCACCTGGAACTTGCACATGGCCTTGTCATTGTTACTCCCATGTCATTTCAGTGAGTGGACCTCATCATCTGGGAATTACACACCTCATTCCTTTATTCACATCTCATTTCGGTGTACAAACCAGACTAAAGTATTATACTGAGGAATATCTACTCAGAGAATTTGCACACAACCTCATCCCTTCTATTTACATGTCATTTGAGCAGGCAGACCACATTAGTAAGGACTTGCAAATAGCTTAAACTATTTTCTTTGCAACAAATTTATAAAAGAAGACCTCTCTAGGATGGAACCCAGTGGGTGGTGTGAATACCTGCCAATTCACCACCGAACCACAACCCTGCAAAAGACACCTGAGACTTGCACGTGGCATTGTCTTTGTTACTCCCATGCCATTTCAGTGAGTGAACCTCATTGCCTAGGACTTACACACCTCATTCCTTTATTTGCGTCTCATTTCAGTGCACAAACTAGACTAAGCTATTATACTGAGGTGTATCTATTTCAGAGAATTTGCAAACAGCCTCATCTCTCCTTTGTACACGTCATTTGAGTAGGCAGACCTCATCAGTAGGGACTTGCACATAGTTTAATGCAACAAATTTATACGGGCAGACCTCACTAGGATGGAACCCCAGTGGGTGGTATGAAGCCCTGCCAATTCACCACCGAACCACAACCCTCTTGATATTTTTCTTAGTCTTTTAGATTTTTTTCTAATTTGCATATGGCTTGGGATAGTATGCTTTGAGCTAGCAATGTGACTCGACTAGGGGAAGCACCATTGAATAGATTAAGGATAACAAAACCAACCATTACAAAACCATTAAACTCCCCTACAAACAAAACAAAATCATTTCAAGTAGTCTCCAACAGGGACTCAATAGCTGACAATGCTAACACAGTATGGATTTGTAAATGGATGCAGTATTAGATCATCTACATTACACAATAGTAAAGCATAAGGAGAAAGCATTTCAAAACCATTAAAATACCCTTTAAACATAACAATGTTATTTCAAAAAATCTCATCTAGCGGCTAAATAGCTGACAAAGTTAACAAACGGAGGATGGATTTGTAAATGCATGTAGGAAAAGAACATCTACATTACTGAACAACGAGCATAATGATAAGCCTTTTCAAAACCATTAATTTTCCCTCCAAAAATAATTATCCCAGTTCTAATAATATCCTTTAAGGAATCAATAGCTGACAAAATCTAACAAATAGAAGATGGATTTGTAAGTGGGTGTAGGAAGAGATCATCTACATCACAGAATGGCAAGCATAAGGAAAGAGCCATGTCAAAACTCCCCTCCAAACATAAGCTACATCTGTATATTTGTACCGAACAAACACAAATAATCTTGCGGGAGATAAATTACAAGAGTATCTACAAATGCATGCCACGGGTGCCAAGCATGGCAAAATGCACATATTTCTGGATTCTTCTGTAAAAGGACCAAGGGAGTTGTCAAATTATTTTATTAAAATTAATCCACACTACCTGCAGTGGGCATTAAAGACACTGTTTTTTGCTACGTCCAGTACCTCAATTGTGTTGAAGTTGCCTATAACGTGTAAGCAAGTAAAAAGAGAAACCATTCCAAAGCATTAAACCCCCCTCCAGACATAGATATACCATTTTAAAAAATGACTTTAAAAAATGACTAGCTCCTATTGGGCGTCTAAATTCCTAGGCTAAGCCCTAGAACGTATTATGAAAAAGCCTTGAAAACCCACAACTCCATACATAGCGGCCAAATCACAACCTTACCTCCTTTTGGGCTTAACTCAAATTTTTGCAACACTGACAACTCAAAAACTAAACAAAAAACTTAAAAAAAAATGAAAGAATAAATAGGTTTTAATGCAGCAGAAAAAGTTTGAAAAAATAGAACAATACAAAGATGAACAAAGACATCACAAGAAGAAGATATTATCATTGTGCTAAGCAAAAAAATAATAATAGTGTCCGTATCTGATCTATGGTCGCATGTCTATGGTGGCGGCTCCGTTCTTAATTTGGGATCGAATCTGATCTACGCTCATTGTCTCTGTCGTGGCACCTTGCTGTAAACTCTTTATGGCCCACCCACATGAAACCCTAAAACATCCGTTGAAAAAAATTGCCACATTCACATTTGAAAACTTATGATAGAGTGACGCCCTAAATTGTAGATTATCGCATGACTGCCTTTGTAAATTGCAGATTACTCCTGAATATTTTTAGAACTGAACTGAAATCAAGCCAAACATTTCTCTTGTAGTGCCACGCAAAGTGCAGAGTTATACACGGTCCAAATTTAACGCTGTGTTAAAATGGGGATCTTAGCTGAGGCAGATAGACACCTGCCTTAATTCACAGAGATAGCTGGTATCATTCACGTAGACAGCTGGTATGACACTGCGCATGGGAATCCCAACACTGCCTCAATTCCTGCAAAACAACACACAACATGAAATCATAGTAGCCAATAAACCTGTTGCAAATAATATTAATTTATTTCTCCGCTTAAAGACCACGCAGATTGCTTATGAAAAACAGAAATATAATTCACATCACAGAAAATGAGATTCACTGATTGGTTGATAGCACAGTGACTAATATTCAGAGGATGCAAAATGAATGCAATAGTCTCCCTCCAAGAGTAATAGCTATCATCAAAAGAATTTTGAATATAAGATTTAGGAGAAGGAAAGGGTAGAAACATTAAACTTTTCATAATATTTTATTATTTTATTGTATTATATTTTATGGAAAAAAATGTTAAGTAAAAAAGTAAAATTATTATAAAAAATAAATCTAGCTACACTTTAAATTTGTTTGTGATTTCTCCAATAATTTGATTTAAATATTTGAAAAATCAATTAACAATTTGAAAAAAAAAAAAAATCATTTTTTTGGTACTTGAAAAATTAACCATTACAAACATAAGGGCTAACATGACTCCCTGTTCATACTGCGATTAGTGGTAATAAAATACTATACATTGATTGATTTTTACTCCATTTAAAATATGCTATGAGGGGTGCCATGGCGGCAACAAAGCAGGGCCTAACTGTGAAGGCTCAACTTCCCATATATTTTTACTCCTTGTGTTACATCAATTTTTTTTTTTTTTTTTTTTCTTTTCCCATTTAATAAGAAGTTATGATGGTTGATTTTTTCATATACAATATGTACACGCTTTGATCATATAATCCAAAACTATATATGTTTATTGATTTTACTTCTAGTATTTATAAGTTACCGTACATTTTCATATTATTATTTATCTAAAAATTAAAACTCTTAATAAAGATAAAAAATAGAACTAATTTTATACAACATATATGCACTCCGATCATATACTCCAAAACTATGTGTGCTCATTGATATACTCCAAAATTATATGTGCTCATTGATTTTATGGGTACTAAAAACTAAAAAAAGCTAGATATTTTCTTATACTTGTTTCATTTTGCATTTTTTTTAATTTCTTCCAACATTATTTTTTCCCTTTATATAAACATTGTTTATATTATCATAAAAAAACTAAATTCAAATTAATTATTTATATATTTTTGGAAGGAGTCTATCGTGAAGCCAACAATATGTGATATCTTGATTAAATAGTAAATAAAATAAAATAAATGGGATTAGGGAATTGAGAGATTTAATTGTCAATAGAATAAATAATCCAGATTAAAAAAGTAATGATTTAATTGCATTTAAGACTCAAATTATATTGAGGAGGTGGCAGATCACAGTTGGAGGGGACAGTTTGCAGAAGGACAAATAGAAGGCGATGGTAAACACGTAGCACCATAATTGATAGGTGTTGACAAAACATGCAAACACTTCTCACCATTATGCATGTAATGGTCTGCATTTCCTTTGATGGTATTCTAAAGTGTTATGCGATTGTCATTGCCCTATTTATGGTGGTGGCAGAGAGTAAACAGGAACAAAATCCTTGTGGCTTCTTGGCGGTACCCTGCTACCTATGAACCCAACCCAATTACCTTTATTATTGTTAATGGTGGCAAAAGATCAATTTCGTATTACCTTTATTGTTGTTAATGGTGGCCTAAGCTTATTTTTATTGTTATTTATTTCACAGACTAAAGATTTCAAGAAAACAAACATGGAAGCGTGATATACTACATTCAACAACATTATTCTAGTGATTGAGAACTCAACAACACCCTAGACCGATCTTGTAGATTTGTCTGATTTCTCCTTTGACAAATTGCAACCAACAGATTAAGACTGTAAGACCTGGTATAAAAAGGCATTTGGAAAATTTATGGCCCAAGAAGCTATCTTGGATGAAGATTATTGGGTGAGTTCTAAACTTCGTAAAATGTTGTTGCTTTCTCTTGATAATCTAACATATTCAACATATGACTGGTCAGTTGTGGTTGGCCTTGTGTTCAATGGTAGACAACAATAGTGTATCTTCAAGAGGGCATGAATGGATGTGCAGTGCACAAAGACATTAAACCTAGAAACATTCTTTCAAACAAGAATTTCAATGTGTGATTTTTATATTAGGTCTCCCAAGGATAAGACTAGAACTGTGCAACACTTGTCCAAGACCAAGCTTAGATTGCCTATGACATCTGCACAGCCAAGTCCTTTTCAAGATAGGATTATTTAGAGATTTTACTTATGATATTGGATCCTATATTTAAGCCTAGGTTTAGTTAGAAATCTTATGTTTTTAGGCCTCAGAGGAGTGCTCATATTGTGTTGAGAGTCATTAGGAATAAATTTAGTGGGTATGCTTGGTTTGCACCAGAAGAGGCAGCCAAGGTTCCATCATGGGGTCACTGTGGAGTGTTGGGACTACTTCTTGTGAATATATGTCTTAATGAATTAGACCAGTGGATGGAAGAGAGGATTTATGAGTCTTATTGGCCTTCAGGTACTAATGTTATATGGAAGGAAGATAACATATAAAATTAGATTATATATTCTCTATAGTGCATTTTTTAGCATCATACTTTTATTTTTAGTTTAAGCATTGCAACTTATTCTAGGTTCATTAGTAAATGGTAATTTAATATTGTTTTGTCATTTCTAAGTTATTCCTAGTTTTTCATACAAAATATATTTTATCTTACCATTATTCTGTTATTGCCATCTTACATCAGTGTATTCATCAATTTTGGAAACTAAGATTTGTTAAGGGTGATAGGGATCCTGATCCACAACCTTGCTATTGAACGATTCATGCGACCTAGTCACATAATAATTTACAAATGAATAAGCTTCTTGAAACAATGGCAGAATGGTATCGATATGCAGACAATTGTAAAAAAGTTACTAGATTTTGATCCTATATTTTTTGGGGATCTCTTGCAAAGCTTTATCCTACCAAGTATAAGCTTCACTCTCGAGCCAAGGTTTACAAGATTAAAATCCATGGAATTTTAAATGCACAAAACACCAGTTGTGGGTGTTGCTATTACCTGCAACATTTTGATAGTAAGCTTGCTGAATCCCCTGTGATGGCTACTTTTTTTCTCTAGTTTTCCTTTCTGTAATGCTTTGAAAAAAGCGCCACAATAAATAAAATGCCAAAAAAAAGTAGGACAAATGATTCGACTGTGGTTCTTGAGCCCTGCACACCATGTCCATGATAAGTTAAATTGACTACTGTAATTTAAAGTTGATTTGATCAAGTGTCCATCACCATTGATCCATGTACCAACCATAATTATCGATATTAAGTGTCATTACTTGTGGCTTGATTCATTTTTGGATTTAGAGCATTAATTACACATTATTACATTAAATTCTATTTTAGGTTAGGCGATGATCCATGTCAAAGTATAGACTCATTTGTAAAATTAGACCCACTCATTCAATATTTACTGATGGTATCCAGGTGAGTGCACAATAAATAATAAATAAAAAAATTAACATTGAGGACCACATGTCAGACAACAAAGGATCTATTTCCATCTTCCTTGTTGTCTTCATAAATGAATTTATTATGATGGATACTATACATGACATCACTAGTCTATTTTATAATAACATGTAAAAGATCCGAGCTAATGTCAATAAAGATAAATGATTTTTTAATGTGTAACTGAACTTTTGAAAAAATATAATTTTTTTGATGCATGAAAAATAATGCATTCTGATTCGTCCAAAAAACAAAGTTTAATCTAGGGTTAAAGCAAATTGAAGGCTTTAGTATACCCTCCGGGAGTAATAAGGAGTTAAATAGTTTTGATCTTTTTAGAGTGTATAAAAAGATAAATAGGATTTCTGCGTTACAACTATGTATCAATTATTTTTTTGATACATTGTAGCTTATATTTCTTACTTCTTGTACTTCAAGTGGTTTTATATCATGTTATCCCAGTCATAGGGGTTCCTTGACTTATTTTCCATAGTCACTATCCAATTTTATGATCACAGGACATTAGCTTAGTGTGTTATTGTCCACCTCAGTGCTAGTGTCCAACAATCACTTTTTTAGTTTGTTATGGGACCTAACCCTTCCTTGAGTCTCTTCTTATGATTTTATCTATCTTTTCATTTTGGTGGCCTACAAATAATCATATTAAATTTGAATTAAAGTTAATTCTATATAAAGAGCCACACAAAGCATTTTACATCTAGTACTTACTACTTTGGCACATAATTACATAAAATCAATGAATAGTATAGTTCAACACTCTACATATTATTCAACAACATACCTAGATTTGCATGCTTGATTAAAGAAGGGCCTAAGAGAAATTCATTCTAGCATATCATGTGTATTGATTATGCATATTCTATAAGGGAGAATTACATGCGATCTGAGACCCCTATCATTGGGGTTAATGTAGGTAGTGTTCAGAATAGTAGGGATTCTGTATTGCATGATCGTAACATCCCACAACCCACCTTTTTTCTTCTTTTTGCATTTGATTTCATTGTCATCTCATGTGTGTAGGTATTCATTAGGGTTTTGAAGAAGATACAACCAAATAGTGACACAAAAATATGATCGAAGACTCTTGAATACACCTAAGAACCTTAAAGCTCCCTCGTAGCAACCCCAGTAGTCTCAGGACCCTTATCCTCGAAAAAACACTACCATGGTGCTTTGGATATTGACACGGTGCGCTATTATCCCTCTAACCACACTAATGTCCTAAAGCAACAAAATCTCTAAATCCAAAAACCAAAGGACTCAAGGCTATCTTCCTGATTTATTTCAACATCATCACTATCTAGAGACATAGGGTTTTACTATAGATAAATGAATCTTTTCCTTACACTCATTATTTTAGGTAAACCAATCAGATTATCTATATTTACCTTTTGTAATTATCCCTTTAGCCCTTTACCAACCTAGTATTTACATTAGTAAACACTTTAAAATTTAAATCATTTGGTGAGCTCGACTTACTTCAAATATTGCTTAATAACCATAATTCCATCATAGAATTTGCCTTCTACATTTTTGTGTATTAAATTAAGATTTATAAACTTTTGATTTTTTTTCTAATTTTTTCACATCCTAACTAATCCATATCAGCCAGTTATTAAGGTTTCATTAATTTAATATATTTTAATTTTTGTTTAAATACCCTTCAAACCCTAGATCTGCATATTAGGTCCTTATATATCCAAACATTGGCTCAAAGGGTTTCAAATCAATTTCTAATTTTCCTGTACTTTGAGCTAAATATATAGTATATATTTTAAACATATATATGTTAGATTATCTTCTCCCCATTGTTTGCCTATTGTTCATTTTTTTACATTCTCTTATGTGGCAAGTTTAAAATGACTTCTTGGGAACCTCTTACCCTTCACCCAATCGACCAATTTCTAAACTTTTCACATAATTATACAAATGAATGGACTAATTTCAAAAAAAATCATCAGCACATGATAATGAACATGATTTTATCTATAATGATGATGCTTATTATTTTAATGATGAATATGATGATTACTATGAGTATAACAATGCAAGGGATAATGAGGCTAAATTAGATGTATCTTCTTCACCTTTTCCAATTCAATTCAAAAAATCAAGTACAAACAATGTTATACCTTTTACAAATTTGCAAACTAAAGTAGATGATATTATTTTGTCACCTTATTTTACATTTCAAGCTCAACATAGTGATTGCATTCCAAATATAGATAATTTAAATCTCTTTAACTCTTCTACTACATGTCACAATATGCCAAATGAAAACATGGTTGTGAGTTTTTCTACCCTTGACCCCATTATTAAACATATTGATAACATGGGCATTCCACTCATAGCTAGTGAAGATATACATTGAATTTCACCTACACATAATTATATGTTACGTAGTCGTAAAAAGCTAAAATCTTCTTTTACTCCTCTTTTTGAGCATGAAAACGATAGTTCTTCCACTCTTACCTCTACAAGTGTATTAAATTCTAATTTTGATGAAACTTGGAATAACAATGATTACTATGAATTTATTGCAAAAAATATTGAGTCTAGTCCTCTCTCTACTTCACCAATCTCTCATGTTGAAATTTATTGCTTATTAAATGCTAATTCAAGAAATAATATGTCTTCGGATAAAAGTGTATAAACTTATGTTCATAGTTTACACAATTTACATTCAAATGATACAAAGGTGTTTTCTATTCCATTAGCATGTGATACTACTTTACCAACTAACAATATAAGAGATACCAATGATTATCCCCCAACCCTCCTTACTACAATAGAACCCATTCCTCATACTAACCTCCATGAGGGTGATAGCCAAGGTCCCTCTGACCAGATCCAAGCTATCACCCCTCCAAATGTTATAGTGAGTAAACCCACTATCTCTACCAAAGTTCTTGATGTAGTGTACCAATGGATAAAATTAATAATAAGATTCAAGGTTTAAACAAACCTCTTTATGATATTAATATACCTTCACAAGAGGTCATCTCTTTGATGCATGTTGTGGGTACTTTACAATAATAAGTACAATGATTCACCTTGGAAAGTAAAGCATACTAATCCTAGGTTGATGATAATGATATTTATGTTAATCATATTCCGTGCAGAATTGTCAATACAAAATTACCTAAGTAGTTTCAAATCCCAATATTACCAAAGTTCACTGGACATGGAGATCCATACTTGCACCTCAAAGCTTATAGAGAGGCTATAACACATGTCACTGGCAGTTTGATCCTCTTAAAAACATTTCCACATACTCTAGAGGGTGAGGTATTAAATTGGTTACCTCGAGTCACATATGAAAGGTTACCTTCACTACACCAGGGTGAGTCAGAAACAACGAATGATTATATTTTACAATTCAAAAACATGTATGCAATAGTTTATCTAATGATCAACAAATTTAGAGGTACAATACATATTTTATAGAGGTATCATTTTCCCTCTTAATGAGAAATTGTTATATGAGACATCCAAAACATTTTGGCATCTATGTTACACAGCTTTGGCATTACAGAAGAAGTTGGGACTAGTTGAGACACATTCAGAGTCATATTTGGATTTTGATCTCTCATAGACACAATCATCCAATATGGTACAAACACCTAATCCACCATAATCAATGAAAAAGTGGAATAGAAACAACCAATCAAGATACTCAATAAAGGCAAAGACCCACTTCACAAAGCATCTCCCACAATGAGTAGATCATAGGACACTAACATAAGGGCTATAAAGTTTTATGATAGAGAGAGGCCTCATGATATCTTATTTAATTATTAGATAGGGGTATAATAACACTTAATTCTACTAATCACCATCCATCAGATCATTTTCACAAAATAAATAATAAACCATATTGTCATTTTCATCAGATTAATGGACATTGGGACAACAACTATTGTGCAATCAGAGATTGTATCAACCAATATGTCAATAGAGGCATTATAGCATTCATATTTGGGGCATCGAGATCTCCATCTCCACATTCTCCTAGATCACATTCATCTATGAGTGATTTATCCCAAGATGTTCCTTTCAAGGATCCATTGCTTATTCATCATATGAGCCACGTGGTTTCTAGGACACCTACTTACAAGATATCTCATGCACCACACATTCAATAGAGATGTCATCTAGTTATAGATACCAACCTACTTATAGAAATATGGTGACAAAATGAAAAACAACTCAACCATCAGTCTCAATACGACAATTGATTAAGATATTTTCCAGAGATCACAAAGACTAGAAAATAGTTTTAGTACAAAAATTGATTAAGATATTTTCCAAATATCATAGAGATCAGAACATAGTTTCAGTATGAAAACCAATTAATATATTTGCAATACATAATGCACAATAGAGCACAACCTTAGTATGACAACTGATTAAGCTATTTGCTATAAAATCTACAAATATAGTCACCAATAGTGTATCATGAGCAATATCAGTTCCAGAGTCTACTTCTACATCTACAAAACATGATCAATATGGTCACTTCTTCACCATGCCATTAGGATTCAAATAGTGCATGCCACAGTTACATGATCAACACTCAGATATATTACGACACTTCCATGACATTAATACTAACAACTAACATTCTTAATCCAACATTTAGGTCTACTCAAGCATCTACATACAGATAAGCAACTAACTACCATTGCTTAGCCAAACAACACATTTCCATATCAACACAAAAATAATGAATCTAATTAAACACATGCAAGTACACAATGCCATAAAATAATATGATAAATAAACAAAATATCAATATAAAAACATGTACATCTATATAACTTGAAATAATTTTTAATACAATGATACAAAGTCACTCAATAATTGGAGCTTGGTCACTAGGACCAGCCTCATCACCCTCACACTCATATACATACACACTAGATCTAGATGCTCTTGTATCCCCTCTAGATCTAGATAGACACCTATGTCTCCATGTTGTATCTTGTAAGATGGCCACCTCAACCAGCACCTATACATGTTCTCACTGTAAATGGTTATAGGCATCCATGATCCTACTACCTACCCTACCCAAAACATCAAGTGTGGGCATAGATCACCTCTGAAGCTCAACACATGCATCGTCTCTATCAACAACTATTCACTTATATACATGAGTGGTAATGGATGATTGATCAAATAGATGGACATGGATGACTGCTACTCCTATAACCCTCTCCACTAACACATCATCTAGAATGTGTCATGTCAACTCTCGCAACACAATCTCAGTAATGGTCTCCCAGTACTTGTCATCTTCTGCATCTATACACACTAAAGCAATGCATTAAATACCCACTCAATAAGTCATTAACTAAACAAAACAAACATACAAATCTATAATAATAATGTACCCTTAACTTCCCTAATGGGTCCAAATCTAGCACATCCTCCACGATAGTCCCACCTCCTATAAATAGTGGCGGTCATATATGTCATCCCTACCATAATACGAAGGTATCTGTAGCCCCCATGCCATATACATTGGGTATCTCTATCACAAGATCTTGTTACGTCATTGGATTATATCTAACTCACCCATTATGGGTCTTGATTTTCTACCTAGCCTTGCTAGGGCCCAAGAATTCCTCAACCGTACCCATGGTGTAGGTGGCACATCCTAGATCATACCAAACTATCATGTCACCCACTGATACTAAAATATATAATTTTTTTTGGCCCAATGATTATGAAAGCAACAACTCACTTGAATCCATCTCAACTAGATCCCATCCTTGGGCCACACCTAAAATTCCCTACAGGGCCCACAAATAATATCTTTAGCTGTCACCTAATCTATCACCCATCGATAATGCATCATGTTCCTTGATTGCATGGGAGATGTGCTAGTCCATCTCTCTATAATTAGCTATGAGTGTACCCAATCTGCACATGGAAACCCCTCAGTTCTAGCAACTATAATGTGTTCATAGGCCTAAGAGTGTAATAATGTAGATGATCCTATCCCACCACCGCACAACTCTTGAGTAAAATGGTACAAATCCTAATACATGTGGGCTAACATAGTATAACCCCATGAGTACAAGGTTCCATGTTCCTCTATATCCAACACAATCCTATGCATCTTGTATGAAATAGACACACCACTCCCATCCACAACAACAAATGATTTCAATAGCACTGCCAAAAACTTATGCAATTGTGGAACACTAGTTGTAACTATAACATATAGTAACATACCACTGCTACTCCCTCGATGATAGGACACCCCATGTATGGTTGAAAAATACCTTGAGGCCCGGTCTATAGCTCTATCTCTAGTAACCTCTTATAATACAACCCTATGACCAATAATGGGCACTCTTAGTATCCTATAAATAACCTCCAAAGTGATAATAATCTCCTTGACGGGAAACTAAAAAGTATAAGTATTAGTATTCCACTGCTCACTCAATGCATTCATCATATGACAATCCTAGGGAATCAATGAAAGTGAGGCCATGTATCCCAAACTAACCCTATCAATAACTACTCTCTCATCATCTGAAAAAGGTAGCTTGCGTAAGCACTCCATCATTTGAGCACTACGAAACTCCCTCATATGCATATCCACTTATAAAATCACCCAGAACATTACATTAACATCCCAAAATGATAGATATACATGATAAAAAAATTATTAAATGAAAACTAGAATCCAAAATTATAGTATTTAATCCATTGGACACTAGTGCCACACATATGACACTAGCACTAGATATTAGTGCGGTCCTTGGATCGTAGTACAGTAACCCAAGACACTAGTGTGGTCCTAGGGACACTAATATGACCCTCCCAAAAAGGGGCCCTAACCTAGTTAAATGACATTGAAAATGATAAAAAAATTAAAAAACTTTTCAAACACATGAAAAATGATAGGTTCCTTACTAGGTTGACCTCTTCCTCAGTGTAGATGAATGCCTCCACCTCCTCATAACATGTTACATTCGCTCCTTATCTCATTGACATATTTACTAGACTTAGAGAAATAATTCTATCAATTCAAAAGGTTCAAATGATTTTTGAAATCAACTAATTAACCTATTCAAACTATGTTTTAAAAATGCCACCTACCTAAAGTTGAACTTGTGCACAAATTTTGCTAACTATTACTAAAATATTCCAATCATTATATCTCAATAACTGTAGCTCTAAATTTTGATCCATTTATTATGTGTGAGACTCGATGATGACATCCTCTGCTATGTACCAGTGACACCTTTATCCCAATCAATTTGATTCTACAAATGATAAAACTCATACTTCCTTAACAAACTCACTATAGACTGTAGGTCTATCTTCAGGCCTAGTTTACAAATGATTCCTTTACAATCACCAAAATAATAAATATTATACTCACATTACCAATGCTAACTATCACTAATGTACATACTGATATCACTTTTAGTTTGACACCTTTATCATAATTTTGGTTCTCTCACCAAAAGGGGGTATATATACACTATTCACACCGATATTGTTCTACTTAGACACATAGTTTGACTTAGAATTCCTATTTTAGATATTTAGATATGCAGTGGCTTAGATAATCATATACATATATTGGCTTAGATACACAGTTTCCTTATCTAAACATATAAATACATAGTTTGACTAAAATTTATAGGGTTCTAAAATCTTGTTAGATATTGGTTTAGACTCTCAAACTTTACACATGATTTAGACACAGGTCAAAACTTAGATTATGACTATGGGGTCATGTATATGATACACCATCCATATATATACATGCAATTTCATACACATGATACACAACTACATTACCCAGATATCAGGTTTGGGGGCATGATGTAGGGCACATGTCCTTGATTCCATAGGATTCCACCAGGTTACATAGCTAGAATGAAAAATTATACCATTCTCTATGTTTAAGTTACCAAATTACACTTATATTGTCACTAGAATGTTACTAAGATTTCACTAGATTGGGTCATATGGCTATCTATAACGGTTGATCAATAGTTTCTCACTGGACCTAGATTATGCAAGTTGAGTACATTTTTGGCCTTCAGGCATAGATTAATTCTCAGACTCAATTCACATATTAGAGAAAGGGAAGCAAGTATTATTACTCCAAATTCACATATTACTTCTTAGACTCAGTTCACATATCAAAGTGGGGGCAAGCAGGGCTTGTTCCTCCACATTCATAGATTACTTCTCACGATCAATTCACATATCAAAGTGAGGTCAAGTAAGGCTTGTTCCTCCATATTCACATATTACTTCTCAGACTCAGTGCACATATTTGAGTGGGGGAAAGTAGGGTTTATTCCTCCACATTCATAAATTACCTCTCAGACTTAATTATATTTTAGAGTGGGGGCAAATAGGGCTTGTTTTTCCACATTTATAGATTACTTCTTAGACTCAGCTATGTATAAGGGTAGGGACAAACAATGATTTATTTCTCACAATCTAGATGGTTACTTAGATTTAGTATAGGGGACACCCACATTATGGATTTCCTCTTCACAACTAACATTCCATATGCTTGTTCACTTCTTTGGCCTGGGTCTAGATTACATCCACACATGTAAGTACATGTACATGCATTTTATTTTATTTTTACTCTAGTATTTTCATTTCCATTAAAATTACTAGAATAAAGGTGGGCAAATGTACCCTCCCTTATTTGGTCAAATAAACACAAGTACTATGTCTTTTATAGCTCTTTCATAGGAGGTTCTTAATGATGAATATGGGTCTTGTTCACATGGTCACTTTGGTATTTATTATGGCTCATCTTTCCTACTTGATACACCTCTAGTGGTTTTATATCATGTTATCCCAAATATAGCCCCCTGGCCTATCTACCACATTCACTACCTAGTTTTATGACCATAGGACATTAGCACGACTTGGACACTAATGTAGTGTGCTAGTGTCCACCTCAATGATAATGTCCAATAGTCACTTTTTAATCTTGTTACGGGTCTTAACCCTTCCTTGAGTCTATTATGATTTTATCTATCTTTTCACTTAGCTTTCAAACAAGCATCTTACATTCAAATTAAAGATCCTTCTATATAAAGAGCCACACAAGGCATTCTACATCTAGCACTTACTACTTTAACACATAATTACATAAAATCAGTCAATAGTATAACTCAACACTCTGCATATTAATCAGTAACACACCTAGATCTGCATGTTTGATAAAAGAAGGGCCTAAGAGAAAGTCATTCTAGCATATCTAGAATGTTGATTATGCATATTCTCTAAGGGAGAATTATATGTGATTTAAGACCCTTATCATTGGGGTTAATGTAGGTAATGGCCAGAATAATAGGGGTTTTATATCACATGATTGTAACATCCCACAACCCACCTTTTCCTTTTTCATTTGATTTGGTTATTGTCTCATGTGTGCATGTATTCATTAGGTTTTTTAAGAAGATACAACCAAATAGTGACATAGAAAGATGATTGAAGACTCTTGAACACACCTATAAAACCTTAAAGATCCCTTGCAGCTTCCCCAATAGTCTTAGGACCCTTGTCTTTAAAAGGACACTATTGTTGTGATTTGGACACTAGTATAGTGTGTTACTATCCCTTTGACAATGTTAATGTCCTAAAGTAACAAAAGCTCTAGTTCTAGAAACCAAAGAATTCCAACCTATCTTCCCAACCTATTTCAACATTGTCACTATCTAGAGAAATAGGTTTTTACTCCAAATAAGAGAATATTTTCCTTACACTCACTATTTTAGGTAAATAAATTAGATTATCCATTTACAATATTTATCTTATGTATTCAACTCTTTAACAACCTAGAATTTACATTAGTAAACACCCAAAAAGTTAAATCACGATCTTTTAGCTTTTTATGAAACAAAAGATACTACTTTGGAGAAACTTGATAAAGTCAAAAAAAAATTGAATAGTTTTTTTGATAAAAAAATATGAAAAATAATTTTTAAAGTTGGTGATCATGTTCTTTTTTAGGATAAAGCACATGAAGATGTTCAGAAGTATCACAAGTTTGATTCCCTATGTCTATAACCATATAATAGTTGTTGTACTTGGTATAAATGCTTTCCATTTTCAAGACTTGGATGGTAATTGGATGTGTCATGAAGTCAATAGTCACCATTTAAAAATATTCTATGATTTCTTCTTCTTTAGTTTTGTTTTTATTTTTTTCCTTTCTTTTATTTTTCTCCTTTTTTTCATGTTTCTTTATTTGTTTTCTTGTTTTAGATTATTTTTATTGTTAATCTTATTTCTATTCAATAATGTTCATGAAAGATGCAATTATTCTTGGTATAACTTAAGTTGAAAAAAATCCACATGTTTGTAAGAATTCTTTATCACATCAATATCTAGGTTATCTAATTTTTTAATAATCAGTTGAGAAAAGTTTAATATTGGAATATTGATTGTTAAAAGTAAAACGTATCCTCAAAATTTGTATTTTAAATTATTATAGTTGTGCTCATCCAAACAAAATTTTCATACTAAATATTTCCCATTCTTTGTACGATGCTAGTTGATAAATCTATTTATATTTGTGAAAATTATAAAAGGGTTCATGCTTAGTTTCTTATGAAATAGTTTTACATGGATTACACTCGTAAGTTTTAAAAATTTATTGAAATCCAATTTTGTATATAGAATTGGTCTGTAAGGTCACCAATGTTGTCCCAAATTTTTATACCATAGTGAAAAATTTAAAATTTTGAAACTTGTTTAATATTCTCTATTCTATTGCACTAATTAACATCTAATACAATGAACTATGTTTATTATACATGGCAGGGGCCAACTTACTTTACATACATATTTTTCATTACATTTATTTGATTGTGTGTTGATTATTAATCTTGATTATTTTTAACACATTAATCAATAATCACCTATTTATGAACGTTCAAATATTGTTGACATGAAATTTCACTTTGACAAATGGTTATTAGGAATAATAGGTTTATAAATGCAATGAAATTTGGCTCTATATGATGTTCATGTCAATTTAAATTTTTTAGCTCCGTCAATAATAAGATGTAAGCAACAGTTGCCAATGATAAATATTGAAGAAGATAATTTACTTAAATGTTTCAATGTCATATTTGGTTGAGATAAGTATTCTTAATACCAGTGAATATCATTTACATAATTGATACGTGTCATCAATCCCTTTATTTAATTAACTAAGTTTAGTTGATGTCATACCAAATTAGGGTCAATGTCCAATGATAGTCTACAATAAGGTATAAAAGACAAGGACTAATAGCTATTTATTTGGGGGTGGTTTTGGATCATTTAATCTTAAAGATCTAATCTACTTGCATGAATGAAAATCTACTCTATTACTTGTGAAGAGAAACACACTTGTTGAATTAGAAACAATCTAATTTGCTTGAAGGAAACACACTTGTTACAAAATAAAAAACACACTCTAATAAAATGGAAAATACTCTTTGCTTGTGAATGAAAAATACTGATAATCAAACATACTTGTTGATCAAAAGAAAGCACACTCTAGTCTAGTTACAAAATTGAATTTACTTGAAATTGAAATGTTTTCAGAAAAAAATGATAACAATGTTGCAAATAATAAATTGAAAGTGAATGCAAACATAAATAGAAAGACACATGAAGGTTACCAACTTATTAACATAAAGATTGAAATATTTAAAAAAGACACAACATAAAATACCATAAAAAATCCTTATTCTTTGGTTAGGTGGGCCCTTGTTCTTATTTAGAATATGATGTGGATCAACACTTAGCTTTGTATAAATTTCATCAACTTCTCATTACTTATTAAAAATGATTAAAATCTAAAAAAAATAATTAATAGCTATATGAAATCCATGCTATATCTAACTCTATTAACTCCCAATCACACTCTACTAACTCTCACAATGAATAAGAAGGTTGTATATATAATACAACTTCTTTAACAAATTATTGTTGGAAAGTAACAACTTGATTTTCCAATCCTAACAACCTAACAACTCAGATTTCTTATTCTAAAAAGCTATCAAATTAGTTTGAAACTAATTTACTAACCTCAACAAACTAATAAATCAATTTAGAAACCAATTCTTATTCTAAGATAATAAATAACAAATTTAGTTCTTACAATAACTCTTATATGTATGATATTCGTAGTAGTTGGATTACTATGAATATATTTACTTATTTATAAATACCTATTTTTATAAATATATCACTTTCTGAAAAATTATTAAAATCATTTTTAGAGGTTCTTTTCCTTCATGTTTTCATAGTTGCTAAATTGTGTATCTAAAAAAATTTATTTATAGAATTTTTATAAATAGAAAGTCTAGAATACAAGTTCCAAAACATTCTTTTATACCTCTTTTAGCCTACCAAACTTCAAAATCCATTTTTGCATCCTCAAATCAAATTCTATGTAACTCTAGAGCTCGACTGATGTATTTCAGAGATAGACTGATGAACTCTAGAGTTTCGACTATGCATGTATAGAGCCCACTAAAATACTCATAACTTTTGCATACAAACTCATATCAAGATGATTATTTTTTGAACTTGTATATATTTATCAAGAAGAATTTGAATATAAAATTATATTCATGATTAGAGATGTTCTTGATGAATATTTTTACTATTTTACATAACCTGTCAAATATGTCATTACATATTCACATACTAAAACATCAAACAAACCAACACAAAAACACATATTATTTTTGGTTGATACAAAGGTATTTGAATTTTTTATATAATCATGCATAAATAATACATCCATATCAATAACAACTGAAGAACTTTGAAGATGATTTACATTGGACTTTGAAGTTAGTGAGGATCTCTAGAGTTACATGATGATTGTTCTTAGTTTTGTCTTTGAGAAATTCAAACTTTGTTAACTTCCTTGATGACTCATTTCAACCTACATGTACAACATTTGACATATTTTCCCAAAAAATTGTTATAAAATAGTAACAATATAGACTGCAATGACTTATAAAGAATAGACTAGGTACATATTCTATATTTCATTCTAAAATAAGCACAAGTTCTTAAACTACATCTAAGTTCACTTTTAGATCATGGTTTATGTTGTTGAATAGGGAGTCCATTTCAACCCTAAGGTAAAAATAAAGTTATCAGGACATTTTTAACATGAAATATTTACCTTTACAATGGTGGGACAAATTTTAACCACTTCCCCTATTTGTGGCATGTTTTTGGGAAGTGGGCATGATTTAAAGGTGTTGAGAGAATTAGGGGATTATGTGGTTGAAAAATCCCTTATTTTTGAACTTATTTTGTGGGGATATGGTTATCTCTATGGTTATGATGTATTTTTCAAGGGATTTTGAAAAGTATAAATAGGGGTGAGGGGTAACAGATTATTCATTGTATTTTGCATCTCATTTTGAGCTCTGTAGTTCTCTCTTCAGTTGGTGTGATCGGGTTTGAGGTGTGGCTTAGCATCTCAAGAATTCTGGTGTGAATTCAGGTTGGAGAAAGTTATCTTTGTAAGATGTTCTTGTTGAGAGTTGTCTTTACTCTTGTTTATAATATTAATGAGAGCTTCTTGGTGGATGTAGCCCACATTGGGCAAGCCATGTTATATCGGTGTTATGTGTGTATTTGTTTAGATCTAAATTTTCCTCCATATGTATTTGTTGCTATGATTTTGAAAAATGAATTTTATGTTACATTTTACTGCATAATTAATCACTTATTCCTAACAACTAGTATCATAGATAACTTTAGTGGTTTTGCTAAAGTGGTGAATCATAGGGAAAGATATTAGCTTGAGTGGGAGCTATGGTAGATAATGGTAGATCTAGAGTTGAAAAATTTAATGGATAAAATTTAAAATCATGAAAGATGCAGATGGATGATTACTTGTTTTAGAAGGATATTCATCTCCCTTTGATGAGAAAAATAGGCTAACCTTCAGGTATTAATCAAGTAGATTAAGATTTGCTCGATAGGAAAGCACTAGGAGCCATACAGTTGCACCTTGGATCTTTGGTTACCTTCAATATTTCAGAAGAGATAACCACATTTGGTTTGATGAAGAAATTAGGGGAGTTATATGAAAAACTCTCTACCTCTAATAATTTTTTTTGATGAAAAGGTTATTTAATATGAAAATGTCTAAAAATAGTTCTGTAACTGATCATTTGAATGATTTTAATACTATTGTGAGTATGCTAACTTCTGTTGGTATTAAATTTTAATATGAAGTTAAGGCTTTATTGATTTTGTGTTCCTTACCTGATAGTTGGGATAACCTAGTTATGGTTGTGAGCAATGTCATCCCTGCTAAGGGAAGTTTAAAGTTTGAGGATGTTATAGGTGTGATTCTTAGTGAGAAAATGTGAAGGAAGAGCACTAGGGAATCATATTCAAGGAAAGATTTGATAGTGGAGACTAGAGGGAGAAAAAAGGATAGAAGCAAAGAAAACTATGGAAATTTAAATATAAATCTAGAGCCAAGATGGTGTGCTAGCACTGTAGGAAAGTGGACACCTAAATAAGGCATGTTGAGAACTTTGGGACAAAAAGACCAAACATGAGGAGACCAAGGAGATAAATATGATAATATGTATTGTTAGTCAGGATGCTTTAATTATTTCCTTGGATAATGTTTCTAAATTTTAGGTATTAGATTCAGGAGCTTGTTTTCATGCCACCCCACATAGGCATCATTTTACTGACTATGTTCAAGGAGATTTTGGACATGTTTATCTTGGTGATGATGAACCATGCAGTATAGTAGGAAAAGGTTATGTTTAGGTGAAAATGTAGAATGCAAATACATGGCTAATAAAGGATGTCAGACATGTGCCATAGTTAAGGCATAATTTAATATTAGCAAGGTAGTTGGACAGTGAGGGCTATTCGGTGTTGTTTATAGTAGACTCTTGAAAAGTTACCAAGGGTGCTCTTGTGGTTGCAAGAGGTAAGAAATTTGGAACTTTGTATTTGACTAGTAGTGTTGATCACTATAATTTATTTGTTATAGATGGAGATGCAACTTTATAGCACTATAAGCTCAATCATATGCACTGAAAGGGCATGGAGATCTTGAAATACAAGTTGGCTAGATTGAAATAGGTTGATTTGGACTTTTGTGATGATTGTGTGTATGGGAAGTAGAAGCAAGTTAAGTTCCTGAGGGTTGGACCTATAAAGAAGGAAAATAAGTCAGAGTTGGTTCACTTAGATGTATGGGAGCTAGCTCAGGTATCTTCTATCATTGGTTCAAATTATTACGTTACATTTATTGATGATGCAACTAGAAAAGTTTGGGTTTATTACATTAAGAAGAAATCTGATGTATTTGAAACATTCAAAAGATGGAAATTTTTAGTTGAGAATGAAACAAGTCTCAAGTTGAAATGTCTCAGGTCAAATAATGAAGGTGAGTATTGTAGAAAAGCATTTGATGATTATTGTTCACATAATGAAATTCATAGGAAAAAGATGAGTCTAGAGATGCCATAGGAGAATGGAGTGTCAAAGACGATGAACATGACAATCATGGAGTGTACTAGAAGTATGAGGTTGCATGCAGGGTTTCCCCTAATGTTTTGGATAGAAGTAGTTAGTACAATGGTATATCTGATTAACAAAGGACCTTCAGTGACTTTAGATGGAGGCATGCTTGAAGAAGCTTGGTCTGGTAAGAAAGTTAATTATTATTTTTTTAGGGTCTTTGGATGTGAGGCATTAGTTCATGTTGCTAATAAAGATAGGACCACATTAGAAGCTAAGTCTGAGAGATGCACCTTTATTGGTTATGGTAAGGATGACTTTGGTTTTTGGGTTTGGATTCTTAGAGACAAGGAAATATTCTGGTCTAGGGATACTATCTTTAAAGAAAAAGTCATGTATAAAGATCAATTGCAAGAACAAGAAAAAAATAAATACACAGTGTTGAATGATATTACGAATGGTAAGGAGACAACTCAAGAACCTCCTACATAGGAACCCTAAACTCCTGTAGTAAGAAGGTATTCTAGGGTAAGAAAATCTCTTGAATGTTTTTCTCCATCTTTGAGTTATTTGTTACTTATTGACAATGGAGAACCAAATGTTTTGAGGAAGTAATGCAGGCGAGTGCTAGGGAGAAGTGGGAGTAAGCCATGGAAGAGGAACATAGTTATCTCATGGAGAATTAGACGTGGGATTTGGTGAAGCTACCTAATGGCAAGAGAGCATTGCAGAACAAGTGGGTGTACAAAATCAAATAAGAGGATGGAGGAAAGAAAAGGTACAAGGTCCAGTTGATGGTTAAGGGGTTTACACAAAAGAAAGGTATTGATTTTGATGAGATTTTTTCTCCTATTGTTCAAATGACTTCTATTAGAATTGTGCTTGGTATAGTTGTAGTAGAGGATTTGTGCTTTAAACAATTAGATGTGAAGACTACATTTCTTCATTGTGAATTGGAAGAGGAATTATATGTGGAGCAGCCATATGGTTATGAGGTCAAAGGAAAAGAGAAGTTGGTGTGTAGACTAAAGAAGAACTTGTATGGCCTGAAACAAGCTCCATGAAAATGGTATAAGAAGTTTGAAAATTTTATGTTAGAAAAAGGTTACTCCAAGTGTCATTCTGACCATTGTGTGTATGTCAAGAGATTTGAGGATGGTAATTATATTATCCTATACTTGTATGTAGATGACATGTTGGTTGCAAGAAAGAACATGCAATAGATTCAAGTACTCAAGAAGCAGCTGGTGATTCCTTTTCTATTAAGGATTTGGGTGCAGTGAAGTAAATCCTTGGTATGAGGATAACTCAGGATAGGAAGGAGAAGAAGTTGATCTTATCCCAAGAAGAGTACGTGAAGAAAATTTTGGAGAAGTTTAATATGCAGGATTCTAAGCCAATTAGATCTCTTTTGATAGGCCATTTTACATTATCAAAGGAGCAATATCCCAAGATAGAAGAAGAAAAGCTAAAGATATCCAAGGTACCTTACTCATCGATGGTTGGTAGCCTAATGTATGCTATGGTTTGTACTAGGCCAAATATTTCCCATGTAGTGGGAGTAGTAAGTAAGTACATGAGTAATGCATGTTATGAGCACTGAGAAGTAGTGAAGTGGATTCTTTGATATTTGAGAGGAACCATGGGAACAACATTGTGATTTGGTGGATCAAACACCACTTTGCATGGTTATGTGGACTCAAATATGGCTAGGAATGTTGATAGAAGGAGTATGATAGGTTATGTATGTACTATCAATAATACATTGGTTAGTTGGATTTCCCATATATAGAAGGTTGTGGTTTTATCAACCATAGAGGCTAGCAAGGAGATGATTTAGTTACAATAGTTACTTTATAAATTGGGGCATAAGTAGAAAGTTCATGGATTATATAGTGATAGTTAGAGTGATATACACTTAGCCAAGAACTCTATTTTCCACTCGAGGATGAAGCACATATAGTTGTGGTATCATTTCATCAGGACAACTTTGGAGGAAAACATGGTGAAGCTAGAGAAGATACATATGAGCCAAAATCCTACAGATATGATGACTAAGGTAGTCATATTGGATAATTTGAGGTTATGTTCAACTTTGGTTGGTCTTCATGAAGATCATGGAGGAGTGCCAAATTTTGTTCAAGGAGAAACAAACTCCAAGTGGGAGATTATTGAATATGGAGTCCGTTTCAACCCTAAGGTAAAAATAAAGTTATCAGGACATTTTTAACATGAAATATTTACCTTTTACAATGGTGAGACAAATTTTAACCACTTCCCCTATTTGTGGCATGTTTTTAGGAAGTGAGTATGATTTAAAGGTGTTGAGAGAATCAGGGGATTATGTGGTTGAAAACTCCCTTATTTTATGCCGTATTTTGTGGGGATATGGTTATCTCTATGGTTATGGCACATTTTTCAAGGGATTTTGAAAAGTATAAATAGGGGTGAAGGGTAACACATTATTCATTGAATTTTGCATTTCATTTTGAGCTTTGTAATTCTCTCTTTGATCGGTGTGATCAGGTTTGAAGTGTGGCTTAGCATCTCGAGAATTTTGGTGTGAATTCAAGTTGGAGAAAGTTATCTCTGTAAGAGGTTCTTGTTGAGAGTTGTCTTGTACTCTTGTTTATAATATTATTCAGAGCTTCTTGGTGGATGTAGTCTACATTGGGTGAACCATATTATATCGGTGTTATGCATGTATTTGCTTATATCTGAATTTTCTTCCATACATATCTGTTGTTGTGATTTTGAAGAATGAGTTCCACATTGTATAATTAATCACTTATTCCTAACATATGCAATGAAAAATGATATCATTTGTTGATATAATAAGTCACTTTATAAACTCATCAATAATTTTATATGTTAATTTTGAATACATTCTACCATTCACCATTTTTTGTGAGATCAAACACTTTTTGTATTAATTAATTTCTACATTATGATCACTTTTGATTGTATTGAAAAAACCATGATCTTGGTAAATAGGTTTTAATCTCCGTTTTCTATTTTTCCTCACATGCATTCTAAGGATATAATTCATTTATATCTTAATTTGATTTTAAGTTATATAAAATCCTAAAACCTATGCTAAGCCCTAAAACTTAATATCCATGTAAACTTTCTAAAGACCTAACACCTAAGCAAGTTCATAAGTACTTATTGAGCTATGGCCATGCTTTCCATAAAACCCAAACAGGGTCTTTCGATTATAATTGGTTTCAAATAAGCATGGTGAGTGTTTTGTTGTATAATTTAAATCATGGTCATCTTTGGATGGCACATACATTCGAATTGATTATATTGCTTCAAAGCTAGATTTACCTCTTCTCAAGCATGTTGGGAAGTAAATGCATATTTGACACCTTTCCACATTCAATAAATTATGGACATGTGGTATACTCAATTATTATGTTTGCATTTATTCATTTTCTTAGATTGATTCAAGTTTCACGTCGAAATCACATTAGGAAAGTCGTCTATTTTTTATTATTTTTTTGATATTTATGGTTTTTATCTTGTTATTTGTAATTTTGAAAGCATTTTTGAGATTTTTAATTAGTATATAAGTTTCTGGGTAACTTTTAGAATTTATTTTCAAATATTTTGGGCTATCTTGTACATAATTTTGAGAACATTTAATATGTTTTTATCACAAGTAAGATCCCACATGTCGTTGGTTTTATTAGATTGATTCAAGTTTCATGTCGAAGCCACATTATGAAAGTCATCTATTTTTTATTATTTATGTGATATTTGTGGTTTTTATCTTGTTATTTGTAATTTTGAAGACATCTTTGAGATTTTTAATTAGTATATAGATTTTTAAGTAGTTTCTAAAATTTATTTTTAAATATTTTGGGTTATCTTGTACATAATTTTGAGAACATTTAATATATTTTTATCACAAGGGCCCATATATCTTTTTAATTTGTGAAGTTTTGAAAGATTGAAGAATTTAAGATTTTATGTGTATTGAGAAAATGAATTTTTAGGTTTGATATTATTTTTTTTCAAAACAAATTCTATTACATACATTTTTTGAATATTTATAAGATTATTATGGTTTGTTTTCAGTATGTCACATGCCATTGATTTTCACATTCATTTATATTTTTTAGGTATAATACAAGGTTTTTATATTTAAGTCATTAATCTATGATGTTCTGTAAGGTGATGTTAGTGTTAAAACTTATAGTTGTAATTTTTTTCTTTTGTATCGAAGATGTAAATATTTATACATGAAACTTCTCTGTGTTATTATTGTTGATAGATATTTTATGGGTGCAATATGCTAATATATAAGAATAATTGTAACTACTATTTACAATATGAATGTATTGTTTTTAACATGCAACAACTTTCTTTCTAAGATGTTTTTCTTTATTATCATTGTATTAGGTTTTAATAAAACCTATTGTATTGATTTTCAATGCAAACATGAAGTGGGTTTCAACACAAATCTTGAAGAGGTTTCAATGAAAGTATTAGTTGAGCTTTAGGATATTATTTTCATAGTTTCAATTTTGTTTTAAATACTGATTGGTTTCTCAGTGCTTGATCATTGGAAAACTTAAAATATTCAATTTTAGTATTTGAAAATAGTGGTATGATTAAATTTGTTTGGTCCATGCATGCACGTTTTAGGTGGTTGACTGAGCACTTTTATATGATTTATATAATAAATATTTCTTGGGTTATCCTCAAGTTTTCAAAATGAATCTTCAATCCTTTGGCCCATATATTTAAAGTAGTATATAAATGGGTTTTATTTGAAATTTAACTTTATGGAGTCTTAAGATAAAGATTATAAGTCTTTAATATCATGGGTATGATTAATAAATTTGTATACAAAAGTATTGGTGTATTGAAAAGGTTGTGTGAATGGAAATATAAAATGAAACTAAGCTAACAAATCATTTACAAATGAAATTTAATATAAATTCAATTTAACTTTAGGATAGAGAAACAAATAAAAGGAAATAATAACACACACTTATAAAATCGAAGTACTGTGAGCCTCCTTCATTGTGATTAAAAGTGAATTTCTCTTTGAATATGATTTCTCAATCCTTCTACAATTCAAAGGAGAATTAGACAATTTTTTGGTATGTAAATGAACCTTTGATGGATTGGATTCATTTGGATTCACTTGAAAATTTGATAGCACTTCATTAACATAAGTAAGGATGACGAAGGTGACAGCTTGCATGTAAATTTTTAGGCATCAAAAGTTTGATCAGACAGAGGAAGATTATTTAAATATTTTTAATTATTCAAATAATCAATGGTGGAGTATTAATACTCATCTATGAGGATGATGTCTAATTCCATAGGTTGAGAGGAAAGGGGAGTTGGTTGAGTGAGTCATTAAGAACAGGTCAAGAAAGTTGAAATATTCTAAGGTGACTCACAAGGTGATTGATTAAGTTGAGGAAGATGGTTGAATGAGTCAACACATGATTGAGATAAATATGGAAGATGTTTGGGTGAGGTGAAAAATATGATTTTAATTATTTTTGAAATAAAAAGGTGTGCATAATTGATTAATTTAAGAATTATTCAATTATTTAAATTTTGGATAGGAAATAATGTCAATTTGAATTCAAATTATGGAAGAGAAAGTGTTAGCATGTAAAATTTAATTTAGACACTAAATGGTGAAATTAGGTGTCTATATTTTTCCATCTTTGAAAGGGTGTTGCGAAGCAATATCATTTTGAAGGATAGTAAAGTAGAGCATTGATGATTGTGGAGAAAAAGTTATCCTAGAGAAATAAACATGATTGGGATGATGCCCCATTAAGCATTCATGCATGAAAGTGAGGAAATGCTCAAAATTAATAAAGATGAGAAAGTTGTCATAGTGAATAATTAAAGCTGTGAAGAAATTGAAGTACTAAAAATGATACTGTACTTGTAAGATGGAAATATGTGTAAAATTATTTTCCCCTAGAGAATACATTAGAAAAATATATTTATTGTTTGTAGACTACATGCTTGGATGATACTCAATGCTTAGGGGTCACACAAGCATATGTGAAAATGATATATCCTGATGATGATACGCTGTGGACCATAGAACAAAAAATATAATTTTTGTGATGTGTGATGAAAGTTTGCAAATTTAATAGTTGCAAGTATTGATAAAGATGTTTAGCACTTTGATTAAATGATGATATAAAATTTAGATGAAATGACTTGGATATATGATGGTGGCTGAAGTAACCCTAGAGACCTTGTGTCTCTAAGCATTACCTACATAATTTATCATAAACATAATCCATTTGGAGATATCAGGCTAGATGTAGTTCTCTCAATATGGGAAGAGATATGAAGTGATGATGTAATATAAGATTGACCCATGGATTTTATTAACCCACTTATGATAATGATTGTATATTATGATTGGTTATGATGATGAATTGATTTGACCCCAAGCAAAAATATATGTATGGAGTGGATTAGGAATGATATATCTCGAGATAAGTTGTGCATTTTGAGGTGATCCCAAGCAACGATATATGCAAGGAGTGAAATTTGAGAACTATATATCTTGTTGAAAAAGCTACAAGCTTAGATTGAATTCGCTGAATTACTGATTGAGTGATTAAGTGATGGAAAAAGGATGGATGTTGTAATTTTATTAGTCCCAATTGATAGGTGCAGGAGATTAAAAGGAAAGAGTAGGAAATGATTGGGGATTATTGACATGCAAGAATAAAAAAAGAATTCAATTTACTACATGGATTAAACACATGATTGGATTACATGGAGTTGATTTATTAATAAGATATAGAGGTTATTATGGGATGTATGGGGCACAAAAAAGTTTTTACTTTTAAATGCTTAGGAAATGTCAGGAAAACAATTTCGTAGTTTCCATAATGGTGAATTTGGCATCGATTATGGTGACTTTGTTGAAGAGAATGATGAATACCTTAAAAAATCAAAATTTTCAATAAGTGAGGTGTATTTATTCATGTGGGTAATAAATTCATCCAGGTGGGTGGTAAATTCATCTCAAAAGCTTAGTTAAATAGAAGTGATGAGCCCTAATAAATTGATGTGCTCGATTATGGGATTATGAATGTATTTGAGATGGATAATGAACATGGAAATATTAAAATAATGTCCATTTAAAATGTGGTAGGAGAGAGAACATGGACTACATCCTCTAAGCGCTTTGTGGGTCAGTCTTTTTAGCACATCATGGGTCTTCTGAGGAGTAAACCACAATGACTTTGTCTGAGATGGCACATAGATTCTTGATCTAAAGATGTGAGATGGTTTGATAGCTACTTTTATTTATTTACTTTTCTTTGGATCTCCACCAATAATTCCAACATTAATAATCAAGTAAGAGTTGAACAACCTAGTTTTTGATATTACACATGACAATATGTGCTGATGATATAGAAAAATCATGATGATTATTATGTTATACACGTAATAATGATAGAGTTACAAGTGCAAGACTTAGAGAATCATGACATGAAAGATTATAATAATACTATTTTTAATGCTCATAGTGATCTAGACATAAGAAGTAATAATAAATAGAAGATAAAAAGAGACATTTATATTAATGAAAACCATTTAAGTAAATCAAACAAGGAAGTGAATAATAAACTATACAAGCAAGTAAATAGAAAACAAGTAAACAAATGACTATACAAATAAGTAATAAAATGACTTTTTGAATGTCCTCAAGGTTAGAATAGAACCATTCAATATATGAGATCCTTGACAATGTTGAACCATTAGATGAGTAATCTGTGTAAGGGATGACTAGAGAACCTAACTAAGGACAATGTTGTTTATTGTTTTTTTTATTTTTTTGTTAGCTTTTAAGGTGTTTTTTGGATTTATAGACATATACAAGGGGTAGTAGTAAAGGGAGTGATAGTGGATGGAAGGGGCACATTATGGATGGAGTATGGATGAATATGAATGGATGGGAATTAAGATGATAACTTTAAGGAACATGTGATGCAAGAACCAAGTGTCTAGTCATCAAAGTAGCTTTATAAAGACACACCAAGATATTTTGATTAATATGTCTGAATACATTTCCACTTCCTTATCAAATTCAAACTAGTAATAAGTATGGTTTTATGATGGTAAAGATTGGATTGAGAAGGATGGGTTTTAATGGCTTTGGGATTAAATGGGTAAGGATGGATTTGAAAATGTTTTATATTAATTGGATAAGGATGGGTTTGTATAGGTAAGGGTATTTAAGGATGGTTTAAGATGGTTGAAGATGAATGTATGATGGATTTGGATAGGTGTAGATGGGTAAGTATAGGCTCAAGATGGTTAAGGATGCTTTAGAATAGTTAGGATGGGTAAGGATGGTTTTGGATAAGTGTATGATGGTTAAGGATGGTTGAGGATGAGTGTAGGATGGATTTTTTTAGGTATATAATATGTAAGAATGGAGGGACAATTTAAAATTCATAGGATTGAAATGGTATGGGGTTGCCCCCAAGTGTAAGGTACTTGTAGACAACTGATTATTTTACATATGATGTCAGAAACTAGTTTTAATCATGGTACTTATCCAAGGTGCCATATATATGGTTTTCACCTTTAGATGAATTTATTTCTCTTTATTTATATTTTTTTGATGTTTTATGATATTTTTTTGGAATCTCAATTATAAAAGGTTTTGAGATACATGAAGCTGACCCCTATTGATCTTTCAAGTATGTGCTTTAGTAACTTAATTTATGTCTAAATTGACTTCTTCCAAATTTACTAGCATACCATCATAGCCCCTACGATAAAGGGTGTTACCAAATAACGTGAAATGGAAGGTGTGTTGGATGAAGGATGTGTGTTGAGTGCATGCAATATTTGGAGGGATGGAATGATAGTGGGTATAAGTATAGGTGTCATGATGTGAAGAATGATTGGGACCAACAATCTCATGTTCAACATGAATAGGAGTAATCACAAGTTAGATGATTTGTGGATTCACTTTTGGATCAATGGTGTCTTCAATATGTGATGGGGATCCATCTTGAAACTATGATGATGTAGGGGATAAATTAATTTGATCATACATCAGTGTCTTAGAGAGTTTTTCACAAAGGGATTCTTCTTGATTGTTTTGATTAGGATGTAGATTTGGATTGTCTAATAATGCCTCAAAGATATTTTCAGTAAGGGAAGTATATATTTTATTTTTTGGATTTTGATTTTGATTTTAAACAAGTTTTCACTATGGTAAAATGATTTTATATTTGGATTGTAGGATTCAATTTTTATTGAGAAAGACTTATTATTCCTTAAAATATGTAGATGTTTCTTGATGCTCTTCTAGCTAGAGACTGACCATGAATTTTGTGATTATTTTATTATCATGGAAGGAAGATGATAGTAGATAAAACTATTGGTCCCAATAAATGGTTGTGGGATATGGACTTGCAATAAGGGAGGAAAGATTGGTGGTGTTGATGAAAGGAGTGATGACAACATGATCCGCGTAGGGACTATAAATAGATCTTATTTTGAGTATGGATGAAGTTTCCTTAGAAAGCATATAATTTTCACTAACATATTTAAATTGATTTTCAAATGCTTTGTGGCTGATGCTGTGAGGTCCATTTTTGAATTCAAAATGGATGTCTTTTATAATTCTTTGCTCATGGATTTCATTGTCTACAAGTACCTTTGTCAATTGGAGTGTATGTTATGGGGTGATGGGGGATTTAATGTGTGATAAGAGGTTGGGTGATTGGTCAATGAGTGATAGGTTGTGTTGGTTGGAGGAGGATTGGTCAAAGATAGGACCTTGGTAAAAAATAGGCTCTTGGTCAAATATATGATTTTCAACAAGGAAATCTTAAATGAGGGGCTTATCAAAGATGGCTATATTTTAAAAAATAAGATCATAAACAATGGAAGGTAGACTATGGTTTTCAAAGATGGGTTGATCAACAATGGATTAGTTGACAATGGATGTGGCAAAGAGAGGTTCATGAGAAATGGATGGAAGATTATGACATTGACTTGGAAGTGGAATAGCTTGATTAAACTTAGGAAATACATAATGGTATACTCCCAAGATATGATTTTTAGACATGGATACACTTGTATCTACCATAATATGCCATTTATTGATCAAATTTTGGATATAATGTTTTAGTCTCATCAATGGTCTGTGGAATGACCTTAGATTATGTATTACTCACAATATTTGTTATCTCGGGTTTTGGAACATTTTAATCAAAGCATTTGTGTTAAAGAACATAATCTTGTTATGATGACCAAATTTTGAAAGATAACATCATATGGTTCTCTGAAAAGAGTGAATTTTTGTTTCTGATTCTCTTGGCTAGGCTAACCACTAGGCATGATAATATTGTTGGTAGGTTGAGAGTTTTAATTTTATTGTGGCTTTGGGGGTGGGGTGATACTAAATAGTAGGGGTGTTAAAATTAGATTCCCTTTGCTAGTATAATAAAGGATGTTGGAATCAAGGCTATAACTAGTAGATGTAATACTTGGTTGATTTTGGATAATAGGTTTTTTAGTGGTAGGTTGATATTGATGTGGAATGTTTGGGGTTCCCTATTAATGAAGTGAGTTAGAGAGGTGGCTTGATTTTGGGTGGGAGGCATAGATTCCTTTCAAGATAGTAAATGATGTAATGCCTCGGAGTCAATATCGAGGGGAATATTGACTCCTAGACTTAAATCTTATATCAAGACCTGATTCTTATTGACTAGAATATATTATCTAATTTGAGAAGGGGGAATGGATCTAGGGATACATTCCTCATATTCAACATTATATTTGATCTCAATATAATTTTATTAATTCTTAAAGTGAAAAAGGGAATTACCAAAAGGTTCCTCTCTCAACCTAGGATTGTTCAATAAGGCCATTCATCTTGTGATAGGAAACTGTAGACACTAAAAATCTACACACTGTGATTGTGAATGTCATAATTCCCCTAGACCCCCTTGTGACCATTTGAACCTCTAACCCCTAATCAAACCTAACCCATAGTAAGTTTAATTTAACTAACTCAACCTAAATTTATACCCTTTGTAACCCTTTGGCACTCGACCACTGATGGTTAGGTTGACCATCGACAATCACCCTAACCATCGACGATTAGGTTAACCTCCTCAGCCACTAATATGCAAAATACCTGCTTTACTTTTCTAAAAATAAATAATCTAATTTCTATTGTGAACCATTTCATGAATGATTTAAATTTAGGATGCTCAATTCATGTACTATTGTAACTCTCTTGCCTTACTCATAAATGAGAGGAGGAAAGGGGTGAAAAGGGAAGGGGAAAACATCTATGGATTTACAATTATTATCAAGAGCTTTGTGTATCCAAGAGTTTCTTTCTTACAGGTCAATCACCATTAACAATCCAATAATATAGCTATCATATCAGAGAGTCAATTTAGCATTGCCTCTCCACCAAGTTTTTAGGTACTGTTACTCTATCAGAATCAAGCTAGATTCCACCAATAGGTTACCTACCTCAACTACCCACCCAATCAACTTTTTCTAAGACAAATACTTATTTCTCAGTATTCATTTACTTCATTTCCATCTCAAAATTAACCCAAGTCCTACCCATATCTCAAAATCCATCTTTTAGATCTTGTCAACTAGCCTTGTTACCAACCCTGATCCACACACATTAACTATCGATGGTTGCCTCAACCATCGACGATCTATCCAACCACCAATGGTCACCTTAACTACCGACAATCTGCCTAATTGTGATGATCATTATGGTAGTGAAAACCAACAAGCCAATTTCACCTACCACCACCTAATTAAACCTAATTTTCTATGTTCTTGCCTGCTCATAGTCCCCTATCTAATTTTTTAAAGTAGACCCCAACCCTCTAGAACTAGTATTAATTAGTTTATCACTAGTTTAATAATTTTTAGTCTATTTTTTAAGTAAGCACTCTTGTATTTAGTTTTAGTATCTTTGACTTATTGATGCAAGTACCTTTTATTTTGTTTACAATCTTAATTGTTTAAAATGTGTGGATTGATAGCCCTTAAGGAAGCTCTCACTTCTAGGATCTAGGTATTATTAGGCAATCCACCCAACTATCTATCTAACAAACAAGTTTTCTTTAATTCTCTTTTATCTATAGGTCATCCTCCGAAGGCAAAGAAGATCTCTTCATAATCTTCTGATCACAATATGTGCATGATCAATCAAGTTTTTCAAACACACTCATACTTAGTTTCTTTTTTTCCCCTTTCCAATAATAAGCAAGAAATGCACTGAAACATTCTGGCATGTCCAGTGGGACCCTTACATATTTACTTGGGTTCTTGTTTGCTTGAATTATCTCTCTATTCGATGCTCATTAATGAAATCAAAAGTTTATTTTGGGATTAAAATTAAGTGCATACATTGATTAAGTTAAAGTTTAATTCACATAGCTTAACTTAAAGGAAAAGTAATCTATTGTAGCTTTACTCTTTGTTACACGAACTAAACCAAACCACTTTCACCAAATAAGCATCAAACAAACTTAAGACAAGACCAACCCACCACTTCTATTGACCAACCTCTTACCATATCTATCCAAATAACCAAAACCTCTAACTAACCAATTAAAACCCCCATCAAACCAACCAAGGCCTAAGTAACAAAACCCTCTCCTATCATCCCAACCAGATCTTCCAAAAATCTTGGTATCCTCCCTACACCGAACCCTAGTCACCCATATTTGAAAGTAAACCTAACCCCCTCAATCCCACAAACCAAATGCTAGACCAAGGCAACTAAACAGGTGAAACCAGACAAAGGTTGGAAGGCCCAAATTTTACCTCCCTTAACCTTTCTCTCCATTTTGAAGCCTCATCCCTCTATCTTGAGCAAGAAACCCATGTTTTTTACCAAAACCTCACCACTTCTTTTGGGAAAACCTTTGAAATTACTTTTTGATGTACCTCTTTTCACCATGCCAATAATACCTATGCTTCCTATCTTGCGATCTTCCACCTCTAGCTCATCAACCTTTTCAACTAAATTGAGGCCATCAACTAATCATGACACCCTATCCAAAACACCCACCACCAATCCTAGTTCTAAATAAACTCCTAATTAAACCATCAAATCAAAGACCACCACACCTTTACAATGGTTAGATAGACCATCGGTGGTTGAGTCAACCATCGATGGTTACTGTGTCTAGATTTGGGTTGGTAAGAAGATTGGTTGACAAGATCTAAAATATGGATTTTGAGAGATGGGTAAGACTTGTGTTGATTACAAGATAGAAATGAAGTAAATTAATATTGAGAAATAATTATTTATCTTACCAGAAGTTGATTGGGTGGATGATTGAGGTAGTTCACCTGTTGGTAGAATCTAGCTTGATTCTGGTAAAATAACAGTACTTAAGAACATGGTAGAGAGGTGATGATAAATTAACTCTCTGATGTGGTAGCTGGATTACTAATAATGATTAGCCCACAAGAAAGAAAATCTTAGATGCTCAAAGCTCTTGATAATGATTGCAAATTTGTAGATGTTTTCCCCTTCGAGCTCCTCTCTTCTTATAGGCAAGATAAGAATGTTGCAACATGTGAACTAAACCTCTTAAATTTAACTTGTTCATGTAATGGTTCACAACAAGAATTAGATGAGTTATTTTTATAAGAGCAAAGTGGTTATTTTACATGTTAGTGGTTGAGGAAGTGGACCCTAATCATCAATGGTTAGGGTGACCATCGACTGTCAACCTAACCATTGATGGTTGAGTGCCAAAGTGGAAAAAGGGGTAAACCCTTAGGTTGAGTCAGTTAAGTTAAACTAACTATAGGTTAGGTTCAGTTAGGGGTTAGAGGGTCAAATGGTCCCAAGGGGGTCTATGATAATTTTGACATTTGGAATCATGGTATGCAAGTTTCTTCTTGTCTAACCCTACCTCCCATCAAACCCTTTAATCCTCTAGATTTTAAACCCATCTAGTACAATGACCACCATCTTATCATAGGACACCCAACCATGATATGGAAAACTGAAAGACTCTCTAAACTATTGTCCATTGGATTTATGATAAGGATTATTTCTTAACATATGAACCTCGTATGGAACCTATGACAATCTAGCTAACAACCATATCTACCTTATGTTCACCTACTCCACTCTTACCTAAGAGTGAAGATGAATTTGACCAGTCTACTAGCTCAACCTCTCCTTCTATCCATACTATCAACATGGTCATGAGATCATAGTATAAGGATAAAGGTAAGGCTAAGGTGTCTATTCCTTAGACTTACCCCTCTTCAAAATCCCAACCAACCCACACCCATCCATCTCCATCTTCTACCAAACCTAAGGTGTCTATTTTAGGTGCCTCCCAATCTAACCCTTTATAATCCATCTAGAGAGTTATCCTCAAGTAACTTCATTAGACCCTAGAAAATATGATCTTGTCTGAGTTGATCTCTACCTCTCCCCATCACTGTCAAACACTAATAGATGCTTTATAATACATTTAGGTCCAACTCGAGGACCCCTAACCTTGAGCAACCTTTATTGGTGCGCTTCAAATTTCCAACCTTGTTACCTTCAAAGATTCAAAAATAACTTCATCCACCCTGAGGAACTCGATCTCCCACTCTTTATTATTGCTTACATCAATCAAACCCACATCAAATAGGTCATGATTGATGGGGGAGATAGAATTAACATCATCTTCTCTCATGCTTACAACCAACTCAACTTGCCGAATACTGTCATATCTGAATCCTTGACCGTGCTTTACTCATTCCATAATACCATGGCCACTACCTTGGAAAATGTCATCTTTCATATCTATGTGGGACCTTGCATGCTCCCTAAACTTATTTTATGTTGTAGAAGGTGAATTCCAATACGTCTTGTTGGGATGACCTTGGATTCACTCCATGGGTTTCATTCCCTCTACCCTCTGCTAATGCATTAAGTTTGAGAATGAGGGCTAGGTCATCACCATCCAAGTAGATCTAAGTCCTTTCTCAACATGCAACATGACCTATCGCCCTAACAATGTACTCATACCCCCATCCAACACATCTTCAACAACTAAACCCTAACCATCAACCACCAAAGCAAATGTCATATCCCCTTATATAAATGAAGCATCAAATAGATCATCCATCCCCTTTGATTAGATCCCCATCATAAACCATTTGGAATTAAATTTCCATCAACTTTTTCTAGGGGAGTATTTCCTTTTAGCACTTGATGCTTTCCCCACTCCTCATGAGTATGGGCAACTTACTAACCAACTAGGATATGACCCCAATGTCAGGACCATTGTTCCCTTCTCATTTTATCTATGGGGGACTTGACAAATCCCTTAGTGCTTCTACCAGCTCTCTTCTACCTCTACCATTTACCACTAGTTTCTCCTAACTAGACAAGTCAAGCTTCACCAAGACATACCTCCATTGATGTGCTTAGAAAGGTTTTGGTTTTAGGTGGTATGAGCATAACCTAAAAGGATTGGTTCTTGGGTTACAATCATATCTTAATTTTTCTTAAAGATCAGCATAAGACTGCCTTTATTACCCCTTGGGGAACCTTTTGCTATAGAGTGTGCCTTTTGTACTAAAGAACACTAGATCAACCTACCAACATGCCATGACCTATATTTTCCATGACCTTATCCATAAGATTATAGAGGATTATGTGGATGACCTTCTCAAAAAATCCAAACTATGAAAATATCACTTAGCCATTCTGAAGATCATATTTGAGCAAATTATCCATTACCATGTTTGCTTTAACCCCTAAAAGTACATTTTTGGGGTCTTGTTGAGAAAGCTTCTTGGATTTATTGTCTCCCTTCATGAAATCAAAGTTGATCCTACCAAAATCTAAGTAATCCTAGACATGTTTCCTCCAACCAACCTTAAGCAACTTCATAGCTTGTAAAGAAAGCTGCAATCCATTCATCATTTTATTTCCTAGCTTTCAAATTGGTGCCGACCCTTTCACCACATCTTAAAGAAGGATGTGTCTTTTAAGTGTAATAACGATTACCAAAAGGCCTTTGATTCACTCAAAGAGTAACTTTTGTCTCCACCTATCTTCACCCCTCCCAAGGATGACCGATCTTTTTACTTATACATCTCTACCACCGACCATTCCCCAGGGGCAATGATGGCTCACCGAGATGAACAACACAGAGAGTAAGACATATCTACATCATCCACACAATTGTAGAGTACAATATTTGGTATACCCATAATGAGAAAATTTCTATAACTTTAGTCTTTATGGCCACCAAACTTTGCCACTACCTTCTTAACCACAAAACCTACATTATAACCAACACTGACCTACTCAAGTTCATGTACTTCAAGCCATACCAAAACTAGTGTATGGATAAGTGGCTTATGATCTTAATAGAGTTTAATCTTGAGTTTATTTAGAAAAATTCAATTAAAGGGAAAGTCATTATCCATCAAATTTCCAAGGCCCCATTGGCAGATAACCAACCTCCTCTTGAGTTCCCCGATGAGTCCATCGTGGCCCTCTCTCAAGCAGATTTAACTTATCAAGTCACCATGTTATTTGATGGATCAAAGTGTCAACATAGTGGGGGAGTAGGTATCATCCTTATCCCCTTTAATGGTGAACCTCTCCCTTTATCCTTCAATCTTGATTTTGAATGTACTAATTGTTAGGTTGTGGAGCTAAAAGCTTCATTGATGCAAACAGGGAAGGAGGTTGTTGAGTGTCATAGTCACTGGTGTCAGTTAGGCCGACCGACGTCGGCTAGTGGTGGATAGGAATGCAACTGACATCGATCACCTTTAGGTAGATAGGGACCGATGTTGATCACCTGTGTGGTTTTGGAACTATCGATTGCATGAACAGTTTGTTAACGAACCGAGTGTTTGCATGTTAAGAGCCAATTTTAGACTTGAAGCTATGGATCTAATTATTATAATTAGGTGTCTAATTATTGTTTGCATGAGATCTATATAATAGACTCATGGGCTGTATTGTAATTTGTGCTAGAGAGTAAGAGAGAAAATATTAGCTCCTTCTGTGTGTGAAGAGAGTATAGTGTGTTCCTCCTAGTGCCACAGTGCCAAGTGTGGGTGCCGGTTTGGAGAATCAGAAGGATTCTTCATGTATGTAGGATCTTGGTCAAGAAGTGTGTAAGACCACATTTGGAGATCTGCATGGTAAGTAAGATCATTGATCTACAGGTGTATGTGTGTGCAAGATCCAGATTTGCAGGTGTGCAGAACCAGATTGATTTGCAGGTGTGCAAGATCAGGTAGGATAGCAACACAACAGGTAGCAAGATCAAGAGAGATCTACTTGGAGTACGGTGTGTACTCCGTTATTGAGCAAAGAGGAAGGCAAGGTAGATCCTTCCATAAGTAAGGTCTATTGAGTTGTAGGGTGTTGTAAGTTCAAGAGAGATCTACTTGGAGTACGTTGAGTACTTGGAGTGCATGGAGCACTTGTGGAGTGCGTGGAGCACTTGTGTACTGGCAGTAGTGGATACTGACTGGTTGGAGGTGAACACCAACTTTGTGTTTGAGTTGTGTGTTGGGACCGTACGAGAGAGAGAGAAATTTGAGGAAAGAATTACTGTACACTTGAGGTGTGGGAAGCCTCTGAGAGGTGTGAAGAAGAAGTGGCATCTTCTTTATTGTATTCTTTTCTGGATGAGTATTAATACAATTGGGTATTGTCTCTCATATTCTGTGTTATTTTTGAATTCTAGTTACTTGTGATTTTGGTTTAATTTCGCATATTTAAGTTGCTTGTGCATGGTAATCAATGCTTCCGTATTTTCCAACAAGTGGTATCAGAGCTAAGGTTGCAAGGAGTAGGTTTGTGTTTGGTTATAGGTCACTCTCAGGGGTTTTTGATTAAGTGGAAGTATAGCAACGACAGAAGAAAGTACACTAAGAATGGAGGAATTCAAAGGCACGAATGATCAATTACGGTGTTATGGAAAGAAAGAATAGGTAAAGAAATATTGTTGGTTGGAAGAAGATCATCATGAAGAAACTGAAGAAGCAGATGTTGCAGGTATTGTTGCATAGGATGCTCTAGGATGTTTCTTGGATAAAGTTGAATCTTGGTTAATAGATTTTATTGCCTCTTTCCATGTAGCCCCAAGTAGAGGGGTTGGTGAGCCTTGTCATAGTATTGGAAAAGGGGAAGTGTTGCTAAAATTGTAGCTGGCCAACACATGGGTGTTGAAGGAGGTCATGCAGGTCCCAGTCTTGAAGATGCAGCTAATTGCTTGGGAAAGTTGGGTGATGAGAGATGCACAAGAACTCTCACAACAGATGCACTTGAATTAGCATGTGGTAAGAAAGCAGGTACTCTTTATCTACTTGCTTATATTACTGATTCTTCTTCTGTTGCGGAGACGTGACTTTATAGGCTTGGTCACAAGAGCAAGAAAAAGATGCATGTTCTTAAGTGTAAGATATATGTCTTTGACAAACTTAAGAACTAGAAAGCCTTGGTGTTTATGGAGGAGATGGCAGACAGAGATCAGTGGAGAAGGCTGAGTAACTCTGAGCAGAGTAGTTTAGACAAAGATTTGATTCAAAGAAAGCTCACGGGTAAAAATTCATAACTCATAAGCGAACATAGGTACCAGCATCGGTCAAGAGGAACTAGCGTCGAATAGACAGGTGCCGATGTTGATCATGTGCAGACTAGAGCTAGTGGTGTCGGGCAGGGTAAGACTGACGTTGATCAGGAGGACCAACATTGGTGATAGTAAGACCGTCGTCGGTCATGAGGACTGACGTCGGCAGTAGGTAGACACTGATGTCAGTGGGGTTGGTAGTCAGGACAGGTGCATGGAATCGACGTCCATCAGATGCAGACTATGTAGTGACCGAGGTCGGTCACTATAACAGATTTTGGGTAGACATCAAGCTATCAAGGAGTCTCAAACGCCCATATGGAGGACTAAATGGGTAAGTAAGCCTCAAATTCATTGTTCCTCTTCTTTATACTCATTGCTCGCTGCAGAGTAGGAAGGATCTAGGAAACAGTGGGAACATGGCAGGAATATGATGTAGAACCAAATGAGAGATTTGGTAGGGTTGCCAGCCAGAAGAAAGCACTGAAAGACGAATGCATTCCTTAGTTAAAGAATAGAGAGAATGGACATGTGAGATAGAAGGCCAGGTCATATGGTCTTGAGGAAGCTACAGGATAGTGGTACAAGTTTTGATAGGAGGATGACAAAGCAGGGCTTTAGTCAGTGTCATTATAACCATTGCGTTTGTCTTACTAGGTGGATGATGGTCATGACATTATCCTTTTACTGTATGTGGATGGTATGCTAGCTAGCAGGTTTATACATATAGGGTTTTGTTGAGCTAAGGGTAAGGTTAGTTTAGTGGCATGTCATGAGGAATTTGGAGCAACGAAATTATTTGGCATGAGAGACATGGAAGATCACAGGTTGATTTTGTCTCCAGTGGGAGCTGATGTGAATCAGGTGTTGGCGAGGTTTAATATGCAGGATGTAGAATTGGAACACACCAAGGGCTAGATAATTTAGTGTCCAAAATCACATGAGGTTTGGTATAGACGTGAGTTTTCCCCAGCAGTGGGAGCTGTTAGAGAGTTAGGAGCCAATTCGGGGAAGTGGGTTCTCAGGTATTTGAGAGGGACCAGCAACAGGTATACATGCTATGTAGGGTCAGGACTTCACTACATAGGTTTGTAGGTTCGGATGTGGCAAGTTACTCGGATGACAGGAGGTGCACCATAGGTTGTGTGGTGGGTGGTCTTTAAGATTGATCTTAAAGAGGGATACAAGCCAGGAAATAGATTAGATGGGGTACAGGTACAGGTACAGTGCAGTTATTTATCTCCAAGTGGGAGATTGTTAGGTTGTGGAGCTAAAAGCTTCATTGATGCAAACAGGGAAGGAGGTTGCTACGAGGTTGCTGAGTGTCACAGTCACCGGCGTTGGTTAGGCCGACCAACATCGGCTAGTGGTGGACAAGAATGCAACTGATGTCGAGAAGAATCGGCCAACATCAGTCACCTCTAGGCAGATAGGGAATGACATTGGTTGCCTGTGCGGTTTTGGAACTGTCAGTTGCACGAAAAATTTGTTAACAAATCAAGTGTTTGCATGTTAAGAGCCAATTTTAGACTTGAATCTGCGGATCTAATTATTGTAATTAGGTGTCTAATTATTGTTTGCATGAGATCTATATAATAGACTCATGGGTTGTATTTTAATTTGTGCTAGAGAGTAAGAGAGCAAATATTAGCTCCTTCTATGTGTGAAGTGAGCATGGTGTGTTCCTCCTAGTGCCACAGTGCCAAGTGTGGGTGCTGGTTTGGAGAATCAGAAGGATTCTTCATGTATGTAGGATCTTGGTCAGCAGGTGTGCAAGGCCACATTTGGAGATCTACATGGTAAGTAAGATCATTGATCTGTAGGTGTATGTGTGTCCAAGATCCAGGTTTGCAGGTGTGCAAGATCAGGGAGGACAACAACACAACAGGTAGCAAGATCGGGAGAGATCTACTTGGAGTACGATGTGTACTCGGTTATTGAGTAAAGAGGAAGGCAAGGTAGATCCTTCCATAAGTAAGGTCTATTGAGTTGTAAGGTTTTGCAAGTTTAGGAGAGATCTACTTGGAGTACATTGAGTACTTGGAGTGCGTAGAGCACTTATGGAGTGTGTGGAGCACTTGTGTACTAGCAGTAGTGGATACTGATTCGTTGGAGGTGAACACCAACTCTGTGTTTGAGTTGTGTGTTGGGACCGTAAGAGAGAGAGCTTTGAGGAAAGAATTACTGTACACTTGAGGTGTGGGAAGCCTCTGAGAGGTGTGAAGAAGAAGTGGCATCTTCTTTATCGTATTCTTTTCTGGATGAGTATTAATACAATTGGGTATTGTCTCTCATATTCCGTGTTATTTTTGAATTCTAATTACTTGTGATTCTGGTTTAATTCCACATATTTATGTTGCTTGTGCATGGTAATCAATTGTGCTTCCATATTTCCCAACACTAATAACATGGTTGAGTATGAAGCCCTAGTGATAGGCCTCCAAACCACCTTAGCCTTAGGAGTCAAAATGATCAATATCTTTGGTGAGTCCCAACTTGTGGTTAATAAAATCAATAGCTTTTATCAGTGTAATAATGATGTCCTACAATAGTACAAGCAATTAGTTGACAAACTCCTAATATCATTTGAACACTACCATATCCAATCAACCTCATGATCTACTAACAAGTTCACCAACACCATGGCTTCTCTTGCCTCTCAAATCCTATCTTTACCCTTAGAATCTATGATATCTATCATTATATATAGGCTTACCCAACCATCCTATGTCAAACTAGATTCTCCCACTATTTTTAATGTGGAGGAGACCCAAATCGACCTTTAGTATCAATAAACCTTCAACTACCTTAACCTTGACATAGTTCCCTCTAGCATCTCTAAGAATGCTCAAAGAATGTTTATCTAGAGTACATTTCACTATACCATTATGGGAGGAATTATTTATAAGCATGGATTTGAGGGTCTCCTCTTCTATTGCCTACATAGTCAAGAAGCCTCCCATGTTATCTAGGAAACACATGATGGAATCTATGGCAATCACTTTAGTGGCCTCACTATAGCTTAGTACATCGTTTATCTTAGTTATTAATAGCCTACCCTTAACCAAGACTTTTGTGATTATGTGAAAAAGTGTGTCAAGTGTCAATAACATGCTAATTTGCATCATGCACATAACCATAGCCTTCGATTTTCCACCAATTTTTGACCCTTCTCACAATGGGGTCTATACCTCATTGGTGAAATTAATCCTCACAGTGACACCATTATATCATTACTGTGACTAAATATTTTACCAAATAGGTAGAAGGTATTCTTCTAGTCTTAATTAAAGTAGAAAATTTTGTCAATCATCACATTATCTATTGCTTCAGTGTTCCTCATAAGATTATCACCGATAATAGTGAATCCTTTAAGAACAAGCAATTCTAGGGTCTATATGATGCATTCAACATTAAACTAAGCTTCTCCTCACCCTATCACCCTCAATCTAATGGATAGGCTGAGGCCTCTAACAAAACTCTTAATAACATGCTAACTAAAATGGTCAGTGCATCTAGTCGGGATTGGCATTTACACATTCCATTTGCCTTATGGGCATATCGTACTAGTATTATAACCCCTATCGGTGCTACCTTATTTTCTCTTATGTTTAGAGTAGAAGTTGATGTACCTTTGGAATTATAAATACCCTCTATTCACATATCTTTAAGAGATCTCATTTTTTAGAGTGATTATCATTAGCACTTTTTATCCCAGCTTGAGCTTTTTGATGAGTGTCATTTAGTAGCCCTTACCTATCTCCATGTCTATCAAGAACATGTCAAGCATGCCTATATAATACACCTTAACATGTGAAAATTCAATATCAGAGATCTCATCCTAAAAGAAAACCAACATGTCACTAATATAGAGAAAATCAAGTAGGGTAAGTTTGCTTTCAATTGGCTTGGACCTTATATCATAACCCATAAGTATAGATTAGGAGCTTACTAGTTGTCTTCTCTCAAAGGCCACCCAGAACCTGAGCCCTTCAATGTTTCACATCTATATCTATTCTTTTGTTAAGAAGGATCAATCTCACCTTTTATCTAACTTAAGCTCATCCCTTGCTATCCACCCACATTCCATCTCCCTATTTCAGGGGTAACTGATTAAAACTGAATCATGTGATTAGTTATCACTAGCATATCCTTATCTTAAACAATGGGTATCACAACTTCTCATGGTACTTCCCACCCCTTTTCAAGATGGATCCTCGTGATCATTGTCACCTAAACCTATTCACACCTAGTCAACCTTCTTGTTATTCTAGTTTTGCCTTCATAAAGGTGAATCCATAAGTGAGTCTAATCAAGTATATGTCAACAAAATGCAAAGCAATTAAAGTGTGTCATACCAATCATTAGTAATCATGGGTCATTCCTAGCATTCACAGACTGCTCCCTTGAAGGATAGCTATTGAAAATCTATTTGAAATTGCCAATTATAACATAGACTGCTCCCTTGAAGGACATCTATCAAAAGTATCAAATAAAGCACATAAACTTAGACCTCTCCCTTGAAGGATGGTTGGGTAATAATTTTTCAAAAGAATAGCAATTTGTCAGAAGCTTCTCACATCGATCAACTTCCCATATACAGTAATCAGTAAAAGACCCATTATTAAAATCATAGTAAAAACAAACTACTTTTGAAAGCTACAATCGGCTGTCACATAGCATAATAAGGTGGAAGTTGAAGTCATCTTTCATAAGTAGACTTCTCGCATTGATTAGTCTATATAATTTCAACATAGACTTGTTTATACTAACTCTTTGGATACCTATAGAAGAGACATGCTAGTCTCATAAGAAAATTCCATTTTCATCCATCTCCCCTCTACTCACTATAAGTAAAGCATTTGAAGGGCTTATATTTATTAAGCCAATCAAACTTCAGGTTTATTTTTAGTCTTTGCCTAAGAAGAAGCATCATGCCCTCTTCTTATCCTACTGTGCTTAGTTGATATTTTCACTATGAAATTTGTCTCTTGATTATTTTCTTCGCTTTACCATCTAGTGTTGTTAGTTACCTTACCTCCTATGCTTTACCTTAAGTAAGATAACAATAACAATAACCATAATCATAGCATGCATATCTATATGTGTCCTAGTATGCAGGAAGCATAAACGTATATCAAAACTATCTCAGGCCTAAATAAGTATATATCAGTGTCTACACAACCATAAGCATAATCCAAAAGCAATATACACATCCCAACATAAGCAATAACATGATCATAACTATAAGCATAACCATAACCATAAGCATAATAACATCCATGAGCAATCCAAGCAACTAACCATTCTCCATCTGATTCATAAATTGGCACTTATTTTCATGTAAAATTTTTACAATGGATTATTCATAGGCGAATAATTAAATATTGAAAATTATTCCATAAATCAATCAACTTAAGCAAAAACAATGCAAGAAAATACACACCACACTACACAAGAGTTGATTATGGAGTTTGGCAATGCCTATGTCTCTGGGTTCTTTAACTAGTTGAACCAATTCATTATAATATGTCTATAAGTAAATAATAACCCTTATAGAACAATAATTAATCCAAGTGTTACAGAGCTTCAAAGAATCTCAGTATCCACAAACAGATTCTTCACCTTCTTTAAACACACCTCTGGATAGATTCTACTCAAAATATCAATTTCAAGCATAAAAAATGGAAACAAAAGGCCTCAAATATAGACAATCAACATATCTCTAGAACTGTCTCGGAAACTAGAATATTTCACTAGTTTACCTCAAAGTCAAAAAATGATTCTAGATGCCTCAAATCAGAGGAAGAGTAGAAATAGGTCCTTATGTGTTAGCACAATAGACTACTTCTGAGGCTTTAAAATTTATTCATAAGTTCTCAAAATGAAAAATTATCAACTACAAATTTTTTCTTTAGAGAAAAATAATATCAGTCTGTTTTTGGACTTTTCCCAAATTTTGCTCCGAATTCCTTTTACAAGCCACACAAGATCTGAAGCTATAGTCTTTAGCTATGCTGCTTAGCTTTTCAAATGCCTTCAAATAAAAATTTGAGCACTTTATAAAGTGCTTACACCAATTTCACAATCAGTTGGGAGCTTATCTCTTTACTAAACATGCCAAGGTTCGATTCCCACTCCAATGGTTTTGGTGGTCGAAGCTTATCCTTAGTCCCACATTGGTAAGTGGGGGGTGTTTGGGATGTTAATATTCCATGGAATTTATGGTTTATAATGCCAAGTAATTGGCATGGCAATTTATTATGGTTCCATGTGGTGACTTATGTGTTAAGCTTGGCATTTCATGGGAATATGTGGTATGTGGTGTGTGGCATGGAACGTGGGTTTCACATGGATATTTGTGGATGGAACATTCAGTTATATGGCATGTACATGGAAAATGGTAAATTAAATTAGACCATGGTAAAATAATTGGTGGCAAGCCACATGGTGGCTTGAGGACCCACCATGTGGTCCAATCTCCTCTCACCACTTGTCGATCTTTTGCCACACCACTTGTCGATGACCAACCGAATGTTTTGTTCAAACCCTAATTTTTTTATGTCAGTTACATTTTTGGTCGAAGATGATTTACATTCCCCTATCAAAGATAAATGATTTAAACCTATTATTTTAATGCATGAACTGACTGCCACATGTCACATTTTTACTAGTCCACATTTTGTCACATCATCTTGTTGACCAAATTTGACCATCCATATCTTTTGCATATAAACTCCATTTTATGAACCGTAAATTGTGAAAAAAAGATCATGATGAGCTCTATGCATTGAAACTATTTTAAAATTATTCCATAATTTTCATTTTCTATATTTTGACCAAATTTGACTTACTCTGACTAGTTTGACTAGAAATTTGACCATCTACACAAAGAGCATATGAGCTCTATTTTCTACATTCCATATACCATTGAAAAGGTCTATGAAGGATCTATGCAATGGTGTAGGTTTTCAATCTACTTTAAGACCTTCTCTGAATTGACCTTAAGATCAATCCTCCCCACTAAGAAGGCTTTTTGTCCTTAAAAAGCTTGTACTGGACCTAGTACTATGTGTGCAGATCTTTGTATGGCTCTAGCTCTTGACTTTGATGATATTATAAATATTAGATACCAAAATATTTGTCTATTAATTTTAGGTACTTTGATAGGTCTTCATATCTGAAATTATGAAAATATTGTAGGACATCTAATGTTATAACAATCACCATTTACAATTGTCATTTTAGAGTTTTTACCTAACAACACAATTTACAAACATTGTCCTTCTTGGGTCTTTGACAAACACTGTAAATGTAAATAATGATTAAAAAAATTACCCATAGAGTCTTATATAAAGCAAATATATGCATAAACAATGCCTATATTTAGGTCTTACAAACATAAAGTAAATATGTATGTATGTTTGCACACTCTAAAACATATAGATTAAAATATACAACCTATCTTTTGGGTTGTTCCTAATTCTTCTCATGATGGCATCATTTTGTTTCCCTGTAGTGTTCCTGTCTACAACATACATGAGTAAAATAATATTAAAGGCACCATTTACCTATAATGGATACTATTGATGCACTCGTATGAGACATTCTATCTCATCTTTTACAATACTAGACTAATTTTCCTTCTTGGATTAAGTTGCTTTTCTCAGAGATAAATATGGTTTACCTAGGATAATACCCCTAAATTGAAGTGGAACCACATCTAATTCAACCTCATCTAAAAAATTGGTGGTAATTAAAAACCCTAATTTATAGGTTTTACTTACATGTACACCATTACCATCATCTATTGTATCCAGAGAATAGGGTTGGAAATGTGGCTTAGTTTTTAGATTAAGGGCTTTTATAACATCTTCTGATATCAAATTATTTTGATAATTTTAATTAAAACTAGCTTTTATCTTAGAATGCTTAGAAATTATTCTTTTGAAGAAATGTTGCTTACCTTTCCAGGGTGACAAATTCTAAACTGTCAACTTCTCATTGACTACTATCTCCCTTACAGATGTTACCTCAGGTTCTGACTGACAAGATTCTGTATGACGAGGCTCTATCTTTTGTTTAACCTAAGATGTAGTTACAACTTTTCCTTGAGGTTTTGGATGACTTTTCTTATCTTCTTTCAGCATTTCCCCCTTAACATTTAAGTAAAAACCTAACTTCATATCTTCCTTAGGCAACCTCATTTTGATAGTTTTCTTAAATTTCCTTTTAGGAGTCTCTTGTGCATAATAAAAAAATGCATTCTAGTATTTCTTATTTGTGTACCTTGATGAGTCATTTGAAGATTCTTCATCCAATGTAACTATCACATCTTTAGAGAGTACTTATTCTAGTTCTTCATAGTGTTCTAGCTTGCTGCTTGAATAACTCTTTAACTCAGTTTCTTGGGATATTTGTTCTTCACCTCCATATCCTAATATTGCATGGAGTGGTCTCTTTACCACCTAGATAGGTTGGGAAATTCCTTGACCATTAATGCCAATGATTTTTCCTTTGAATCCCATTTTTGGTAATAGCTTAGAACCTATTCCCTTCATATGTTTTTCAAATGTATCGGCACATGAACTGATGAATGGTTAGTACATTCAATTTCCCTAACATTATCAATATAGCTAGAAGAGTTGATTTATTTATTTTCATATTTAGTATGTAAATTAGAGTATCTATTAATAATCAAAGCATTATTTGCTTTCTAATTTACAACATCATTCTCATTAATAAGAGTATCAAGAATATATAAATTAGAAGAATCACTGCTATAACCAAAATATACCTTTGTTGTCTGGCTTGGCAACATCTCTTAGATAATTCCTTCATCTACTGCTTGATGCTTAAGAGAACTAGGCTTTGTAACTTTTTTGATAGGTGTCTTCCCTTTTATTTTGCATCTCTGCTCATTCTGCTTCTTAAACCATAATAGAGCCTAATTGGGATGTAGTAACGAGCATTGCTTGGCATTATGACCTTGATGAGCATAATGTCTACAAGTCTCTGAATCTCTATGCATCTTCTTCTTCTATCGACATTCTTATTACAATTTTGCTCATAGTACATCAATACTTTGTTAGAGCCTCTCAATTTGTTATTTCTATCATTGCTCTACCACTTTCTAACTTTGCTCTTGGGCTTGTAAGAATTGCATGATCACAGTGATAATAGAATTCAGAAACAACTAAAACTGGGCTAGCATTGGATCCATTATTTTATAATAGCTAATTTTAGTTAAAACAATAAAATCACAAATTCACTCATAAATTTAGTTCTGATATCAAACTTGACCTTTCATAACAATGTTTACATAGAGGTTAGCCTAACACACTAACCGTTCTGATACCAAACTTGATCTTTAAATTGGAACTTATTTTCATGCAAAAAGTTTATAATGGATTCTTCATAGGCAAATAATTAAATACCTAAAATTATTCCATAAATCAATCAACTGAAGGAAAAGTAATCCAATAAAATACACACCACAGAGTTTGATAATACCTATATCTTCAGGTTTGCTAACTAGCTGAACCAATTCATTATAATATGTCTACAAGTAAATAACAACCCTTATAAAATAATAATGAATCCAAGTGTTACAAACCTTTGAATAATCCTAATATCTATGAATAAATTCTTTACCTTACACACCTCTCTATGTCTTCTACTAAAAATATAACTTCTGAGTATAAAAAATGGAAACAAAAGCCTCAAATTTGGACACTCAACATATCTCTGTAACCGTCTCGAAAACTAAAATATTTCACTAGTTTACCTCGAAGTCCAAAAATGACTTTAGATGCCTCAAATCACAGGAAGAGTAGAAATAGGTCCTTATGCCTTAGCACAATAGATTGCTTTCGAGGCTTTAAAATTTATTTAGAAGCTTTCAAAATGAAAAATGTCAACTAAAAAGTTGTTCCTTGGAGAAAAATCATATAAGTCCCTTTTCGGACTTTTCCCCAATTCTGCTCCCAACTCCTTTTACAGGCCACACAGACTCTACAACTATAATCTTTAGCTATGCTTCTTAGATTTTTGAATGCCTTCAAGTAAAAATTTGAGCACTTTGTATAATTCTTCCACCAACATCCCAATTAGTTGGGAGCTTATCTTTTTACTAAATATGCCAAGGTTCAATTCCCACTCCAATGGTGTTGGTGGTCGAAGCTTATCCTTAGTCCCACATTGGTAAGTAGGGGGGTGTTTAGGATGTTAATATTCCATGGAATTTATGGTTTATAGTGCCAAGTAATTGGTATGGACATGTATTATGGTGGCATGTGGTGGCTTATTTGGTAAGCTTGGCATTTCATGGGAATATGTGGTGTGTGTGGCATGGAACATGGGTTTCACGTGGATATTTATGGATGGAGCATTTGATTATGTGGCATGTACATGGAAAATGGTAAATTTAATTGGACCATGGTAAAATAATTTGGTGGCAAGCCACATGGTGGCTTGAGGAAGTACCACATGGTCCAATCTCCTCTCACCACTTATTGATCTTTTGCCATGCCACTTATCGATGACCAACTAGATGTTCTGTTCAAACCCCAATTTTTTTACATCGATTACATTTTTGGCTAAAGATGATTTACATTCCATTATCAAAGACAAATGATTGAAACCCACTATTTTTATGCATGAACTGACTATCACATGTCACATTTTTACTAGTCCACATTTTGCCACATCATCTTGTTGATCAAGTTTGACCATAACTTTGATCATCCATATCTTTCACATATAAACTTTATTTCATGAACCGTAAATTGTGCCAAAAATCTCATGATGAGATCTACAAATTGGAACTATTTTTAAATTGTTCTATAATGGTCATTTTCTATATTTTGACCAAAATTGACCAGTCTGACTAGAACTTTGACCATCTGCACAAGGAGCATATGAGCTCAATTTTCTATATTCTACATATCATTGGAAAGGTCTAAGCAAGCTCTATGAAATGGTGTAGGTTTTGATCTACTTTAAAACCTTCTCTGAATTGACGCTTAGATCACCATCCCATGCCTAAATCTAAAATAATGAAGTATATACTCATTAAAAAGCCATCTTATGCCTAGCTAAGCATATGTCAATGTCTATCTAGTCAACCATAACATAAACATAATCCATGATCAAATATAAACATCACACCATAAGCATTAAACATCAACATCAAACCATAAGCTATAAATAATGAATACGATCATACATAAATGATCATATATATAAAAGCATAAGTTAAATAAAGATAGGATAGTGTAGATCTCATCACTTCAAATCATAGGTCAAAATCAAAGTGATATATACAAATTCTTATATCTAGCTATATATATGCCCTAAGGACACCACTACCTCCTGGAGCACCACTAAATCTTGGTGCCTACCCACCTGCTATACCTACTGATCCACCACCTATTCCTATCTATCCAGATACAAACCCTACCTATGTGCCCCTTGCATCCTGATTGGTCCTCTAGGTCCACCCTCCAACTCAATAATCAATCACCCTCAACAAATACCCTCACAACTTGGTACCCAAATTTCCCAGAGCTCTAAGTCAATGACAACAATAGATAGAGTGAGTGAAATATAATTTCACTTTCACTTTTACCAACCAAGTTTTTAGGGTTTTACCTTGACCATTGATGGTCACCCTTGTGGCACCTGATTGTCGATGGTTAGGTCACCCCACCTTTTTGGCTCTTACCTTCTACCAACCATCTCTCCACAGAGTCAATATCAACTCAACCACCCCTGGACTCTATCTTCTCCACCTACCCTAACCACCTCATCATCTCACTGTTGGTCTATTTCAACCCAATTAACATGCATTTTGTGACATATTTTTCTTGGTCCTTTGACTAGAGTGATAATATTTCCATGCTAACCTTTTGATTTTATGCCACCTCATGCTTTACCTGACCCATTTGTGTCTTCTTAGGAGTACTTCCTACCTTAAATACCCATGACACTTGACCTATTTTTATTTTCCATGGGAGCAATTCTTACGTCATATACCCACAGGAACACTGACCCTATCGAGAAGACTAATAGATGTACCCAACTGCCATGCCTAAATGTGATCATGTAGTACATTGATCACTTGTCTTTCTCTCATTGATCTTTATTATTACCAACTATGGTAACCTTGTCTTTGCACAATCTCAACTATAGCACCTTTTGTCACACTTTACATGCCTATTTGTACATTAGTACCCAACCCTTCATCCACCTTGTCAAACCCTCACTTGATTTTGCTCTAGCTCATCGCTTCTTAGTTTGAGGGGGAACACCTCCTCCTACACTTGAGGCAATCAATAGACCTTCGACCTAGCAATCCATTTTTGTTTTTCAGCTTGCTGATTCAAACCACATAATAAAAAGGGGAAAATGTAGACACCAAAAATCTATACACTATGATTCTAAATATCGCAATTCCTTTAGACCCCCTTGAGACCATTTGATCCTCTAAATCCTAACTAAACCTAACCTGTAGTCATTTTAACTTAATTGACTCAACCTAACATTTTACCCCTTTTCACCCTTTGGTACTTGATTGTCGATGATTAAGTTGACCGTTGATGGTCACCTTGACCATCAACAGTCAGTGTCCACCTCCTCAACCACTAACATGTAAAATACTTGCCTTGATTTTCTAAAATAACTTGTCTAATTCCTATTGTGAACTATTGCATAAATGAGTTAAATTTAGGAGGTTGATTTCATGTACTGTTACAATTCTTTTGCCTTGCCTATAAGAAAGAGGAAAAAAAAGGTGAAAAGGGAAGGGTAAAACATCTATAGATCTAAAATTGTTATCAAGAACTTTGTGCATCTAGGAGTTTCTTTCTTGTAGGTCAATCACTATCAACAATCTAACAATCTAGCTATCATATCAGAGAGTCAATTTTCCATTACCTCTCTACCAAATTATCAAGTATTATTACTCTATCAAAATCAAGCTAGATTCTACCAACAGATCACCTACCTCAACCACCCACCCAACAAATTTTGGTAAGATAAGCACTTATTTCTCAATATTCATTTACTTCATTTCCATCTCACAATCAACCTAGGTCTTACCCATCTCTTAGAGTCCATCTTTTGGATCTTGTCAACTAGCCTTCTTACCAACCCAAATATAGACACAGTAACCATCGATGGTTGACTCAACCAATGATGGTCTATCCAACCACTAATGGTCATCTTAACTATTGATGGTAACCTTCATCACTGATGGTTAACCCAACCATTGATGGCCACTATGGCAATGAAAACTAACAAGCTAATTTCACCTATCACCACCTAATCAAACCTAATTTTTTTATGTTCCTACCTATGGATAGACCTCTATCTAATTTTTTGATGAAAACCCCAACCCTCTAGCATTAGTATTAATTAGTTTATCACTAATTTAATCATTTCTAGTTTATTTTCTAAGCAAACACTCTTGTATTTAGTTTTAGTATCTTTGACTTATTGATGTAAGTACCTTTAATTTTGTTTATAAGATTAATTGTTTAAAATGTTTGGATTGAGAGCCCCTAAGGAAGATTTTGCTTTTGATATCTAGCTATCACTAGGAAATCCACCCAACTATCTATCTAACAAATAGGTTTGATTTAGGGATTACTTATCTGTAGGTCATCCTCCCAAGCCAAAGAGGAGCTCTTCACAATATTCTAATTTCAATGTGTGCACGATCAATTAAATTTTTCAACCATGATTGTACTTAGTTTCTTATTTTCCCCTTTCCAATAATAAGGAAGAAATTCATTGAAATAGAAACATTACTAAGAAAAAAAAATTGACTTAAAAAAATTAAAATGATAGATACTTGACTCTAAGAAAGTGAAAGACCAAAATGACTAAAAAGTTGATTTATAATAAGGTAATTTTTAATTTTGAATTTAGGACTTGATTTATTGGTTTCAATACTCAAAATATTTTTTGGTTTCAATCAAAAGATTTTAACATGTGGTATTTTACAAGGGATCAAAACAAACAAGTCATACTCTAAACACACATATATTGCACAAAATGGTATAAAAACTAGGTAAAATAGACTTGAATAACTTGTAGGATTTATGTATCACTTGCTTTATCATTGCATTAGTTTTGGCCTAATAGTTCAAAGCACTAACCATAGAGGATCCTACTGTTCACATGGCCCACTAATCTCAGTTTCAAAGTTGTGTGGAAAGTAGCTTTCATTGCTAATTGTTAACTGATGCACTATGAGTTAAATAGTAAGAATAAATTTTTTAGGCCTAATATTTATACAATTTTATCTATGGGAGTCTTATATATATATGTTTTATTGATGGTGTCCAAAATCATGGAAAAAAAAAATTTGATAGACACACACAAATGGGTCTAGTCCCAATGTACTTAATACAGTTGTAATATTTTAGTATGTTGATGTCAAAAAAATAAAACTTCGATTCATGTTATCTAAGACCTAGATATTAGAGTATGGAATATCCTCACTTCATGGCATGCTTAAAAAATAACACCACTTAGCCAATAATGATAGCTCTAACTCAATTTTTATACCCCACCAGTACACAGGGTTTGGCCTATCATGTGATGATGAAATCTATGGTTGATATAACCCTTATAAAATAAAAAATTTAATATTTATCTCTGATTCCCATATATACACAAGCACAACTTGGATAATACAAAAATTACAAAGTTATTTTTGATTTCAAAGTATCATCACCAATGTGATACCAAAGGAATAACAAACGCAACCTTAAAACACAAACAAAAATATTATAAAGTAAAAATTTAATCAACACTAAAAGAAAAATGGAAGCTAATTACTTAGAAAAAGAAAATTATTAGAATGAAATGACAAGATTAGTCCAAAATTGAAAATATAAGCAAACATTAGAAATGAAAGAAATTGATTTTTGACTTGGTTTTTTTTAGCTTATCTTGGATAATTAACCTACACAAAATACTTAGAAATGTTTTATAAAAGCTAAGAAACTTGCAAGTTAGCCAAAAATATTAAGAGATAAAAAATACAAACTTAAAGTTAGATTTAAAAAGAAAAAAAATAGAAAATAAAATCAAAACAACAATCATTATTTTGATAATATATCCTAAAATAAGATTTAATTTTGCATAAAATTTTTGCATTTTATTTTTATTTTAAATTTGAACAACCCTGCAAAAACATGGAAAAAACCCAGATTGCAAAAATAGGTTATTGCCATTTTAACAGTCATGTTTAAAAAAAATAAAAATCAATAACAATCCTAAACTTTAAGATATATCATAAACTAAAAATCAAATTTACATATATATTTTTAGATTAGGGTTAGGCTAAGCTTAACCAACATGAAAAAAATATAAAAATTTATATTATAAATTAAAAGTTATAACTATTTTAACAGTCATATGATTTTAAAATAAAAAACTAAATTAGATTCGAGAAAATAAAAATAACAAACAAAAAAAAATTAGATCCAAATTAACCTAAAAAGTATATAAAAATAAAAAAAAAAGTTAATTAAATCTTTAAAAAAATATATGAAAAGGTCTCACTAGGTGTGCCATAATGTGTGAAGGGAAATCTAGAATATAGGTAAGATAAGAAATCACTTACAAATGAAATCTAATCTAAATTCAATTCAACTTTAGGATATAAAAATAATTAAAAGGAAACAATAACACACACTTACAAAACTGAAGTATCGTGAGCCTCCTCAATTATGGTTAAAAGTGACTTGCTTTTTGAATGTGGTTGTTCAATCCTTCTCTAATGCAAAGGAGAATCAGATAATATTAATATGCAAATGGACCTTTGGTGACTTGGATTCACTTGAAAATTTGATAGCACTTCATCAATATAAGTGAGTATGATGAAAGTGATGGCTTGCACATCAATTTACAAACATACATGAGGTTAATTAGATGGTGGAGAATTATTAGAATATTTATAATTATTCAAATAATCAACAATAAAAAATGAGTCCTCATCTATGAGGATGATGACCAATTCCACAAGTTGAGAGGAAAAGAGAGTTGGTTGAGTGAGTAATCAAGAATGGGTAAAGGAAGTTGAAATGTTCTAAGGTGACTCACAAGGTGGTTGAGTAAGTTGAGGAGGGTGGTTGGATGATTTAACACATGGTTGAGATAAATGTAGAGGATGTCTGGATGAGATGAAAAATCTAATTTATTAATTATTTTTGTAAGAAAATGTGTGCATAATTGATTAATTTAAGAATTATTTAATTATTTAAATTTTAGAGGTAAACAATGTTAATTTGAATTCAAATTACGGAAGAGGAAGGGGTAACATGTCAAAGTTAATTTCAACACTAAATGGTGAAATTTAGGTGTCTACAATGGTTATAAAATCTTCAAGAATATAATGAGTTTATCTAGTTAAAAGAATAAATTCCATTAGTATGTTATAGTGACTACTTGTTAATATATAAAAGTTGATACTTTTATTATCTTAGGGTTTCATATAAAATAGTTTTCAAGAAATGATTATTTTTGGTTTGTTTTATTAATTATTTGGCTTCAAATTGGGGTATTGATTTTTAGATTCTCATGCAAAGATGTTCCAATTTGTATGATATTTTAAAATGGATACATGGTCTTCATTTCGATATATTATGGTTGAATATTTCAAAATAGATGCATGGTCTTATTTTGGATAAATTATGGTGGAAAATTAATTCTTTTTCAGACATTTTTGAAAGTATAAATTGAAGGTGACTTCTCAGTTACACAATCAAATTTGGATGGAAATTTGAGGGTAGAATGATTCACCTTTTTTTGATAGAATACATTGTGAGAATTTTCATGATCAATCACAAAGTTTGATTTAACACTATCTTCAAAATATAATTTTGAGAATATATTGTGATTGTATTCAAATGTTTGATTTATATCTTACTTTTTTTAATCTTTGGGATAGGGAATTTCTAAAAAAGATAAGTTGCTTATAAAAATTTGTTCAATTACTTTTGGTCAATATAAAATATTTAAACAGTGAAATTGTTTTGAGTAAGTTTCAAATGTGAACAATAAAATTAAAATTTTAAAATAAGAGATATTTTGTGTTATTTTCTCTTTTTCTTTATTTTAGAGGAAACATGTCAGGTTGGAGTAGACACTAAAAAAGTTATAATAGAAATAATATCTAGGGAAGAGAATCTCAACAACATGATAATGTGCCACACATATAATATAATTATTGAGGTAGACCCTTTATGTCTTGAAGGGATTCTAGCATGTTTACTCATGGTTTTAGTCATTGAAATCATGTTTATTTTCACTTTGAAGCTAGTGATCCTACATTTTAAATTTTTTAAAACATTATACCTTCTAGTTATTTTCCATCTCCTGGTATTCATGTTTGGTTACCTTTTCATAGAGGTAGTTGAAAATCTCATCCATTTGGATGCAGTTCACCAAGTACTTCAACCTCCCATATACATCTTGTAAGCAATGTGTTAACTTCATCTATTGACCCTAAACCTGAAAGTAATGCTTTGTTGAATTTTTAAGCCTAAAAACCTACCATTGATCTAGTTAGTGTTACTTCCTTGAATCATAAATATACTAGTATCCATTCATCCCCACCTTTGGTAACTCACTTCATACATAAAAATAAATTAGAAGTGGATGATGAATCTTTTGAAGTCACACAAATCAATATGCATGCAACTCATCTTGGTTATATAGAGTATTATATAGAACAAGTTATTCTTTTGATTAACTTGGATTCAAATGGTGAGAAGTGAAGTGATATTTTTTGTTATTTTTAAACTTGATGATTTTAGATTTTTTTAGTTTTTGGGTTATATTTCAGTTTCATTCTAGATACTTTGATACTAAAAGTTAAATTCCTATGGTATTTTTCATAACACTTATATAAAACTTTTTTTTGTCAAGCTATTAATTTTGTTACCTGTTGATAAATTCTAGTCTAATTATTTTCTAGAATATGTGTTTTTTTTTTATCAATTTTAGTTATTGATCATTTTGTGGAAAATGACTTTAGACAAACAAACTATAATCCAACTATTTATTTCGAATATGATTACTCTCACGACATAATTCTTGAAGGATGAGAATTGGTAATTATTGATCAATTTAAATGATTTATTACTTAGTTTTATTCATTTGTGTTGATTAACTTACATGATGACTTGTGCAAGTGATTAAGTTATCAATAAGTAATGTGGATCCCCACCCATTAAAGAAACACTTATTAAGTTATTAAAATAATAATGTCTCGAGTCTTAATAAATTTAATTTGTAAAATTATTATCAAAAGCCTAAAATATAAGGTAATTACCTTTAATAAAGTAAAATCAACTTTATTTTAAATGGTTTTAACTTAAATCTAGTTATTGTATCTCCAAGAATCTAAACGAGCCACTAGGGTTTATCAAATGGGGTAAAAGCAAACACGTAATAGGTTAAAAGACACAAGAAGCCACTATAGGTGTAAGGTAATGATCTAATTTTATAACTTACACTAAGTTACAAACAAACTTAAACACTAAGTTAGGCGTACCATGATCAAACTCAAAAAGGATACATATATCTCTAACTAGTATAGCCACATAATTGCAAGTAGCTAAGGGGGAAAACAATGTGTTTGAAACAATAAAGATATGATATTCAAACAAGGAATCACTACCAAGAAAGGAAAATGATTAAGAAGCATGAAAATATAATGAATTAAGAATGATTTTTATTGAAAGATGTTTTCAAGGAGAGAAAATGCATAAAACCTTCAAAAATCTATGCAAATGCTTGTTTAAATGATGATAACCTAACATGTAATCACTAACCATAGAAAATATACTACATTACACTAATTAAATGTTTTAACATTATAAGTAAGGTGCTCTCAGATCATGCTTAAACACAATGCAAGTAATCTACCAACTGTGAATCCAAGTTTGATCCGTAATAGAGGAAGACTGAACTGTAATGTAGAGCCTTGTCCAATCCAATGTCAACAATTAAGGAGAAAAAGTGATGCAAAAAATAGCAAGAAGTGTGGAGGCTAATCCAAGATCACAAATTAGGTGTGTAATGCCAATTGAGGGAGCACAAGAATAATCAATAATAAAGGTAGGAATAACTAAAAGCATCAATGGTGTATCTATTTCAACAAGAAAGTGTGTATATTAATCTTTTTCAAGAGGGAAAAAATCCAAATGGGAGCTAAATTATCAAGAAGGAATTAAGAGAGAGCCAAAAATATATAGAGAAAGGGTTGAATTGAGTGTTTTTCAAGTCAAACAGGGCATCCTAAGGGTTAGATCTTCAAAAAAGTGTATGTTTGTTACTATTTGGGAATACACATAATGTAAAATGGCACAATCTAGAAGATTTATGACCTAAATCACTAGTAAGAAAATAAAATAGGTAGCTTAAGTCGCTAATCCTAAACCAATAGGGCCACCCAACCTCCTAGATTGTCTGTAAGGTGCATGAAATAGGTCATGCATAATGCAAAAGCTTTATTAGAGCACAAGGAAGGTATGGAAGGGTACATAATAGAATGCAAATATCTCAAAGTGATTGAGTAGGATAAAATAAGACTCATAGTGACTGGTAGTATGCAAGATGAGCATATATGTAATTATCTAGAGGAATAGGGTATGAGGAATCATGATTGCAGATGCCCTTAGGGTAAAAGTAATCAATGTTCAAAAAAATAAGGAGTTTTTTGCAATCCCTAGAAGCCACACAAAAATCAAGAAAGAAATAGGAAAAATGAAAAAAAATGATTTACTTACACCTACCTGATATGAATAGCGATATAAGAATAGTTGACAATGCAATCCAAGGGGTACCAATGTGAACTCTACTAAATCAAAATCCAACTCTAGCTCTACTCCTACATAGAAGGGATAAAAAGTGATATCAAACCAAAAATTCCAAGATGACATTCAATAGAGTGTCTATTTTAGTGTTTTTTATACGATGGATGTGGGAAATCTAGAATTTCTCAAAAGAGGAGAGAAAATTGTGTGCTTCATTGAAGAGGGGGAGTAACTCAAAGCTAAGGACATTTTTAACTTTAGTGAGATGAGACATGGATAAGAGAGTCAAAGAATAACTATACATAGAATGTTCTTAGCACATGTACATTGGTTAGGCTCTGATAATCATGTGATACTCAGTAATGGTATTCATCTCATTGGTAAAGATGAAAACATATACAATAAACTCTTGGCCCCATGAGTCATCGATATTCCAAGCTATAATGGTGGGTCCTAGGTTACATTGACTACTTATATTAGTGTGAATCACCACTAAATGGTGCACCATGATGGGGGTCAAGGACACAATACACAAGTGTGTAAGAACTATATCAACATGGTGCATAACATACAAGATAAACGAGGGAAATAAAGAACACAACCGAGCCATAATCATGTAGAAGTGACCAACATTGATGAGAGGTGAATAAGGGTGTTAGGAGGGTCATCAAAGGAAAAGATTAATTAGAAAAGACTATAGCAGGTACCAAATAATTTCAATCTAATTTAATTTTTTTGGGAATAATGGAGTTTTATTCCTATTTTAGTTAAAGGTCTAGATTAATAAATCAGTACAAAATATATCAATAAGCACAATCCTAATTTTTGAAACTATTTTTTTTAATCTTTATAAAAATAAGAAGAAATATAACTTTTCTAGAAAATATACTGAGATGGCTGAAACAAAGGTTAAAAATGGTTGTGTAGAACTGATAAGGTATCATAAACCTGAGTCTAGATTTCATTGGGTGAAAGGATAGGAGTGCTAAAAATTGGATGCTTTAGTGTTCAAAGATGTTATCCATTCCTAACGCTATTATCCAAATTGATCATAGAGACTTTTAACTTTTTGGGTAGTTGTGATATGCCTGTGTGAGCATGTCTGTGAAAAATTAAGTGTTGGTTGTTGATGAAACTTGCTATGGAGCTGATTTTGTCATCAAACCCTAACCATCCATTATGCTTGATAAAATTATATTTGATTCACTTGAGAAAGAGGGGGGGTTAGTGTGAAATATGTATTGAACGTGCAATCCACACCCCTTATGTGGGACATACCAATACTCAGAAGAGGGATTAAGCCATATGTAATTATCCCACCCAGTGTGCTTTGTGCAATAATGTGATACAAATGCAAATGTTGAATTAATAGTGTTTGAGGTGTATAGGGACTAGAATGAAGATTTTATTAGGTTTTCATCTGTGTTGGTTGACTATGTGCAAATAATAGGGAAATTTGCCTTAGTTCTTTATTTGTATTCTTGCTTGCTTTGTAAGTTTGGTCACCTCCCTTGTAAATGAGATTTGAGTGGGCTTTTATAGGGAACAATTGGTCATGGGTTAGATGTATTTGCACTAGGCTAACCTAATTAGGGATAAGGACTAGATGAAAATGACCATTGGGGCTCAAAGTGCAAATGGATAGGACCGTAAAAAATTAGACACTTTGGGGTGCTATAGTCCAAATGGGACACTCCTATCTGACAAGCTCAGGACCTGGGGGAATAGGATTGGAATGCAGAATACTGTCTGGCTGAGGTGTAATAACCATTTAAAAGGTTCTGGATGATTGGAAATGAGCAAAAAAGGTGTCTAGAAGGGTTGCAAAAGTATGCAAAAAGGACCTATAGATGGGGTGTCACAAGCCACACTCAAACTACTAATTTGGACATTTTATATGACTACATTTTCCCCCCTTTATTTTAGTGATGTAGCAAAGCAAAATACTAGGATAAGGGAAAAGTAGAAAGTGTACCTAAACTTATTTTCAAGTGTGAATTCTTTGAAGATGTGTGATGCTGAGTGTGCATAGAGAGATCACAATATGAAGTGTAAACCTATAAGATAAAACAAGGAGTAGATCAATTCTTACTAGACACATTGTCTAAAATAAGAACATACAAAGTCTAGGTAAAAGAGAGAGGAAGAGAAAGGAATGAATAAACCTCACTAGGTACGTGAACCAATACAAAACCTATTATGATGTTAAGTGATGTCGAGTATGTGTTGTACAAAGAATAATATCATGAGCAAAGATGAGTACTCAATTCCCTGAGGGTGGCTCAAGAATATAAAGGTTGTCCCTTTGGCTCCATCATCACCCACTATGTAGTGAATCTATATGATCATGCATGTGTTAATAGATGTTTAGACTATGTGTCTAATCCCTCTGAGTTGGTGGCTCAAGATTAAAAAGGCTATCTAGTCCTTTGGCTCCATCATTTCCCACTAAGTATGAAATCTGAACTGATATCAGTATGAATGTGTGTCATATGAGATGGATCATGAAGCCCATGAATGCTCTGTAATCTAAAAATGTGGCATGGATAGCCAAATGTGTCTTGAGAACTAGGCCAATCTTGGCCACTCTGAAAGGTGGTGATTAGGCTTGTATTAAAGCCACTCTAAAACTAAGAACTAGGATTATATGAAAGCCACTCTGAAATGATGCCAACTAGCTACAGATGGAATAAGGCATGAAACTACTGAGAATATTTGGGCAATATAATGAACTAAAAATAAAAGAAGGAAAATGTGTCTTGCACATTACCCCGAATCACTAGTGTCTGTAACATGGATTCTAATGTAGAAGTTGTACCAACTACCCAATCTAAAACTACAAGCGAGATCCATCATGTCGTGCATGATTCCCCCTATATCTAGATGATTTGAGTAAAAATTTACTAAATCTACCCAATCTAAACTAGACTATAGCTAACAAAACTATAATGGACCTTACCTTTTTTTCTATTTCTAAATTTTTTGGGTTTTCGACTATTTGGATAGGAGCATCAAAAAGTGAACACTTTATTATAGGGCATTGTAGTCTAAATGGGGTACTCTTATCTTTTACTATTTCTAATGACTATTCTATGTTCTTCTCTATTTTTTGGGTCTATTATACATGTTTTGATTTATGATTGCTATTCTAAAAACTAATTTTTTGATTGGTAGAGGGCTTTGATCTTTGTGACAAAACTCCTCTTTGTTTCCCCCTCTTCTGAGGGTAGGAATGAAGACCTTGCAATAACTACCCTTAGAAGAAAGAGCCCTGCAAGTGTGTTATGCTAAAAAATACATGATATAACAATGATAATCCAAAATATGTCTCAAGATATAGCAAATTTTGTATTGGAGATTGTTAGATCAACATGAGTATGCCTAGATAAATGTAATAAATAATGTAATAGTATGTGAAATATATTAAACTAAAAATGGAAATATGGTTAATTGTCAAGAAGGGATGGAACATGATGTCCATCATGGCATACAAGAAGGGAAGATAATGCATGATGTGGATCATGGCATTAAAACTAATTTAGAAGTAAACAAGCAAACAAGCACGTAAGGCAAGAAGTAAGAATCATACAACATAGGCCAAGGGGCCAAGAAAATAAAGGGACATAGGCACATGTCACTCAAACTAGGAAGGTAAATGTATAAGGCATGTTTAAATGCCCACATACACATATAATTACAAACAAGCAAGATTGCCATGAGGGCCACAAACACATATAAGAGTACAAGCAAAGGATATTGGCAAATGTCCTAAAGCACACACAAATAACAAAATAAGAACTAAGAAATGCAATCACATCTAGCTACTCTAAGAAAGTAAGGAAGGCATGTAAATGTTGGAAATACTATCACATCTAACTAATCAATGTAAGAAGTGAAATTATACAAAACATGTAGTACAAGATTAAGTATATGCTAAGAAATACACAAGTGTTATATGCTAGTGAGTGCTGATAGAATAATCTATGTAAGCTAGTAAGTAATGTACATCAACATGATAAATATAGTGTGTGGTGTAATAATGACATAACCTAGATGTAGTCATGTAGAATATGCCCTCAATGGCTAGATATGTTGATGTATGTCTTGAATGTAAAAGTAGGATTCCCCCTCAATGGGTAGAGTGAACCAATCAAGAATCTGGGTGTCACTGCACATACTCAAAAAAGATCAAGTGAAGCATGGTAATCTAGATAAATCAACAAACAATAGCATAAAACAACAAAATGTAAGTCTAGCATGGTAGTAAAAATGTAAAGCATGGATAATGTGTATAATTGAAAAGTTTTTTGTATTTTGAGTTATTTGAATGTTTTTGTATTTGGACATGTTAAATTATTTTTGGTATTTTAAAATATTGTATTGTTTTTGGTATTTTGAAATAAGCTATGTACAAGTAATCATAAGAAAACTATGTACAAGAAAGCAAAAAAAAACTATGTACAAGTAAGCTGGGAAATTATGTACAAGAACGACTAAGAAGAAATCATACTTACCGATGAGTCTCATAAGAGACTCCCTATCATGGTGTCATGTATCAAAGAGAAGGATCGTGCATGATTGTGAAGCATAATGGAAGGGCTAAGACTATGACTTTGACAACTATGTATGTTGTAAGTGATTTGAAGTATCTGTAGTGGAAACCAACTGTGGGGTCCCCCTATAGCTCTCAGACGTAGATGCAACTATGGGGCTCTTAGGGACCTATTTGGTAGTAGAAGAAGCTCTCTAAAAATGTGTTTTATGTGTAAAGGCATAAGACCTTAATAATATTACCCTAGGTGTGAATAATATAGATGGAAACTGTCTGAAGTCTTAAAATTGGCACTGCTGTAGTGGTCACTCTAAGAGAGGCATTCATGGAAGTGTATGAAGTCTCTATGCTGGAAAGGGAGGCATCAACTATGTCTGAGTCTCAATTAGAGAAATAACTGTAACTAGTGGAGGAACTAAAATTGGTGATTGTACAATAGGATATGAATCTAAAGTGGGGAGTGCTAACTCATATGAAAATCCACCAATTGTGTAAACCTGATTAGCATGAATGTATTTCATCTATCTATGAAATATATAAGGTTCTACACAGTTTTTAGATCCATGGTCGACCAAGCAACACGTCAAAGACTCCTTCACTTGGAATAATAGTAAATGGTGTGGCCACATATGTTGAACCAACTTGTAGAGGAAGTATAATCTTACACAATGAAATCTATATATACCCACTGAATCCATTGATAATTATGTCCATCAGGGTGATATCCTACTTTAAATATCCCAAATACTGAAGTAATGTAATAGTACACATGTTCACACTAGATGCATTATCTACAAAAAAACTATGAATGGGATGGTGATCAATGAAGGATCTAATGAAGAGTGCATAGTAATTTGAATCATCCTCAACTATCTCCTACTCTGAGAAGGAGATCAAAGGTATAGCTAGAACTATGGAATTATACACACCAATTATGTTCCTCAAAGGGTGTGACTCAACTGAAAGTGCCTGATATGTAGCTAGTGGAGGTTTTGCATGATATGCATGGTGATCACCTAATATGCCCCCTATCTTCTATTTAAAATGCTATGGGAAAAGATTTGAGAAAAAAGAGCCTTGTCCTATGTTTGCTTTGCATGAGGAGGCTTAACTAGAGTACCAAGATCAATAATGTTTCCATCTATCAAGTCCTATATATTGTGTCATAAACTGATGCATCTATTCATTATGTGGCCTAGTGCCATGTGAAAATCATAGAAAGCATTATGATCATATCCACATGAAAGCAGCTTTTTTCGTATCAACTTCCTGAATAAGAGGGAGAGATATGACATTACATTCTAATAGCTTCTGTAAGACTCTAGCTGGAGATACTGGTAGATTGGTAAAGGCTCACTGAGGAGGCACTAATAAAACCACTTGTTAAGGGGGCTCTAAAGCTATATTAACTATAGGTTGATTTTGAATTTTGCTATCATTAACCTTTACTTTGTATGGGACTTTACTGTTACTCTTGTTTGTTATTTTTGATATGCTTGTGTACTTGAGTTTTCCCATTGAAATTAATTTGAATTCCCTTTCCTTTAGTGTATGACATAACTCAATGAATGAAGAAAATGTTTTGAACATTATTGACTCATGTAAAGCTGTCAGGAGACTCTATTTGAAGACATTTTGTAATTATTGATCGGCCATGGGGCTAGTCATTTCATCCAAGATAGTATTATATCTAAGAACATAATCTATGAGATGCTCATTTGACCTTTGTTTCTATTATGAAACTTGGGCTAAGAAACCTTGTCACATATGTTAATGTTAAATTAAGCTAAAAACATGTTAGCTAAAGGATTGAATGCTTTGATTGACTAATTTGGTAGACTATATAACCATTGTCAAGCATAATCCTTTAAAATCTATGGAAATAGCTTGGTTAGTAACCAATCATTTGGCATATAGTCTAAGCATGCTACGTGAAAATGTCTCAAATGTGTCTCTGGATCACCCTTTCCATCATATAAAGTGAGCTTGGGTTAAACAAAACTTGGTGGTAAGGGTGTAGAAGCAATATGCTGTGCCAATGATGTATGAAGTAGAGTAAAAGAGTCCAAATCTTCTGTTGGTCTAGAGGAACCTTGCTCAATATGTAACACCTTGGATTAAAGAGATTTAATCTCTTGCACAAGGGCAACCACATTAGGAGGTGGAGACGTACTAGCTGTAATTGGTGGTGCCACATAGGATGGTTGGGATACTGGAAGGGGTTGTTGAGACATAGTTGCCCTCATAGTGTCATTTGCAATTGGTTATTCTATGGATTGAGAGGATTGACCATTGTTTAATTTTTGTTGTACTTCTTTTATCATTTTAAGCATATCATCTTGCATATCAGGATTGTTAGTTAAAAGGTCTTGAATTTCCCTCTTATTAGTTTTATCAAAGTTGATATATTAGGCCATTGTTAAAGTAGGTAAACAAAGCAAAAGTGGATTGAATTTTTTGAAATAAATCATAATAAGAAAAATATGATGGAAGGAAATTAATAAATAAAGGAAATGTGAAGTCCTAAAAATAGAAAATTGTAATATGCATAAAAAGGATATGAAGCTCACTAACATGTAAGGTGATACCTCAAGAAGTAAAGGGACCTAGTATATTCAAACAGGGTTTGAAAAAAATGATTTTTAAAATTACTATGGTGAATTTTAAAAATTAAATGTGAAATTATGATTTATATATGCAGAAAAGTTAGAAGAATATTATGAAAATCAACAAAGAATTTTCCCTAGGGTTTTTGTGTGTAAATGAAGTAAGTCGAGTTCACCAAATGATTTAACTTATTTAGGGAATAATGGAGTTTTATTCCTATTTTAGTTAAGGGTCTAGATTAATAAATCAGTATAGGATATAAAAATAAATACAATCCTAATTTGTGCAACTATTTGTCTTTTTTACCTTTCTAAAAATAACAATAAATAAGAAGAAATATAACTTAGCTAGAAAATAGATTGAGATGGCCGATACAGAGGTTGAAAATGATTGTGCAGGACTGGGAAGGTGTCATAAACCTTAATCTATCTTTCATTGGGAAAAAGGATAGGAGCATCAAAAATTGGATGCTTTGGTGTCTAGTGTTGTTATCCATTCTTGCCACTATTTTCCAAACTAATCATAGAGACCTGAAACTTTTTGGGTAGTTGTGCTATGCCTGTGTGAGCATGCCTATGAAAAATCAAGTACTAGTTGTTAACTAAACTTGATATGGAGCTAATTTTATCTTCAAACACTAACCCTCCATCATTATTGATAAAATGACATTTGAGTCACTTGATAAATAGGGGGGTTAGTGTGAAATATGTATTAAACATGCAATCCATACCCTTATGTGGGCATGCTACCTATATACCAATAATTCGAAGAAAGATTAATCCATATGTAGTTATCCCACCTAGTGTGATTTGTGAAATAGTGTGATGAAGATGCAAATGTTGAATTGATAGTGTTTGAGGTGCTTAGGGACTAGTATGAGGATTTGAGTAGGTTTGCAACTGTGTTGGGTGACTGTGTACAAAGAATAGGGAAGTTTGCCTTAGTGATTTTTTTGTATTCTCGCTTGCTTTGTAAATTTGGTCACCTCCCTTGTAAATGAGATTTGAGTGGGATTTTATAGGGAACAATTGGGCATGGGTCAGATGTATTCATGCCGGGCCAACTTAATTAGGGATAAGGACTAGATGAAATGACCATTAGGGCTCAAAGTGCAAATAGATAGGACCACTAAAAATGGGACACTTCTCTATGGGGTGATATAGTCCAAATGGGGCACTCCTATCCTATAAGCTCAGGAGCTAGGGGAATAGGATTATCATAGGGAATAATATCTTACTGAGGTGGAATGACTATTTAAAATATTCTAGATGACTAGAAATGAGCAAAAAAGGTGTCTAAAAGGGTTGTAAGAGTATGCAAAAAAGACATACGGATGGGGTTTTGCAAGCCACACTCAAACTACCAATTTGGACATTTTATATGACTACATAACCAAGAACCTACACACCTACATAGACCACAATGAAAAAGGAAGAGGGAGTTAGTAGGGGATCAACTATAAGTAACTAAGAAGACAACTACTTAAAATAAGCATACAAAGCTAATTATATCTCAAGTGCATTTGAGGAGGAAAACATAGGCCAAAAAGGCCAAGAGATTAGGATAGTCTAGAAATGGACACAAATAGGTTTTGAGGAGTGAAACAAAGGCTACCATTATGTCTAGAATGGGCTAAAACCCTTAGAGTGGAGGTCTAGCAGCCCTCCTAGAAACACCAAATAACCTACCCATAAAGGGCCCAAAAAGGGCATGAAGAGAGAGAAAGTGAGAGTGTAAAAAGAGTGGAAACAATATTTATCAAGTCATTTTCACCATGCTACTAACTAGAAGAGAGTCTAAAGAGCCCAAATAAACATACTAAGGAGATTTAGATGCATGATAACATACTAAGAGTCAGCATCATGGTCTGGGTAAGTCTTATTACTATAAGTTTTTGCAAATTTTTAGTTTTGTGGTTTCTAGGAGGCCCTACAAGTGTTTTTGTCAATTTTTACTTGAATCAATAGATGGGCTGGGAAAAAAAGTGGAGTAAAACATCTATGTGAAGAGACCACATGCTTAAAAGTAAATGAGAAGCCAAACCATGGCCTAGGCTAGGAGTTCTTATAAGCCTTAGGGATTGCCTAGATATCCATGACCTAGGTTGTGGGTTAATAGGCCCAACATGCGGCCTAAGATGATAATAGGCTATAGGTTACCAAAAACTATATCCTGAGCCACTTATAGGTTGTTTCTTGGTAGGATAACCCATGGCCTAGGTTGCAAAGAGATTAAAACTACTTATAAGGGCTTAAAATGAGGCTAATAAGATAAAATAAAGGGGGGAAGTAAAATAGTAGTTGTGTATATGTATTTCACTTGTTTTATTCACAAAAACATTATCTTTTAGTGTGCATAGATACATACACAATGAGTCAATGTGATTAAGGCAAGAGAGATGTCACAATCGGTAGAGCCACCACTTGTAGTGTTGCCAATAGACTGCAAGGTGGCTAATCAGGAGATAGTTCCATCATGGATAATAGCCAAAGATGATGTACTATCTTAAGCTAGTCAGGGGGTCTTATGAATAACAGGGTTATGGAGGCTAGCACATGTGGTCTCAATGTGTTATATTCATGATCTGGTGAATGTAATAATAATATAATGAGATATAAAGAAACACACATTATGTCTAGGGCTAGACTTGGAGGTCATCCTTAGGATAAGATATGTATACTATATATATGGGTTAGAGACCATGGAGAGATTGATATCACCTCAACTAAGATGTGGTAGTGGTATGGGATTAACTAGTGGGACCAACCAGGGTATGTACACATCATAGGTGTTAGGACTAAATCAGAAATTGATGTAGAAAATTTCATAGAATCTCAATAATAATAGATATGAGTAAAGATACATAAAGAATAAAAATAAACATATAGAAAAAGAAGACTAAATTTAATGTGGTTCACCCAATGTGAGCTACATCCATCAAGAAACACTTGCTCAAATTTTATTACAATCCACAAGAGTACAATCCACTTTTAGAACCGTCTTCTCACAATTATAAAGCACAAATATTGTTTAGATATATGCTCAATAAACCCCCCTAAAATCACACTCTGAATTCAGACACTCTATTCTTCCATATCAAACCATTGTTCTCATGGTGTATTACCTATTGAATATCCATCTATACATAATACATCAACATAGTGGTTTTACAAAATAATGGGTACCCAAACCATGGGCCAAGTCAACCTAAAACCCTAAATGTCTGACCCAACATTAGGTAACCCATAGCCTAGGTTCATTCCCATGTTGGACTCAATTTGAGTAGAGAACCTAAATAATCCTTTTCTCAGCTAGGTACAACCTAAGCCTCTAATAGTTTATGGCATGCCGAGTGGGATCCATTCTCTTTGGCATAGTGAAATTATAGAGTTGAGAAGAAGTATTTATAGTAGAGGGAGATATCCACCATCATTAGAAGCTAAAGATTCTCCAAGTTTCAAAGTTTATAACATCATCTAGATAACACCTCTTATGCCAAAGATTACTAGAAGGTCAGCTAGTAAAGGTATTTCCTTTGAATTCATTAAACTACCTTCTATTTCATATAAAAGGCCAAGGTTAAATAGGGCAGGTCCTTATCCCCAAAATAAATATTCATTTACTAGTAATCATATTATTTTAAGTAGTGTAAACCCTATTATGCAAATGGAAAGACCCAGAACACAGATCTTGTACCCTTCAATCATGACAACCCTCTTAACCTTTAGTAACATGATGATATCCTTGTTGCCTCTTTAAAGAGTATACCATACTTTATAGGAGAAAATTACACCACCCCTATAGAGCACATAGATGACATTACAAACCTTTGTTTAGTATATAACATTGCACAAGAGAATATAGCCATGAGAATACTAGCCACATCCTTGAAAGGCAAAGCCTTATAATGGTATAAGGGTCTAGTTCCTACATCAATCAATAGTTGGGATGAGTTTGATGAGTGCCTATGTAAATGTTCTAAGGATATAAGTGACCATGTGTCACTTGTTAAACAACTCACCTCAATCAAGAGGGCATCCCAAGAATCTATGGTTGATTTCAACTATAAATTCTAAAAGATTTGGGATGGTATCCCTGTCATCATTAAACCCACACCCAATTATGATTTTCTTTACTATTTAAGAGCATTGAATTTACACATTACAGTTATGATCCAATTTATGGGTGGGACAACTTTGCTTGGGGCTTATGAGATATCTATAAGGGTATAAAAATGTTTGATCCAAGTAGGGAAACTCATGCCAAGACCTCTCATGCCACTTTTTCCTGAGCTTCAGCCAACCCCACCTACCATTTCTCCACTTCCCACTCTAAATAATCAAGACCAACCTGATGATGGTCAAATGGGCAAATTTATAAGGATTGAGAACTTGATGAAAGCTGAAATAACAAGCTAGTGACTATAGAGAGACAACAATAGACTTCATATAGGCCATACTAAGGTACCTTCCACGCCCATACCCTACTCAATCCTACAATAGGCCCCCTTATCCATAAAATCAAGAAGCCCAAGGCCAAATTACTCAAGGTAGATCTTATAATAGTTACAACCCCACTGATGTAAGTAGTTCAAGAGCCTTGGTCCCCACATAAAATAACCTTTCACAAGAGGGTCAATGGAAATTAGGAGGGTAGTCTAATGAGATGGTAATGGTCACAAATGTAAAAATGTATCAGGATCCTATTTGGCAACATAATCCTTCATTTTGAGGCCATGTCACAATGCCTCCTCCATCACAAGGCCCTATAATGAATCAGGGTAATATGCCTACCTTGACACCATTGGAAGTTTAGATTCAATAAGGAAACTTGTGTAAGGCACTAGTTGACACCACGTGCATGAAATTTCAAGAATGGGAGCATATGCTTGAGCATGCAACAACAAACATGGGGTAGACTACACCAAGGGTAGATGAACTAGTTACATCCCATATAAGGTTTAAAAAGAGGATGTTGGATGAAAATTTGGGGTAACCTAAGGCTTATTTAATATCTCCACAATACAATCAGTATCCCACCCCTTCAAATGTAACTACTAAAGCTCTTGTAACTCAATAAATACCTCAACAACATGGACAGTAACATAAGTTTCCTTTTGTTTCTGATGTTACTCAAGTGCCAGGTGATACTTATGCTTCCAAAGTGTAGTTCAAAGACACTAATCTTCATTTCAATATTATAAATCATATGAAAAAGCCTAATGTCACTATGTCTATGTATGATGCCCTGTCTATTCTAGGATAGAAAGAGATTCTTTAGTAAGATCTCTCCAAGCCTTCTCATGTGAATGAGAAAAATGATAAGGTGAATATTATCTTTACCAATATTAGTCAACCTAGTCAAATTCAAACTCCTAGTCAAGCTCCTAGTCAAGATCAAGTTCATAATGATGTTCATCCCCCTAAGGTTGTCAAACCCCCTCCATTCTATTTGTCAGTCATCATAGGGGACTACTTATAACATAATTATATGATAGATTCAAGAGCTTCAACCTTAGATATGCCTAAATCTATAGTAGATAAGCTTGAGCTTAAATATGTACTTAATGAAAAAGGTGTTCTCTAGCTGGATGGTTCCCCCACTAAAACAATAGTTATATTGAAAGATCTTAAGATCACATTATCAGCTTGCCCAAATTGTGTCATCACTCAGGATGTAATGGTTTTAGGCCTAGCCCCACATTTTCCCCTATGCCTATCTAGGGAATTTACTAAAAAAATTGAGGGCTATTTTTCCTCTTACTAGTCATACATGGTTTTTAGGACCAAATATGGGACTAGGGTCACTATTAGGTTAGAACTGATCTCTAGGTTCCATCTAGAGCTCTATATGCCTAACCTTGCAAATGTCAACTATACTGTATTAGATGAGGATGAAAATGCTAGTGATAAAGAGCCTCATGACCATATTTAAGACATTTCAGACCTGTACTTGGATGAATGGGTAGTTGATAATCATGGATTTGATCCCTACACTAATACTGAAGAAGTAGACTTAGGTGTGTATTGTATGAATAAGGAGGGTGATGCTATACCTTGCCTATCTAACACCACTTAAGAGGAAGATTGTCTATAGACTTTATTATTTGATGGTTCAAGGTCAAAGAACGATAGTGAAGCTGGATCCATGCTAGTTTTACCTTAGATAAGAATTACTATTCATCTACAATATTTTAATTTAGTTGCACTTCAAACACATATGAATATGAGGCTCTTTTACATGGTTTACAAGAGACAAGAAGAAGAGGTGTCAAACTTCTTCAAGTCAAGGGTGATAATGAGCTTGTTGTGAAAAAAGTGAGAGGCATAATTGCAGTTAAGAACCATCATTTGAAAGCTTACAAGCATCATGTATGGGATCTCATATAGGACTTCTTAGCATTCAATATACAATCCATACCAAGAGAGGCAAATCAACATATAAATAGGCTTGCAGCCATTGGAGCCCAGTATGAGGTTATAGTGGGAGTCAAAGGTGACTAGATTCAAGACAAGATCATGGTCATATGTAAGACAACTATAATTGATATTTACGTGAGTTGGTAGGTGTTTGATAATGATGACCAAATTATAAGTTTTCTAATGTAGGAGGTAGAGTTCAGCCATAAGAATCAAAATAGATTCCAACATCAAAATGATGATCAGATAGAACAATTAAGATCTAACAAGCTACTTAGGGGGCTTGTGACATTTGAAAGCACCTTAAATGAATATGACCAAGTGAGAAGAGGTAAGGCATGTATCTTAGACAATGAGGAACATTATGAAAGGATAGAGATCTTCAAAGATAAATTGTTGAATTTAGGAAAGATTAACATAGTTGAAGAGAGAACTGCATTTGTTGCTTTATGCCAAAAGTCATTTCATGTATTTTCATGGGAATATAATTATTTTAAGGGTTTTAATCCCAAACTTGCATAACATACCATTGAACTAGAGAGTAATGCAAAACCAGTCAGGCAAAAACAAAGGCTTATCAACCCAAAAGTGGAGTTAATGAGAAGGGAACTATTTAAGTTGATTGATCAAAGATAATATTCCCCATTAAACATTCCTCATGGGTGGAAAACCTTGTGCTAGTGAGGAACAAGAATGGGGAAATATGATTATGTGTTGACTTTAGGGATCTCAATAAAGTTTTCCTAAAATACCATTACCCACTACCCTCAATGGATCAGATTATTCAAAGGTGGCAGGTTCTCAGAGATTCTCATTGCTTGATGGCTACTCTAGTTTTAATCAGATTATGGCAAAGGAAGAAGATGGGTATAAGACTGCCTTCACCACAATGTGGGACACTTATGCATATATGAAAATGCCCTTTGGACTATCCAATGATGGAGGAAATTTACATAGGGCAATGAATGTTGCCTTTGAAGGTTTGATGAATGACATGATGCCCATTTACCTAGATGACATCACGATTTTCTCAAAAGACCCAACTGATCACATTACTCACTTAAGATTAGTATTTGAAAGATGCAGAGAATTTGGTGTGCCATTAAATCCTAAAAAATGTATATTTAGTGTTCATAAGGGTAGTTTATTAGGCCATGTAGTGTCTAAGGATGGTATTTCCATAGATCTTAAAAGAGTTGAGTCCATCTTATCCTTAACCTTTCCCAAGCACAAGAAGGTTCTATAGAGTTTCTTAAGAAAGATTAATTTTATAAAGAGGTCTATCCCAGGCTTTGCAGAGCTAATCAAGCCTCTTATTCACATGTTAAAAAAATGCAAGGAGTTTACATGGACCAAAGAAGGTAAGAGGAGTTTTGGGGCCATCAAGGAGGCCATCTCTCATGCCCCTACACTTCTTAATCCTAATTTTAATAAAGGATTATACTTGTATACCTTATCTATGTTAGATGTAATCTCTGTCATGTTGATGTAGCATCATGAGCAAGGTTTGGAATAACCTATTGATTTATTTAGTTGGGACTTAGATGGGTATGAGGAGAGGTATAAATTTATATAGAAACATGTGCTTAAAATAGTGAGAGGTTTGAATAAATTTAGGCACATGGTCTCCAATAGTAATATCATACTCATGGTGGTACACCCGAGTATTAAAGAGTTTATACTCAATAGAGACCTCAATGAGAAAGGAGATAGATGGGTGAAAAAATACATGGAGTATGATATTGAAGATAGAGTTAGAAAACTTGTAAGGATTATAGGGTTATGTGAACACCTTGTAGCAGAGGTAAAACAAGATAAAGATCAAGTGTTGGTAGTTCATGATAGCCAATAGGTAATTACAAACAACACACCTTTTATTTGGACATGTGATATACTCAGATTTCTTATGTCAGGATAATGTCTTATGGGACTAGATAGAGCCAAGAGAAGGCACTTCAAGTTTTAAAGTATACCTTATGTCCTAATCGATGGAGTAATTTTCAAGAGTGACATGGGAGGCATGCTTTTGATGTGTGTGGAATCATGCCAAATAGACAAGTTGCTTGAATAGTTCCATGATGGTCCTGCTGGTGGGCATTTTTTTTCCAAGACCACAACCTATAAGATCATTAGAGCTAGGTAATTTTGGACCATAATGTTTAAAGATGCACACTCTTGGGTAAGGAAATGCCCAAAATATGCAATGTTTATTGGCAAGTAAAAACTAGCTGCCCTTCCCTTGTAACCCATACAAGTAGAGCAAACTTTCATGCAATGGGGCCTAAAATTCATAGGGATGATACACCCCCCTTCAAGTAAAGGACATAACTAGATCACTATAACTACAAACTACTTTACAAGGTGGGTTGAAGTAATTACTCTCATGGAAGCTAATGAATATTCTATTTTAGACTTTTATGATAGCCTTGTGACTAGATTTAGTGTGACTTCTACAATCATTTTTGATAATGCATTGGAATTCAATAGTAGCAAGGTATGTGAGTGGGATTTTTCACATGGAATTTATCTTAAGGCATCCTCTAACTATTAATTATAGGGCAATGGATTAGCAGATTCCACAAATAAGAACTTGTTGAGGATTATCAAGAGAACTATAGAAGATAGTCAGAGAGAGTGGCATAGTAGACTAACGACTAACCTATTGGCAGATAGAGTGATACCTAAGAAAGATATTGGACACTCCCCATACCTTCTTGTCTATGGGAAATAATCCAAACTTCCTATATCTCTTAAACTTTCTGTATTAGAGCTTGCACATCAATTTGAGCTCCTAATGGATAATATTATGCAGATAAGGTTGAGTGAGCTAATACAGTTGGAGAAGACAAGGGACACTAATATGTACATTATGTGGTCCAAAAATCACCAAGTGAAGAGGTTATTTGACAAGAAAAATTCCTCAAAGACATTCTAACAAGGTGATATAGTCCTCAAATGGGATGAAGATTGTGTAAAACTAGAAAAACACTCCAAGTTTGAGTCTTTGGAGTGGGCCTTAAGTTATCATAGGTTACAAGGAGAGTAATGCATTTGAGATTTCTAGGTTGAATGGAGAGAGCCTTCCCATCCTTGTCAATGGGAGGTATCTTAAATTTTGATACTAGTGTTGTCTCATGAACAACGTACATATGTAGATAGGTATGTCTTTACCTCCAAGTGATCTTGCACATTGCTCTATTTGTTTTTATTGTAAACTTAAAGTGTAGTTTGTCAAAATTTGAGAAATTAGGTTTCCATGATGATCATAGCATTTAGGAACATGAAGTAGGTTTGCACAAGCCTCAAAAGTTCATTTTAAAGGGAGAAACTGAGCAGAGCCCTAAATAAAGGGTGATCTAATAGTGGAAAGAGCAGATGGGATTTAAGAAACCTCAAGTCACTTGTAAAGCTTTTGAAACACTTTAAGTAAGCTTAGAGTGTAAATTTAGCAATCTCACGGGACTAGACCATCATGAGACATCATGTAGGAATGAGTGGAGCAAGATGGTCAGGCATTTAATAATTACACTTGAGGAGTATACTAGAGCCAATGGATTGCATGAATATGATGTACTTTATTCCAAGATCATCCGATATAAATTTGGTGCCTTGATGAACTTGTTATCTCAAGATATAAGCTTCCAAACTTAACTTTGCAGAGTGAGACATACATGTAGACATCAAATTTGGGATTCATGATATAGTTTTTTGAACTCAAATGTTATTAAGGATAAGCATGGGGTTGATAAGTGTCAAATATCAGAATCTAATGTCAAGATCTAATGGAAAATGGGTGAGCAATGATGTTAGTAGGTCTCAGAGATCTAATGGAGCACATTAAATCATGCACCAAAGATCAATAATAAGATTGCAGTGAAAAGGTTAGTGTATCCTATAGACACCATAATTATGTCACACACTTGCATGAATCCTTGTGTCAAAACCCCCCTTGATCTCATTTTAATAATTAACCTTCCTAACCCATGTTTTCACCTTAAAATATTTAATTAAGTTGATTAAAACCCACTTATGCCACCTCACCTAGCCACCTCATCCTAAGACTAAATCTTACCCTCTGTGTCACTTTGAGACTTAGTCTCCTAATCTTAACTACTTATGACTTGTTCTCACCCATAACATAAATTCCTAACTAACTACGTTCTTCATAGCCTTGTATTTTTACCATTTTCTAATAGACACCATACTTGGCAAGAGAAGGAACAAAAAATGGGCTAAAAATATCCCTTTCACCTATTCTCATGCCATCGACATCAATCAACCCTTAGTCAACATTGGTGGGATCACCGACGTCAATTACTTAAGCAAAATTCTAAGTTGGTATTCGGGTCACAAAAAAATGATAACTCATGCGCAGGGTTTTGGCAATTAGAGTATCTTACATCACTTTTGACACCCAGGCTTACCATTACTCTACATAAATTGATCTAGATCAAGAATTGATACACTGCACAATGCTTAAACTCTTGAGGACTAGAAACACACACTTATCTTGTTTGTTCACCCATCAATTCACCAAGCCTCATCGAAGTCATCTATCCAATAGTAATAATTCACCCATTTCAGTAGCTAAGTATATCTTGATGTTTTGTATGTCTTTAAATAGTAATTTTATAATTGATTTACATTATACTATTTATTGTTTCACAAACCTTGACTCCTTTTGTAGAGGAGTTGAGTACTTCAGGTATATTCTGGCTAAGCAACCTGACTTGGCTTCAGGATCATGAAGTATGGGGAGTAAGCCCCTATAACAAGCCATGTACCTAGTCTAATATAGATTTTTGTTGAGCACCAAAACTAACTTAGAACTATCCTTAGATTGCTTATCTAGTACCTATTTCATAAACCAATTTTACTCTCATATTTTCCAAGGCATAAGCCATCAAGAGACTAAAATTAATTCCTAAGAGTTAACATTTAGTGGCTACATGTTCCTTTTTTGCTTCCTTTTGTCTTCTACATTTTTGAGTTAGTGAGGATGTTTCCTTTATCAATTTATAGAATCTAGGCATTCCTACCTCTTAGATTATATTAACCTCTAGTTTCATGTTTTTTGTGTCCTTTATCCTTGCATGGACCTATTGTATCCTTTGTTTTACCTAGATTTTGCCCCTAGGTTGCCGAAACCTTAGATTTTTTTCCTTTCTAGATTCTATAGTAATCGACATCAGTAAATCCATTGACGTCAGCAACCCTATTACCTATCAGCATCGGTTAGATAATCGATATTAGTAATTGTGTGCTTTTATAAAATTTTAGCTTGCTTAAAACAAGCTAAAAAAACATACCTACCTACACTCAAACCTAGTTTTCTAATGTTTTGTCACTAATACAGGGTCTAAGGCCTACTTTATCCCTTTTTCATGGTCTTGACATGTATCAAATCCAAAAATTTTGTCCACTATGCAAGCTAAAAATCACTCCCACCTTCCCCTCTCCTTCCTGATTCTGCCATGGAGCATACTTCAGCTACAAAGAATACCCCTATGCTTATTAGTAATAACTAGATCAACCTTGTACCTGAAGGTGATATTGACTTCATGAGATTTCTTGATCATAACATTGTAGCCATTTTTTGGGTGAATATTTTATCGACCATCTAACTAGTGGGCAAAATAGTTCCTATCACCACAACATAGGGAGATTGGTCATCCCGGTATGTAGTTTTACTACATCAACAGGGGACAAATCTCTCCTCTCATCAAGGGGAGGTTCCCTATAAATATGAGGAGGCTATATACTATATATATAAGTAGAAAGTAAGACACAGGGGTGAGATAAGCCATCCATCTCTCTTTTTTTAGAGATGATGCTAACAAACAGAGGAAAAATCTTGGGTGATTGGTGAAGGTACTTCTCTTATTTTAGAAGTAACATTCAACAAAGAGCCAGATCCCTTCTTGGATAGTAGAAATCTTGGTGAAGTGATAGAAGGCACTTCTCTTCTCTCAGAAGTGCTTGTTCTTGCAAATAACATGAATCTTTCTGGTAGGATAAGTAACAGGGTGCCAAGGGTGTAGTAACCAACAATCTAAGATGTAGCACAAAGTCTCCACTTTGACTGCCCAAGAGTGAGATACAAAGGACAATGAGGGCACAAAGTCATCCCAAGGTCCTTTACACAAAAACAAAAAATAAACACATGCTAAAGACAACTATGGCAACACAAAGTCTTCCCACAGTTGGCTTTAGGACACTTTCCCATTTACTTTCACTAATTTTGCTTGTCAAATTAAATAAACAAGAACACATTCAGAAGATAGACATAAGAATAATCTTCTAAAATGATACAAGCCAAAACAACACAAAGTCTAAAAATAACTTGCTTTCTCATTCAGATAAAATGAAATGAAATACAATCTGAGCTCAAAGTCTTAGTACTCGTCTTTCAATTGGGCAAAGTTTTGCTTATGTATTGGGAAGATCTCCCTAAAAAAACAAAAGAGATTACAATATATAGCCACCAAGAAAGGCTTAGTGCTCTTTTCCATGGGATGTCCCATGCTATAGTTAATGCCTTCAATGCACCTTCAGTTTTATCTGGAGGGACCATGCCTGGAACAGTGCGTTGCCTTAACTATGGCATGTCTATTCATCTAATATGTCTTTTCTTGGGTCTGGATCATCTGGTTTGTCCCCTCTAATGTCTATGTAGCTATCCATTTTGTCTTTACTCCAAGGGAGACTAATAGGCTACACCTTCAATGTTTGCAAGCTCAAAAATCTATTCTACAGATTGTTCTAGTTCCTAGAATAACTTCTGCATAGATCTTTTTGGTCTTCTCCTCTTTCTGCTTTTGTCCTTTCCAGCTTTGTCTCTTCCTAGAATTTAAGCTCCCAAGCTATCTTTTCCCCTTTCTAGTTTTATCTTTTCCTAGAATTTGAGCCCTCGAGGCTATATTCTTAGCTTTGCCAGCTCTTTCAGCTCCTTCTTCAGCTGGTCGCTGAGTTTATTTCTAGGTTTTGTGTTACATTTGAAACTTAGCAGATATTTCATTACCTTAAATTTGATGTCCACAAGGACATCATTGGTTGACTATTTCAATGGTTCGAGTGGCCTTCTCAGCTCCTTGGTTCAATTGCTTTCTTGCTTCGATCACTTTATTGGTTCAATCACTTTATTGGTTCAATCACTTCTTTCCTTTGATCTTTGAACCAATGTTCCCTGCCTTTCACAAGGGCACTTGGTCTTTTCACTTTGGGGCACTCCCTTGAACCTGCTAATTGAACTGATTGATTGAACCAACTTTGGTTCAATGGTTCAATGGTTCAATTGATTCAATCCCTTTATTTGGCTAAGTCTTTTGTCCACTTGAACCAACCACGCATTGAACCTTTGAACCATTGAACCCATTAAACCTTTGAACCAAAATGGTTCAATGGTTCAAGCCTTCTTCTCTTTGATAAGTTTTTTGAAGCCATTGAACCTTGAAGTGGTTGAACTTTGAACCTTGACAAATGCACTAAACTCTTGCTGATGACGTTGAACCTTTGAACCTATTGAACCCTTGAACCTTTTTGGTTCAAGGTTCAACAGTTTAATGGTTCAATGGTTTAATCTTTGCTTAGAAACTTTCCGTTGAACCAACTTTGAAATTGCCCAAGTGTTAAGAGCTTGCTTCTTTCTTGCAGAGTCCATAGATTTTTGAGAAGCTTGAAAAATAGGGAATTTGAATGCTTAGAACAAATTTTAAAAAGGGAAGAGACAATTTTGGTCTTGTAGGGCCCAAAATAGTTCATATGTTGTCCCAAAAATGAATGATATTTTTAGGGACAACAGCTGGCTACAGTTGGGGAACTTCCTTCAGTTAAAAACTTGGAACAACTAAGGGGAGTAGAAACCAGAATCTCCAGTGCCTTGAAGTATGTCATTGGGCTATGGAGTCATGCTACCCAAAAAGAAAGGCTCCAAAAAATGAAAATAAATAACACAAAGTAGAAACAAAGACTATACAGATATACATATGTATAGATGAACTTATCTGACACTTCAAGAATTGAAGTGCTTCAGATGCTACCCATTGTGTGACAATGAAAATGGTGTTCCATCCTAATAAACTAGTAAGAAACCATTTTATCCCCATAATTGGTGATGGGCAAATGGAACTCTCCACCAGGAATCACATTTTCTGCGTTTTCCTCTTTTTGGCTCTCTCTTCTTGCTCCATGGCAGGACGTGGTCTTCAATTTGAAAACCATAACTCCTTGCTCTCTTGGTGAAGGGTTCCTTTTGCTGACTTTGGAGTATAACAGTATGGTCCACCATCATAGCTTGCTGTTCGACTGGTCCAGTCCAACACATGCTTTGTTTGTCAACATCAAACATCTGATAAACCATCAATTCAACATCTCCTTTGGTGTGAAGGAGTTTGATCTCTTCATCTTGAGTAGTCTTCAATCCAAGCAATAGAGATTCATATCCAATTGGATTGTTGGTGTTGCTAAACTACAACTTACATGGAAGAAGAATATCTCCTTGAGGAGATATCAACACAACCCTGACTACAGCATTAGTGGAAGAATTGCTGCCATTGAATTCTAGGATCCAAGCATCATCAGAAGCTGATCTTTTATCAGATTTCTCTTCACTAGAGATGGAAGATCCTTCTTCATTTGTACTATGCCCTACCAATTATTTTGATGTCTTGTTTAGATAAAATATTAGATTTTTAGCTACGGGACTTTCATCAGTTGAGACATGAGCATTCTCTGTGGTCAAGAAGTAATTACCCCTACCTGAAGGCTCAAATAGAATTTGAGCTACAGGGGCTGATGTTTGGGTGACCACAATTTTTGCCTCAGTCAGGTCCACACCTAGTTCTCCACCAATGTTTAACTGCTCAGGGTTGGCTTGTAGGAATTCAACTTCAGTCATTTGAATTTTGGATTTTTTAACATGATCAATTATATTAGATGACTGAAATGGACTTGGAAGAGGGGATGTGAGTTCATCCTTTTGGTTTTTGGGAGGGGGATGACTGGTCTGTGAATTTGAAGTAAAAGGTGCAAAAATGTTTGATGTACTTACTTTTTTGGCAATCACCAGGTCCTTTAACTAGCAAGGAAGAGGGGTTCTCTGCTTAGCAATTGAAATTACTGGTTGGGGTCACTCCTCTATCTTTTCTTTGTCAGCCTGTTGGGCTGACTGATTCTTAGACTAGGTGAATACTACATATGATCCTTTGACTGCTTCACCTTCACTTCTGGGTTCATCCTGGTAATTCAAGAAACTAATGTGGGAGTCACCAACTAATTCTTCTTGATCCTCTGTAAAGAGACCAATGTCATTTTATTTCTCAAACTCAGGTTGGAAAGAGAAATCATGTTCTATTTCTAGATATCCAATTGCTGAGTTGGTTGGAGGTGCTTCAAGGGCAAGGTTTCTTTATGGGGAAGGAAGATGATTTGGATACCCTTGATTCCTAGTGGCATTGCCTTGATATGGATGATTCTAAAATGCCCTCCTTGGCATATCCTAATTAGGAGGAGTAGACATACTTTGGGTAATTTGCCTTTTTAAGGCTAGTAGTTCATTTGCTAGCTTTTATACCATCTAATTTGTGGTCCCTGTAGATGGATACTCAAAAGATGAAGAGGATTTGCCTCTATTAGGATCTCTCCTTATCTTTCCTACTAAGATAAGGTCATCTTCTAGCTTAGTAGCCAAGGCTTGAGCAGTAATAAGGTCTATGTGTCTAGCCCGTCTCAACAAGAAACTCACTTTAGGCAGCTGTGAGTTGATGAAGAAACACTTGAGATTCTAAGGTGTCGGCTGGGTGATCATGTGAATCTTGTGCCTCAGCTTGTCAAACCTAGCAATGAAGTCCCTCATAGGTTCATGGGGTTCCTTCTTCATCTGTGTGAGCTAGGCTAGCAAGGCATGTGCATCTTTTTCAGGCTTGAACCTTGCTTCAAACTTGGCTTTAAGTGTGTCCCAATCAGTCACTGATCTAGCTTGTAAATAGTAGAACCAGTCTGTAGTAACTCCTTACAAAGTTTCCATGAAGAGTCTAACTGCCACATCTTCAAACTCCATGCCTATTATGCCACAGGCTATGCTGAAGGCTGTGACATGTTCATTAGGATGAACTTTTCCATCCCCAAAAAATTTAGGGAAATTCTTCCTTGAGCTACGTGGGAGTTCATGCAGAGGTGGAGTTAGATTTAGCAGGCCAAAAGAGTTACCCCAAGGGCCTCAAAATACCATGATGAGATTATCGAAATCAGGGATAAAAAATCTAGGTAGAACTTGGATAGGCAAGGCTCTACTAATAGTAGGAAAAGAAGCTTGGCCTAGTGTTGGTGTCTTGGTATGGGCAGGAGGGACACTCCTAGATCATTGAAATTAAGGTTGGGGAGAAAGTAAGTCGAAATATCTTTGCTATGCCAACTCAAAGATAGGGTCAACAACACCTTGAGCTCTCTGGCTTTTGGTATAGCATGGAGTTTCCAGATTGTAGAACAAAAATGAAAAAGAACTGGCCGTGCTTCAACTTGAGGCTTCAAACTGCGTACTCTTTTCCAGTAGCTTTGGTTTTGCAGAGCAGATAAAATAATGGAGATGGAGGAAAATGGTAAGGTTATAATGATAATGGGTAAGACACAGGTGATGTTTCAATCTGAAACTTGAGGTTCTAAATTGCACAAAATTATTGTGTCCCCAGTGGAGTCACCAAAAACTATTGCGTGAGGCTAGGGAGGAAAAATTAACAATGGGAAAGCACTGGAGCAATTCATTCTTCCATAGCAGAATGCATGGATAAGGTTATAATGATAATGGGTAAGACACTGGTGATGTTTCAATCTAAAACTTGAGGTTTTAAATTGCACAAAATTACTATGTCCTCAACAGAGTCACCAAAAACTATTGTGTGAATATTTTGTCGACTAGCCAACTAGTGAGCTAAATAGTTCCTATCAACATAGCATAGGGAGATTGGTCATCCCAGTGTGCAGTTTTACAACATCAACAGGGGACAAATCTCTCCTCTCATCAATGGGAGGTTCCTTATAAATATGAGGGGGCTATATACTATATATATAAGCAGAAAGTAAGACACAGGGGTGGGATAAGCCATCCATCTCTCTTTTTTCAGAGATGAGGCTAACAAATAGAGGAGAAATCTTGGGTGATTGGTGAAGGTACTTCTCTTCTTTCAAAAGTAACATTTAGCCAAGAGCCAAATCCCTTTCTAGATAGTAGAAATCTTGGTGAAGTGACAGAAAGCACTTCTCTTCTTTCAGAAGTGTTTGTTTTTGCAAACAACAAGAATCTTTCTATTAGGATAAGTAACATGGTGCCAAAGGCGTAGTAACTAGCAATCTAAGATGTAGCACAAAGTCTCCACCTTGACTGCCCAAGAGTGAGATATGAAGGACAATGAGGGCACAAAGTCACCCTAAGGTCCTTTACATAGAAATAGAAAATAAACACACGCTAAAGATAACTATGGCAACACAAAGTCTTCCCATAGTTGGCTTCAGGACACCTTCCTTGTTACTTTCACTAATTCTGCTTGTCAAATTAAATAAACAAGAACACATTTAGAAGACAGACATAAGAATAATCTTCTAAAATGATACAAGCCAAAACAACACAAAGTCTACAAATAACTTGCTTTCTCATTCAGATAAAATGAAATGAAATACAATCTGAGCTCAAAGTCTCACTACTCACCTTTTAATTGGGTAGAGTTTTGCTTTTGCATTGGGAAGATCTCCCTAAAATAATAAAAGATATTATAATATATTGCCACCAAGCAAGGCTTGGTGCTCTCTCTTATGGGATGGTGCATGCTGCAGTCAATGCCTTTAATGCACCTTCAGTTCTATCTAGAGGGATCATGCCTAGAATAGTGCATTGCCTTAACTATGGCATGTCTATTCATCTAATATGTCTTTTCCTAGGTTTGGATCATCTAGTCTATCCCCTCTGACATTTGTGCAACTGTCCATTTTGTTTTTACTCTAAAGGAGACTAACAAGCCGTGCCTTCAATGTTTGCAAGCTTGAAAATCTATTCTGCAGACTGTTCCAGCTACCAGAATAACTTCTACACAGATATTTTTGGTCTTCTCTTTCTACTTTTGTCCTTTCTAGCTTTGTCTCTTCCTAGAACTTAAGCTCCTAGGCTATCTTTTCCCCTTTTTGGTTTTGTCTTTTCTTGGAATTTGAGCCCTCGAGGCTATATTCTTAGCTTTGTTAGCTCTTTTGGCTCCTTCTTCAGCTGGTCACTGAGTTTGTTTTTAGGTTTCGCACCACATTTGAAACTTATCAGATATTTGATTACCTTAAATTTGACATCCATGGAGACGTCATTGGTTGACTATTTCAATAGTTTGGGTGGCCTTCTCAGCTCCTTGGTTTAATCACTTTCTTGCTTTGATCGCTTTATTGGTTTAATCACTTCTTTCCTTTGATCTTTGAACTAATGTTCCCTGCCTTTTGCAAGGGCACTGGGTCTTTTCACTTTGGGGCACTCCCTTGAAACTATCGATTGAACTGACTGATTGAACCAACTTTGGTTCAATGGTTCAATGGTTCAATTGGTTTAATCTCTTTATTTGGCTAAGTCCTTTGTCCCCTTAAACCAACCATGCATTGAACTTTTGAACCATTCAACCCATTGAACCTTTGAACCAAAATGGTTCAATGGTTCAACGGTTCAATGGTTCAAGACTTTTTCTCTTTGATAAGTGTTTTGAAGCCATTGAACCTTGAAGTGGTTGAACTTTGAACCTTGACAAATGTGCTTAACTCTTACTAATGACATTGAAACTTTGAACCCATTGAACCTTTGAACCCTTTTGGTTCAAGGTTCAACAGTTAAATGGTTCAATCTTTGCTTAGAAGCTTGCCATTGAACTAACTTTGAAATCACCCAAGTGTTGAGAGCTTGCTTCTTTACTGCAGAGTCTGTACAAATTATCCTATGAAGCCCATAGAACTTGGTCTATAGAGTCTGTAGATTTTCTTCCTGCAAAGTCCATAGATTCAAGCCTATAGAGTCCGTAGATTCAAGCCTACAGAGTCCGTAGATTTCTGAGAAGCTTGAAAAATGAGGAATTTGAATGCTCAAAACAAATTTCAAAAAGGGAAGAGATAATTTTGGTCTTGAAGGGCCCAAAATAGTTCATATGTTGTCCCAAAAGTGAGTGATATTTTTGGGGACAACACCATTCAACATTATCTCACCATGAGCCACACCTGTAACACTATAAGAGATCCCCTTTATGGCATGCAAACTTCTTTGATGGAGACAACTACAATCTTGATGGTTTCCACCATTCTATCTATGGTCACCCAAATCACTACTTCAACAAGTGACCCAACCATCAATTACCCTCAAAATTCAACCACCCCAACTGCTCAGTCTCATCTTCTTAACCCAACTTATGTAGCATCTCCCTTAGCCTTGCAGCCACTACTGGCCCAACCAAGTCAAACACCATTTTAGAACTGGGTAGTGCCCATCCCATCAACTCTTGCACCCATAATTAAAAGAGTTGAAACTCACCCTTCAACCCATGTAACCATGTCAGCAACCCAACCTCTGGTGATGGTACCCAACCAAGGTATTGTCCCTAACCCCATAGACATGCCTCTTTCATTTTTGCCCCTCAACCCATGACTCATTACCAGTATGTCACATCTACACTACCATAATAAGTTGTGCCATATCCCACCTCTAACTCCCTTCAAGTACCTTAAAACTTATGGGGGTACTCCTCACACCACTCCTCCTAATCTCATCAAGATGCTGATGAATAAGATGTCTAACCTAGAAACATTTGTGTTGGGTTCAAAGAATGTTCTATCTTATGATCAAATATGTAATGAACCCATCCATCCTTCTATACCTATTCGAACCTACTTGAGTCAGTGGGAACTCCCTAAATTTACTCATTTCTAGAGAAAGGAGGACCCACAACAACACTTATGAGCATTTTGACATGCTTGGTACCTAATAGGTCATGATGATGCATTATTGCTTCACACTTTCCCTATGTCTCTTTTTGGTGCTCCCCTAGATTGGTATAGTTTCATAACCTAACACTCTCTTTTCTCATTTACCTAACTTGCTCAACTATTCTTGGACCATTTCTCTATCAATATTTATAAAAAGGTCTCTATTACAAACCTTTATTCCATTAGATAGTTTGATGATGAGTCGATTGCTAACTTTGTTACTTATTAGAGAGGTTAAATCAATTAGATCTCCATTTCTTTACCTCAACCTGAGCTTATTGAGCTTTTATCAAGAGCATGTGCCAAACACATCTCTTCTACCCTCCATGTCTAGACTTTCCACACATTTGAAGAAAGTTTTACAATGGCATGAAAGTTAGAGATTCAGGTTATAGATGAAGATAGGGTTATGTTACATAATAAAAATACCAACTCCAAACCTAATGACTCTTCCTCTAAACCCTCTTCTTCTAATCAAAAGTCAAAAGGCTTTGCCAATGCTGTGGTGATTAAATCAGATTCTTCTACCATAGTCAGCCAGTCTAGGCCATTCACCTCACAAAATATGATGAAACAATTCTAATAGTATGAATAAAGACAATACACTCCTATTGGAGTGTTTTACACTTCTATTTTGGATAAACTATTACAAGATTTATTAACCTTTCCTAAATTAGATCTCCTATATACTTTTATCCCTCTCATCCTATCCCAACTTGGTACAAGAAGGATGAGTTTTATGGCTATCATCAAGTTAAAGGCCACAATTGTAACAACTATACAACATTCAAAAACATTATTCAAGATATGCTTGATAAAGGTGACCTTATCTTGGATAACCCTAATGTGCCTACTACCCAAAGCATGGATGTGTTCAAATAGACTTTTCCTAACCATTCACTCAATCAAACAAATGTTCAGGGCATGATAAATAGTTCACCTGATCATGATATTCATACGGTCAATATGGTCTTCTCTTTACCTCTAGTCTAACCTCTCCCACAATTAGAGGACACTGTTTTACCTATTCCTATTCCATGAGTAAAGGATCATGTTTCACCCATCCCTATCCCACATGTGGAGTGGCCTCCTCTACCTATCCTTTTACCACATGAGGAACCTACAATGCCTATTCCTCTTATACCTATTTTTCCTATTCTCTTACCTTTGGAAGAGAATGCCATGCCCACTCGCTATCTACATGTTGAGGGGAACATCATTCCTATGCTCTACATTTTTGAAGATCCTTCTTCACCTATTTCTCCTCCACCAATGGAGGATAGTGCCCCATCAACTCTTTCTTATATAGAGGAGTCTACATTATCTATCCATAAACTAATTAAAGGACCTATTGTGCCTGCACCCATCGAACTAATTTTACCCCTTCTCTTGCCAATATAAGAGCACACCTTACCTACTCCTCATCTACTTATTAGGGAAGAAATCATACCCATGCTTTATCTACTAAAAGAAATGACTTCACCAGTTCTGCCACCACTTGGGGAGGACTATGCCTCTTCTCCTACCTTAGTTGAAGAATATCCAGTTGTGGTTCTTACTCATCTTTGGCCCAAAACAATGGAAGCCAACATTTTCCCTCTTTCCCAATCACCTAAGTCTTCTATGGAAGAAAATTTAATGCCTACGACAACTTCATCTAAACCCTTCTTGTGGTTGGTCAAAAATCTAGACTTTCTTGACTCTAAGAAGCTAGACCACTCAACATTTTGGGACTGAATTAAAGCTCCCTATCCTACACAACAAATTTCATCCTCTACTACCAATCCTTTTACTACAATTTATCCCAAGGTTTTTGACAAAGATAGAACTTTTTTGGCTTGACCATCAGATGTGCATCCCATTACATCAAAACTATCACCATCATGGGTATTTGCTACACTAAATAAAATTAGATATTTAGGTGTTCACCTGGTGTCTAATCTAATTCATCCATATGTAAAGTTAGATTTGAATCCTCAACTATGAGTTATAACTCCATGGCCTAAACTAAGGAAGAATGTTAAGCTTCCTAGGCCTTATCATTCCACTCCTCCTCTGCCCTCAACTTTGCCTTCAATCATAGGACCCCATCCTTCCACTTTAGTTGGAGTGATTTCTTTCCAACCAAGATAAAAGGTAAAACTACCTCCTCTTTTACCTCTACCACTTAGTGGCCCTTACATATCCTACACTTTGACACCTATGACTAAAAATGTGTCAACACAACTAGTGGTTACACTTTCACCCAAAAGGGTGCCATGTAAAGCCATATCCACACTTCCTAAATCAAAGAAGGTGTCTACCCCTATTATGATAATAAGTGGTATCCCACTGGTAGGATCTCAAGCCTCTCTCTTATGCTAGTTGTTTAAATCCTCCACCATAACCCTTCCTTTATAAAGCCTTATCAGCTTCTTGGACCAAAACAATCTTGGTTTGATGACACACAAGTTTTTTTATATCATCACTCACCTAGACATGATATGGAAAGCTGTAAAGCTCTCATAGGTGTTCTCCAACATCACTTTGATATGAATAACCTTTTCATTAAGGATCCTCTTTTTGACCTCCTAGTTCCTGCCAATTTCATCCCAAACTCCACTTACCACCTCACTTAAGTCCAAGACCAATGATGAGGTTGTGCCTCCACCACCTTCTCTGCCTGTGCTCTAGATCAACATAGTTAATGTGGCCACATAGTCTCAAAATCAAAAGGATAAGGGTAATGAAAGGGTGACCACCCCTTGGGCTCATCCATTATCAAAAGATGCTCCTCCACCAAATCCTAAGATCTCTATTCTTGGTGCCCCCCAACCCACATCTTCATAAGTCATTCAAGACTCAATGGCGAAACAACTTCACCAAACCCTTGTAAAAATGTCTATATATGAGTTAATACAAAACTCATCCTAGCATTATCAAGCCTTGATCAAGGCTTTAAAATCCATTTAGGTACAACTCGATGATCCTCAACCTCTTAAAACTTTGGTATATTCTCTTAAAACTATTACCCTAGTTTCCTTCAGTGATTCAAAAATTCTAGCTCTTCACCCTAGAGACTAGGACCCTGCACTTTTTATCACTGCATATATTGATCAAACTCATGTTAAGAGATCCATGATCGATAGAGGTGTTAGTATTAATATTATCTCTACTCATGCCTATAAGAATCTATCACTTCCCAATAATTGTGTCGTAGTTCGATGTGATACTCCATTCCTTCAATGATACTACAACTACTACTATGGGTACTGTAGTCTTGCATATCCCTATGGGTCCTCATATAATCCCTATACTCTTCTATGTTATCAAAGGAGAGTTCCAATACAACATATTTCTTGGGAAACTTTGTATATGTGCCATGGCATGTATACCCTCAACTTTACACAGCTATGTCAAATTTGAGCATGGTGGGAAAGTGCATCTTATTCCCATCGACCCACCTCCTTTCAAAACATGAAATATGACTTATCATCCCAATGATGTCCTCATTCCTTTGAAAATATATTCCTCTTCACATTCTACTATTGAAGCCTCAATAAGCTTGATTACCTCAGTTACTCATATATCAGTGACACAAATTCCTGACAAAGACCCCATGGAAGATACTTTCAAATGCCTTTTGCACTTATTGACGCTTGACATGTTCCATAGTCCATAATAGTATGGAAAACTTCACATGAACCCTAATTATGATCCTCATATTGGGATGGTCATATTTTATGGTCCCCCTAACCTTTGAACTAATCTCATATATGAGGGAATCAATCAGGCTCCTACTGTCAAAAATCCCTCCTCTTCACCAAAACCTTTTACCTGTGACTTCTCCTTCCTAGGCAAACCTAGTTTTGTTCACACCTATCTTTATAGGTGCAACTAGAAAGGATTTAGGTTGGGTTGTTATGAGTAGGTTGCTCATACACGCATTGAATACCCCTCCAACAAGACCATATAAGATGCCAAAAAGTGGTATGGTTTGGGTTTTGATGAACCAATGAAACCCACCAAGGTATCTCATATCGAGGAGCCACTCTCTCCTTCTCCATCCTCTCCTCTTCCCCTACCATCACCTATAGAATTGAAGGTATGCATACATCCTTTTTTTTTAATAAACATCATTCCTTTAAGACCCTTGACCTATCATCTGGGTTAGTAAATAAGGTCCCTTCCTCTCATTCATCTTGAAATGATTGACGAAGACTCTCCCACTATTAACACAAGCCAATGTCAAGATGATGATGCTATTCTCACCTACATGGGTGTAGATGATTCCTATATGGAATGATCACACCCTTATGAAATGTGAACTATGTTAAATGAATAAACCATTGACACTAATTTACCCTCTCCAGATAACCCCCAAATCTTCAAGATTGGCCAATCTTTAGATTCCCTTGAAAAAACTGATTATGCCACTTTCCTCTCAGATCATAGTAAAGAATTATCTTGGTCTTATCATGACATGCCTAGAATTAACCCCTCTATCATCACCCATAATATTATAACCAACCATGATGCTAAGCCTATTAAGTATAATCTTTGTAAGATGAACCCTCATATTTCTTTCCTTGTTAAATAAAGCCTCTTATGCCTCTTTTTTATTAACTTTATTCAACCCATTGACTATCCGCAATGGGTTTACAATATCATCCCTATCAAAAAAGTGACAAGGGGAATCTACATATACATCAACTACTGTGATCTAAACCTCAATTGTCTAAAGGATCACTTCCTTTTTCCAAGCATCGACCAACTTATTGACTTGATGGTTGGCCATCAGATGTTATCTCTTATGGATGGGTTCTTAGGCTATAATAAAATCTTGATTGCTCCTAAAGATTAACATAAGACCTCCTTCATCACCCCATGGGGGTCTTTCTATTATTGAGTCATGCCTTTCAGCCTTAAAAATGTTGGTGCTACCTAACAATGCATCATGAAATACATTTTTCATGACCTCCTACACAAAATTATGGAAGAATATGTGGATGACTTACTTGGAAAGTCTAAACATCACCAAGATCACTTAGCAATTTTCAAAATCATATTCACTCATCTCCTCTAATATAATGTTTGACTAAACCCAAAAAAATGCATCTTTGGGGTCCTTTGAGGTAAGCTTCTAGGTTTCATTATCTCCCTTCATGGTATCAAGGTCAACCTTGCTAAGATTTGAGCAATACTATAAATGCCTCTGCCCATTAAGCTCAAGTAGCTCCATAGCTTACAAGGCAAACTTCAATCAATTTGCCATTTCATCTCTCAATTGTCAGATTGATGTCAACCTTTTCTTCATCTACTTAAAAAGGATGTCTCCTTCCATTGGAACATGGATTGTCAAAAAACCTTTGACACATTTTAAGGGTATCTCCTTCCCTATCAATTCTTATTTCCTATAAAGAGGACCAACCTTTGTACCTCTACATTTCTACAATTGACCATTCCTTGGGTGTTATAATTGCACATCAAGATAATCAACATAGAGAGCAAGCTATTTACTACATAATCTAAATGCTTATTGATTATGAAACTTGGTATACTCATGCCAAAAAGCTTTGCCTCATATTTCTCTTCATAGCTTCCAAAATTTTCCACTACCTTTTAAATCACAAAACCTACATTGTCACCCATACTGACCCCCTCAAATACATGCATTCTAAGCTATACCAAAACCAACATATGGCTGATTGGCTCATGCTCCTTATTGATTTTGACTTGGAATTCATCCAAGAAAAGTCTATTCAGGGGAAAATAATTACTGACCAGTTAGCCAATGCCCCTTTACTTGATAACCAACCTTTTAACCTTTAATTCCTTGATGAGTCTATCATAATGCTATCCATTGATGAAATATCCTATCAAATGATGATGTTCTTTAATAGGTCTAAATGTCAAATTAGTGGGGGTACAGGGGTCATCCTCATCCCTCTTGATGGTGAGCCTATGCCTCTATCATTTAAACTTGATTTTAAAGGTACTAACAATATGGTTGAATATGAAGCTTTGGTCTTAGGGATTTAAATAACCATTTTCTTAGGCATCAAATCAATCAACATCTTTGGTGATTCCCAACCAGTGATTAATCAGGTTAACGGTTCCTACCTCTACAAAAAAGAAAATTTTCAATGATATAAACATCATGTAGATGTTTTATTGGAATCATTTGACCACTAACTCTTACATACTATTCTTCGATCTACAAATAAGTTTTCTAACATGATGGCTTCTCTTACCTCACACATTCCATCCTCACCCTCTTCATCAAAAATTTGCATCACCATGCATCACCTCACATTGCCCTCTTATGTGCCAACTAACATCCTATTTATGGGCAATGTTGACTCTAATCTACATGACATATGGTACCAATAACTTATTGACTATCTCACTTATGTTATCATTCCATTAGACCTTTCTAGTAATAGGAGACATAATTTCATTAAAAGTAGTACTTGCTAAACTATGCTAAGGGGCCTTCTCTAAAAATGAGGCTTTGATGGTCTCATCCTTAGATGCCTCACTCATGCTGATATCCTTTTCAACATTAAGGAAGTCCATGATGGGATTTGTGGGGGGAATTTTAGTGGGAACTCAGTTGCCAAATGCATCCTTCGACATGGCTACTATTGGCTGACACTTAGCCAAGACTATCAAAATTACATTCGGTGTTTTGTCAAATTTCAACAACACACTAACCTCCTTCACACTCTAAGCCATGACTTACAAGCCACCAAATATTTTTGACCCTTTTCATAATGGGGTTTGGATTTAATCGGTGAGATTAACTCTCATTCATCTTTCTGGCACCATTTTATCATTACTACTACTAAATACTTCACCAAGTGGGTCGAGGTTATTCCTCTCATCTCCACTAAGGCTGAAAAAATCATCAAATTTATCAACCATCAAATCATCTACCATTTCGATGTCCCCTATAAGATTATTATAGACAATAATAAATCTTTCAAAAAAAAGACTGTCTAAAAGCTCTATGATGCTTTTGGCATCAAATTAAGCTTCTCATCACTATACTATCCATAAACAAATGGATAGGTAGAAGCTTTTAATAAAATATTAATCAAAATACTCATAAATATAATCGATGATGTTAGTAGGGATTGGCATACACACTTTCCCTTCACCTTATGGGCTTATCACACTAGCATTCAAACTCGTATGGGTGCTACACCTTTTTCACTAGTCTATGGGATGGAAGCAGTCTTGCCTCTCAAGGTGTAGATTCTTTCTATTTGCATCTCTCTACAAGACATATTTACTAATGATGACTTTTGCCAAGAATTTTTGGCCCAACTTTAGTTACTCGATGAACATTGTCTAGTATCCCTCAATCACTTCCAAATCTATCAAGAGCATATCAAATGTGCTTACATCAAAAACCTCAAGGAGTGAGATTTCAATATTTAAGATCTTATCTTAAAGGAAAATCAACATGTGATGAACATGGAGAAAATAAAATGGGGCAAGTTTTCTCCTAATTATCTTGGACCCTACATCATAACTCACAAGTATGGCTTAGGAGCTTATTGCTTGTATTCTCTCAAAGGTAAGCTAGAACCTGAGCCTTTAAATTCTTTACACCTATGACCATTATTTTTTTAATCAAGTGACACTTCAATTTGTGTCTAACTTGACCTCATCCCTTGAATAACCTTATTACATTCACTTCCCTTCTTTTTAACCCTTGTTCCTGCACACTTAGTTAACCTTCCAAGTGTTATGGTTTTGCCCTCATAAAGGAAAACTCTAAACCTCTATAGTCCTGTCGATGACTAAATTCATATGTAAAAGAAAAATAATAAAATAAATTGGGATATATAGAAAAATTATTATCTCTCAGGTCATGATTCTCAAACATAGACTGCTCCCTTGAAGTACAAATACATAACTTCTCATTGCTACTATAAATAGACTACTTTTTTGAAGGACAACTATTAAAAATAAATAAATCTTAGGCCCCTCCCTTGAAGGATGGCTAAGATAAGCTTTGTTATCAAGTAAATAATGACTTAGAAGCTTTACACATTGATTAGCTTCACATGACCTCAAGGCACCAACAACATCCCAATGAAGGCTTTCAACATTGATCAACCTACATAAGAAAAAAACATGAAAAAATTTAATCATGGAATGGCCTATGGTAGCTCTCAGGTCACCTACAGAAGGGGCATACCATCCCCACTAAGAAGGTTACACTACCCAAACATCCTAATTACTTTTACCATTTTCCCCTCTTACTCCTTCATAATCAAGGGACTTTGAACTCACTTGACGCAAGGTGATCACAACATTTCTCTACCAAAAAAATTGTCGATACTACAATGCATGAATAAGGTTCATACTCCCATGCCTATTTATATGGTCATTATGGTCCTCTCCAATGCAAGAGCATCACGTCCCTTTCTTTTCTATCACATGACTATTTCTCTTTTAAGGTGACATCTTATAACGAGATTCACTTAACTTCTCACCTACCTGCCAATATCTATTCTTACATCTTAAAGTTATGTGTTTAAGAGTACTATTATTTACATATCCTTTTCAAGAAATGATGCTAAAAAATATCAATAAACATCATGACCTATTAAAAATACATTCTTCAATCATCACACTCTACTAATACTAATAAACCATTTGCCAACTAATCTATTTCATAAAATCTCATGTGAAATACAACCAACATAGCTTCTCTAAATAACAGTAAATAGAGAAACTATAAAATCAAACAACTCATTTTTTCATACACCATCACATATATGGAAAATCCTAAAATGAAACCAACTACTCAACTATGCATGTACCATCATGAATATGGGAAATGCTAGCATAACACACTAACTATCAGTAACATAACCACAAATGACATCACATAAACCTCATACATAATATAATACCATCTTAACATCTCACAATACCAAAATCTCATTTATATATTGAATATGAAAATACATCAATGAATCATATCAGTATCATCTCTCTCTCACCATACATCTCTCAACTTTAGCTCGTAAGATGGAATATATATAACAAAAATCACAATACATCTAGCCTTCAGAATACTCAAGGCTATGGTCATGGTCATGAAGAGGTAGTATCATAACCACCCTCTACCTATTTGTGTCTACATGAACTAGAGGTCATGGTGCATCTCTCTGATCTCTCCTGCTCTCTAGCCTTAGAATATCTCAAAATCTATGGGAACTGTCTAATGGCTCTCTCATAGTATGCACTCTCATCTAAAGTAGTGTTGTACTTTGCTAGTGGTATAGTCTATGGTAGACCCATTAAAACTACTGTAAGACCCTATGGTGATGCCTGTGGTGGATCCTGTACTAGTCCTTATGGTGGAGGGGGTAGCCTAGCTTGCTACTCTCAAAACATCGCTCTTTGATATCAATGCAGTAACCTATCCTTATAGAACCAAAACCTATGCCTGTGTTATAGTCATCTAGGTCTATAGTATTGTTACCTATCCTTATAGGACTAAAACTTGTGCTTACACTATATCTCATGCCTACACATTTGCATCCCTCTCTCTCATAACTCCCTATAACTTTGGTCATGGTCTCCTCAAAATCATAGGGTATAAACTTGCCCACCATGCTTGATTAGCTGCTATACACCCCAAATCTATCACACTTGGGCCTACTAGAAGATCCTCAAAATCTAGCCCATCTATCTCCTAGGTCAATGGAATGGGTGTCTCTATATCATCCCTCTTATATCGAGGAAAATTAGGAGTTGCATCCTATAATAATATAAACTGTCTCTAACCTTAACCATATGTATCATCTCCAACTCTCCAACTTGCTTCCACTTCACCCATATCATACTCTATCAACCTATAAGCTACTATACCTATCCTCTAAATGTAAGATATGTCAAGTAGGGCCTCCAAGAAATATTATAATGAATAAATCCATCTATTAACTACTTGTAATAATCAATTTCTTGTATAATGCCGTCTACTCATGTCTGTGCCATGTTATCTCTCCATTGCCTAAAACCAACCCTAAAATTAGTTGAAATAATGATTGGTAGCCCCAATGTTCATTTCACCACAATGTGCTCATATGCCCAATAATGAAGTAAATTCCTGACATAAAGACTATATCACCATCACAACCTCATACCCCATAAATCCTTGTATAGTTGTGCAAGAAAAGCTAGTCCCCATGTGAAGACTATCCACTACTCAAACATCTATGGAAAAACTTTGGTCATCGTAATAGGTAATCTCCCTCCATCCATGTCAAGTAGTGCATACACTATAATGCCTATCATCATCAAGATAATCAGGTGATGTTGCTTCTCATTAGTAGTGTAAAGTGGCTCATATGTAAAGCTCACTGAATGATAGGTCACCTCACTGACATGCTCCCCAAATAATGTAGACATATGAATATCATGATCCTCCCTCAAATATAAGAAGAGATCCTCACCTAGAGTGGTAAACATAAAATCTTATATACATCCTCCTACATCACTATCAATTCTTTGATAGGCAGATGGAAGGTGTTGGTGGTGTGATCCCACCTCTCTATCAAGGCTAACATCAAGATAACATCTTGTGCAACTCTACAATATCATCACACTCCTCCTAACCCTACATCTTTTATGTGATCCCACTCATCCATGGTGACATCCCTCATCTTCATCAACAATGGAGGTAGTCGATCTCATAATGTCAACTCCTACCTAGCCTACATCCACACACACAAAATCATTCCATCAAGCCACACACCTTAAGTTATAAACCTCCTCTTTTAATCCATTTCCCTTTGGGATAACTACATTAGATTAAAGCCCTAATTTGGGCTATGTAGGTAGCACTCAGTCAACATGAGGTTTTCTTAAGCTAGCTCAACCATCTACCCACTGTATTATCTAGCCCATTCACCCACTTAAACTCTAGGCCCCATGGCCTATATCTTAAACCCTAGGGCAACTGACCTATTTTAAACCTCTATCCCCATGACCTATATCTTACACCCTAGGCCTAATAGCTTATTTTTCACCCTAGGCCCCATGACCTAGTTCAACCTACTTTTTCCTAACCACTTGCCTTAATAATTCTAACCCATATCTAACCCCTTGTTACTTTCCTTTAAGGAGATATACATTGGCCTGAAGCTCTCATCTGGGATATGTAGGTAGCACTCAGTTGATATGAGGTCTTCTGAGGTTAGCTCGACCATTAGGATAGTCCACTAATGCACCTGTACAAATTCAACTAGGGATGCATATTTGGCCCTAATTATTTTTAAAATTACCACTTTGGGTTTTTTAGTGAATAACATTAGTTAATTTAAACTAACATCAATATTATATGTCAACATCAGTACTAGTTGTCGACTGACATTGACACTAATTATCGATTGATGTTGATAGACCCAACCAACATTGATGACTGGTTCAACTTTAGAGTCGAATAACCTACACCTAAAATTTAGGTTTTTTTCTAAAAACTACCCCAACCCCCCACAAATCCACCTAACCCTACCCTTACCCCATCCACTACCCTTTTAATTACCCTCTCTCCCCCAACATACTCAAATTTAACCTAACTAACAAATTATGATTAAAACCTGAATTAAAATAACAACCAACTCAAACCACTCAAAAAGATTCTACATCATCTCTCTATCTCCTCTAGGTTGGAATGACTGGTACCTATAGTGGATTACCTCCAATTGGGTCCCCTCATCCCTCTACCATCTCCATCCACACCAATGCTCCCTTAGTCAAACCATGGCCCACCAAGTGCTAAATCATACCCTCACTCTCACACGCTCTTCTCAACCAATCACCTATCACCACCTCACCACAATAGGACAAGCTACAAATGTTTTATGTTGCATGACACTCAGATCTCTATTTTCCTCTAATATAATGTCACAAATGAATTTTGGTGGGTCACTAAACCCCTTTTGTTGGGTTTAGTTACCCACTGATGTTAGCAGTCCTGCCCTAAGCCACTAGTGTTAGCATATTTTCTACTGACATCAATGACCTAATCAATGTCAGCCACCTTAAAATTAGGGTTTATAACACCAACTACCACCCTTTTTAAATCACCCTAATTACATGCCTTTAATGGTTCACATAGAATCCTTATGGGGAAACTAGGAGATCACATATATCTCCCCACCTATGACAACCAACCTTGGAGATCACTTAAATTTCCACCCATGATAACCAACCTTAGAAATCACATAAATTTCCACTTGTGATGACTCTAACTATAAATCAAAAATATCTCCTCAAATAATGACCCTTTTTGAGCCAACCTTACCTTAATATTTCTAATCAGTTATGATACCATGCTATAGTTATCTATTATATGCACACACATATATCAGTTGGTTTTAGATCATGACCTTGCTAGTTACATCACTTGTAACCATTTTTGTTTTCCAAGAGAACTTCTTACCTCAAATAACTAAAACACATGGACCATTAGAGATACAACTTTGATCATTTTAAACCCATTAGCTATTCCTAACAAGCTATGGTCTGGTTATTTCTATCCAAGTCCTCCTTGCCTTTACCCATTATTATTTTTTTTCAAATATAACTAGTAGTAGTATATGCACAAGAAATGATGTTCCCACATTCACACTCACCATCTACCCATCCATTAAATACCTATCAAATTGATACCCAATTTTAGATTCTCCTTTATTGGTTCCTATTTTGAGGGGGGATTATCTCATCCCATACCTTGAGCATCCAACTCCTATTTTTGTCTCACAACTTGTCAATACAAGTTACGAGAAAAAAATGGGTAAATGTAAACACTACAATTACATCACACACTTGCATGACTCCCTATGTCAAAACCCCCCTTAATCACCTTTTAGTAATTAACCTTCCTAACCCATGTTTTCACCTTAAAATATTTAATTAAGTGAATTAAAACTCACTTATGCCACCTCACCTATCCACCTCATCCTAAGACTAATGCTTACCCTTTGAGTCACCTTGAGACTTAGTCTCCTAATCCTAACTACCTATGACGTTTTCTCATCCCTAAAATAAATTCCTAACTACATTATTCATATCCTCACATTTTTAATATTTTATAATGGACATCACACTTGGCAAGAGAAGGATAAAAAAATGGGCTAAAAATAGTCTTTTTACCTATTCTCATGCCACCAACATTAGTCAACCATTGACTGATGTCATTGGGATCAGTGATGTTGGTTACTTAAGCAAATTTCCAAGTTGGTATTTAGGTCACAAAAAATCAATAATTCATGCACAATATTTTGGCAATCAGAGCATACTACATCACTTTTAACACCTAGGCTTACCATTACTCTAAACAAATTGATCCAGATCAGGAATTGATACACTAGATAGTGCTTTAACTCTTGAGGACTAGCAACACATGCTTGTATTTTCTATTCACCCATCAGTTCAACAAGCCTCATCAAAGTCATCTATCTAGCAATCAAAGCTCACCCATTTCACTAGCTAAGCATATCTTGGTGTTTTGTAAGTCTATAAATAATAATTTTATAATTGATTTACATTATAATGTTTATTGTTTCACAAACCTTGAATCCTTTCATGGAGGAGTTTTAAATATCCCCACCATTTCTCTCTTCCCCGGCATACCAACCCTCTATCCAAACTCACCTGAGTCTTACCCACCTCCTTATAACTCTTCCCAACCTCACAACCTGATCATACTCCCATTTTACCTCCCAAAAAATCCTTCTCTAACTCATTCTAATACTACTACCCCAACCAACATTGGTGACCCCAACTGACATCAGTGACCCAACCAATATCAGTGACCCTAACTGACATCAGTCCTTTAACTGATGTTAGTTACTATGTTTCTAAACCAATAATCTCAAAATCACCTAACAACCTTCCTAGAACATAGACTTGACTTATCAACCTACACTATATTATCTTCTACTACACTTAGACCTATAACATAATAAATAAAACTCTCTCTCTCTCTCTCTCTCTCTCTCTCTCTCTCTCTCTCTCTCCCTCCCTCCCTCTCTCTCTCTCCCTCTCTCTCTCTCTCTTTAATTGTATTTATTTTAATCTTTGTTTTAAAATAGTGGACTATCATCCCAAAGAAGTTTCATGCTTCCCAGAACAAACACGTAGCCTGACAGTCTGCACATATCTCCACTAAAAACTATTTTGTGTAGTGTTTTCTTATCTATAGGTGTCTTGCTCCATATCCAAATAGGGGAATCTATAAAGTCTAGAATGGTGTGCACTTTTTTGGGTTTTAATCACTTATACCTAACTCTCTCTCTCTCTCTCTCTCTCTCTCTCTCTCTCTCTCTCTCTGTCTCTCTCTCTCTCTCTCTCTCTCTCTCTATTTCTATCTCTCTTTAAATATAAAATAAGCTCAAAATGTAGTGAAACATATACTAAAGATGAATGTGTGGCTGACAAGTGACAAAATCTTAGGTGACCATGCAAATATCTAATAATGTGTGGTGATTAACAAAGCCAATAGGTCTAGGAAGATTAAATGTTTGTGATCCATTGTCTTAAAGTAGATCAATGACAAGTGAGAAGTCAAAGATTCAATGTATCCTTGGGATGAATATGGAGCCAATGGATGGCACAATATGAGAATGTCAGATCAATATTGATGGTCATTATTAAAAGTCAAAATCTAAGGAATTCAAATGGAAAATAATGTTGACCTAGGTCAAACTAAGAAATTATTTTATAGGTAGGTTCCACCATTAGATCTCGATCAAATGTCATAGGTAGACATAGCCATATAGTTAAGGAATGAGGCTATATAATCTATGGATCTTCATCGATATAATGACTATATGAAAACAAATAATTTAGATTAGTTTTTAATCTATAGTAAATATTTATATTTAGTATGGATTATATACATACATAATTGAGTCATGGTGGAGTATCTCATCTTTTGACACATGGTCATATCTTTGACAAATAGGTACCTATAGCTACTCAAAGCAAACTTAATCATGGCTCTATCAGGTACATGAATATGAGGATTTTATCCTTAAAATAAAGGGAATTAATTTAGAGCTTGAGAATGATTCATGTGATGGGGTGGTTACTTCTTGTAGTGGTCTTGATCTTCAAGATCCATCCTTCCATGCCAAAATAGTCTCAATAGCATTAATACAATGAGGAGCTCGAGAAGGATTTAATGTAATAGTTGTTATGATTGGTTCTGATGGTAATCTCAACCTTAATCATGATGACCCCTTATCCATTATTTTAAGCATCCTTCCCCTGTCTCATCCCATTCTTCTATAAATTCAAGATTTGAGCTCTTGATTTGGACCCCTTAGCTTGATATAACGAAGCTCTGCTAAAATCACTTATTAAACTCTTTTGAAGAAATATAAGATATTTCAGATTCTAGTTGAATGCTAAGTGTGCTTTATTAAAGTTTTATTTATAGAATGTATGTTTCCTATTCATCATATATATGTCCATATACCTTGCTTCATGTTTATTGGTTTATTTAAGGTTGTGTGAAGTGTTGACTAGTGAGGTTTCCCTTGAAGTGTCATAAGTCCATAGTGTTTTTCTTAAACTTATATCTTTCTGTCCTTCAAATTATAGGTCTCTTTTTATACTTCATAAAAAATACTCATGTTTGTAACCTTTTCATATTATCTGATAAGTTCTTATCCTAATTGGATTCATCAGTAGTCATAAAAGTGTCTAAGCTGAGAGTGGATCATTGAACATTCGATGCATCACCATTTAAACTGGGTTTTGTTCCTTTTCCCTTTTCCTTAGTTTAATTATAGGTTTATTATAATAGATACATTATCATATTATAGGATCTAGCCTCATTAAAAACCCTAGAGTTCTGACCCAACATTAGGTAACCCACAACCTAGGTTCATCCCCATGTTGGACTAGGTTTGAGTAGAGGACCTGAACAATCCTTTTCTCAGCTAGGGTACAACATAAGACTCCAATAAAACCCCAAACCTATAAATGAGTCAATTTAGGGTAAATTTGGTGATAGTCTTCTTGCTCATTCCATAAAGAGGCATGGCCTCAAACCACTTTGTGAAATAATAAATGGCTATGATGAAAAAATGGTGTCCATCAAATGATGTGTGTTTTAAACTCATTGATGAATTCAAGATCCCAAAATGAGAATGGCCATGGGGCCAAAATAGAGTTCAAAACACTAGTGAGGGAATTAATAGCATCCCTAGTCAATTGGAAAAGCTTACACACCTTGTTGTATCAGATAACATCCTTAACAAGAGTGGGCTAGTAGTAGCCCATCTTGATAATATGCTGGGAAGTGGGTTGCCCTCTTAGGTAGCCACCATAGGTACTTCTATGATACTCCTTTATATTTAGAGATGTATCTTTTAGGGTTAGACACTAATCAAGGTGTCATCAAGACATATCTTGAATAAGACCCCACCCATAATGACATAGCAAGTGGCAAGCTTGTATATATCATAGTGTTATTATGAGGGAATGTTATCAAGGTAAGATTGGGTCATGAGGTAGTGGATGATGTCCCAATACCAATCATAATTAGAAAGTTCCTTTTCATCAAATAAATAGGCCATCTCATCGAGAAAGGCATCATCAGCCAACTCCCCACTAGAGTTAGGAAATGATAACTCAATGAGTTTATTGGCTACCACTAAGCATTTGGTAGACTTTTGGTTAATGATGCATAGGTAAAAATTTTAGAGAAGCATGATCTAATTCATGGACCTACCTATTAGATGAGTCAATACAAATATGAGGGAGAGGCAATACCTCTCCATGGTAATTTAGTTGAGCTCTAGAATAAGTACCATACAAGATAAGTAGTAAATGACTCTCTCTACCATTGTCATCATTTTGGCACAATGTGCCCCTGATAAAAAGATCAGTGACATAGGTGTATAATATAAACTTGCAACCCTCAATGGGTGCCATTATGATGGGAGGGTTGTAAATCATACACTTTAACTCCTTAAAATCCACCCAGACCTTAGAGGTCATAAAATTGGGGAACTATTTCATAATAGCCATGTGAGGGGTATTGAATTCTATGCATACTCCTCAATGAAACATCTGAGAAAGTTGAGTCTTCAAAGGAATGAATTTAATTGGACCAAGTTTGATGGGGAGGCATATTGAGGATTGATTTGATATTCTAAAGATTCACTTCAATTCCTCCTAACAAAATGAGGAGGCTAAGAAGACTTTTGGTAGAAACACAAAAAATTCACTTCTCAGGGTTGAGGCTAATGTGATACTCCTTGAGATGCATAAAGATGATTTCAAGGTATCATACATACTCATCTCATTTTTAGGATTTATTGAAGAGGTCATCAACATAACATTACATAATCTTGTGGATGATATCATGAAAAAAATGGGTTATGAGGCATTGATACATAACTCTAATGTTATTTAGAGTGAAAGACATGACAAAGTAACAAAAGGTACATCAATGGGTAATTAATGTTATCTTTTTCTCATTTTTAGGGGCAATAAATATTTGATTTTACCTTGATAATCCATCTATGTTAGAAATTATCTCAAAATGAGTCATGGAATACATAATTTGGTCAATCAAAGGAGTGAACAAGTTGTCCTTTGGGCAAGCCAAATTGAGGTCACAAAAGATAATGTAGATACAAGCTATCATGTTCTTCTTGAGAATAGGGAAAGTGTTGGTGACCCACCATAGATAGTTAATGGATTTTATAAATATGACATAAATGAGCTTCTCAATCTCTGATTTGACTAATTAGGAGACTTTAAGATCCATAAATTGTTATTTTTGGTGAATGGGATGAGCCTCATCATCCATAAAAAGGTTATGGATAATGATGTCAGGATCTATACCATGCATGTTGGTGTATTCCAAATAAAAAGGTTGAATAACTTACACCAAAATGAGACTAAAACATATCATTCTTATAAAGAAAGGCTAACACTAATTTTAATGATCTTTCACCTTGTAAGGGTGTTGAGATTGACATATATAGACCCTTAAATGTCCATAACATTACATTTATTGAATAATTTAGGAGTGGGAGAGAGTTTTTGGTCCATCTCCCCAGGCTCAATTACCATGACATGAACTATGGGGATATCAAGGGTATGTCAATCATTAGAGAGAAATATCTCTAGACCTAGATGAGTGAGAGGGTTGTGAAGCTTATGATAAGCCTTCATGAGATTATTATATGTCTTCCTCTACTTGAATAGGTTGCATGCTATAACATGGATGAATAACACTTGAGATCTAACTCAACAAATCTATCAATCTCAATGGGAGAGGAATTAAGAGTGTTGATGCCATGATTGGATAATCATGATGAAGGGAGAGGATTGAAAGTTATGGAGATATATTGAAAGACGTATCCCAAGAGTGAAGAGATATATTGACACCTATAAGAAGAAGGATGTGTTAAAGAGTGTAGGAAGAGTGAAGCCTAACTAATGCTTAGCAAGATCAAACCATTCATCTTTGAGAAAATAAGATTAAATGGTGGGAGCCTTAGGTGAAATTTTAGGGCCCTATGAGGAGACAATCAAATCCTCATCAAAGGGATTTTTTTAACATATAACAATTCCCAAGGGTCTAGGTCAACCTCCAAGGTGTGAACCTCACCTTCGTACATAAACTAGACCATGTGAAATTTCACCAACATGATATATTGCATGGAAATAGTTCAAGGATGACCAAGGATCATGTTTTATGAGAGATCTAGGTCTAACACACAAAATGTGATCCTAAATACATTGTGTTAAAACTCAATTCAAAGCTTCATATTTTCCACTAGTGAAATTATATCATTATTGAAACCAACATAATTGTGGCAAGAATTAAATATCTTCTTGTAACTAATTTTGAGTTTGTTGAACACCCATAGAGGCATGATGTTGAATGTGGCTCCCTCATTAATAATGCATCTCTTGATTTGGAAATCATCTACCAAGGTATCAATATAAATTGAAAACCTAACCCTCTTCATGAGAATGAAAGTGTTAGGTAAAGATGTAGGGTCAAAATAAAATGTAGGAGGATGAGGGTGATCAAGGATGTTAGAGTTAAATAAAACCTCAATGTCATCTTGTAGTAAACCTTCACAATAAAGACTAAGATAATCAAAGACAAGTCTACTTTGATCAAGGCAAAGGTGAAGAATGTCTAAAATGGATATCCCAACAAAAAGGGATTTCATCTCCTCTATAATAGAATAAGGATATTATCTAGATTGGAGAGGGATTTTATGTTGAAAGCCAAATCTGAATTTAAGATTTCCCATTCCTGTGGCCAAGGTGATAGGCACTGCACTACTAGTCTCTCCAAAGGGTCAATTGGCTGACCTGAGCATTTGTTGACAAAAAACTCATACCTAGTAGAGGTTATGCCAATAACACAAATGACCTTACTGCTCTTGCACTTATCCTTCCCTTTCAGGTTAGTTGAAGAAGAGGAACCATAAGAGGTAGAAGAGTGAGAAGGAGGGTGATGGTCCTTATCCTTTGATTTATTATTATTATTATTATTCCTTGTATTCTTTTCCTCATTATGGTTAAGAAGAGGCTCCCTAAACACATTCAACTTTTGGTTGGGTTCTATAAGCAGAGAGCTCTAAGGGGAAAATGAGGTCTTGGCACTAGAGTTTTGGGCAACACATTCCTTATTGGAATGGCCCTTCATTTGGTGAAACTTATAAAACATGGAGGCATCATAAGGACTAATTATATATTACTATCCTACACTCTTTTTATGGGCCTTATTTTTAGTTTTCCTCTTAGATCATTAACTTTATATCCATCAATTTTATCATTATTCTATGAAAAAGAATCATTGGCATTGTCACCAGTCACATTGTTATTGTGATTGTACGAGGGGGATAGAATTTGAGTTAGAATGGGCTGACTTATTGCATGCACCTCAAAGAATTCAATCTTCAGACACTTATTAATAACTTCATAGTAAGATGTGGGTTCATGATTTAGGACCTCAAGGTGAACCTCCTTCCTTAATGCTTAGGTGAACATGTCATAAAGTTAATCATATGATAACCTTGTGCTACATTTGTGGATAAATGAATGCCACCTACATGTAAAGTCAAAATTTAACTCACTCTTGGCTTGGAGCATGAAAGTGAGTTTTAGATGCTAAGGTTAAATGGTTTAGAGATATCGAAGTACTAGATGAAATTGTCTAGAAGGAATTGGAAGTTATGAAGATAATCTAATGATAGATTCTATAACTAAACTAAAGCTTTAACTCACAGGGAATGAGCAAAGATATTCAACATCATGCATTCATCTTATTCCTAAGCCATACATGCCATTATAAATATCATGATATGCTCTATGTGACTAGCAACCTAAGTCCCATTGAACTTAGGTAGTTGAGAAAAAATGAGTAGGATGAGGAATAACACACACCCAAGGGGATAGATGATTCTCATAAATATCCTCATAGGCATGGTTGATAGCAAGTTGATAATAAGCTTTGTGAGGAATATTTTAGGGGTCATAATGATAACTATTAAATTAGGGGTCACCATGACCTTGGGCATGTAGGAAGTGATGTCATGATGGATCCTAGGGTGGGAGACACACATGATGAGGATCATCCCAAACACACAATGGAGAATGGCCATGGGAAGGGTATCATTCCACATAAGGATGATATGATGGTGCAACATACACTAGAGAATGGTCATAATGACTTGAATCCTCATGGTGTTAACCATGCATGACAATATGAGGGTCCACATGAGGGCATTGATTTTTGGGATAGACATCCCATGGATCCCTAGTTTGTAAATGGCAGTTGAAATCAATGTGCTCATTGAAACCCTAAAAGAAGGGCTATGAGATAAGGATCTATGGGAGGTAGATGTTGAGTCAAGTCTAGGTGCCCATGTCTCTCAACATGAATAATAGGGGGTTATCACCATAAATTATCCCATTGGGAAAGAGGTGAGGGAATTACATGAGAATTGGTTAAGATACCCAAACCCAAATGAGTACTAGATTTATCTCTAGAGAAAGCATGTTGCCTACTACTATGGGAAGAATGATTCTTTTCATTCACATGACTCCACTTCTAAAAATATACAATGATTGTGCATAGTTCATCGGGCCTCAATTATGAAAGGGGGTCATATTCACCCCTAACAAGTGAATGAAAAGTAGTCTCAAGTCTTAAGGAGATATTCATGGGTAAGTAACACTTGAATTGTTGAAAAGGTAAGCAAGTCCATTGGTTTATATTTTTTAATCTTGTTCCCTATGGAACATGATATGATCAAGGTCACTATGAATGGGTGAGGTTACTTCTTGGATCCTAGGGTGTCTATCATGTTCCATTGTAGCCTTAACCTATTCATGAATGAGCTCAAGGGTAGACCCTAAATTTGGTGAGAATAACATCACAAAGGTGGGAGGTTTTATATGGAGGCCATGAAATAAGAACAAATAGGAAGGTAAGAGACGAGGAAAACTACAAGAGAACCAACATGGAGAAGGATGCAAAACCAAAGCAAAATCAATCCACCTGAAAAGGAACCAAAACATAAATGAAAACAAATCATTGTGATTATTAATTGGAAATGGGATAGGAGATTTAAACAAGATACAAATAGTGTGAAACCTTATAGAAGGTCCCACAAGGCATGTCATAATGTATCTCCAAGAATATAAATGATCCAATAGGGTTTGGAAGAGGGGGTAAAATCAAACACCTAATACGTTGAAAGGCATAGGAAGCCACTAGAGGTCTAAAGTAGCTATTTGGTTTGTTAGCTTACACTAGGTGAAAGATGGAGTTGAAAACCAAGTTAGGGATATCATGATCAAGTGCACAAAGGATGCAAGTATATCTAAATAGTTTAACCACAAAATTTCAAGTATCTAATGGGAATGAATTTTAAGAAAGAAAGCTATGTTATTCAAACAATAAAGCACTACCAAGAAAGGGAAACAATTAAGAAGCATGGAAATCTAATGAATGAAGAATTATTTTAAGTTGAAATATGTTTTCAAGGAGAGAGAATGCATAAACATTAAAAAAATTGTGATAATGCTTGTTAAAATTAAGCTAACCTAGAACTTAATTACTAACCTTATAAAATATACGAAACTGTACTAACTAAATGATTTCAAATTGTTAGAATGTGCCCTCAAAACATGCTCAAACATAATGTAAGTAATATACCAACTGTGAGTCTAAGTTTGATACATATTGGAGGAATGATGAGCTAAAATTTATAACCTTATCCAATCCAATGTCAACAATCTAGGAGACAAGGCAAGGAAACAAGCTAGAGGTGTGGATGCCAATTCAATAGCACAAATCAGGTACAGTGCCAATTAAGGGAACACAAGAGTAAGTAACAATGAAGGCATGAAAAATTGAGAGTAGCAAGGGTTTATCTAGTTCAACAAGTAAGTGTGCATGTGAATCTCTATCAAGAGGGATCAAAAATACAAATGGGAACTGAATGATAAAAATGAATCAATATATATCTAATACCATCCAAATAAAGGGTTGAAATGAGTGTTTTTCAAGTCAAATAGGGTATCCCAAGGGTTGGATATTAAAAAAAGTGCCCATTTATGATTGTTTAGGAATGAAAAAAAATAAAAGGGAAAAATATGGAATATTTTTGACCTAGGATGCTAGTTAGGCATGAAAATGGGTAGCCTAAGCCACTGGTTATATCCCAAAACTAGTGGCCTAGGCCAACCAGCCTCCTAGAGGGTCTCCAAGGTGCATGAAATGGGTCTTGCAAGGTGAAAAAGCTTTGATAGAGTGCATAGAAGGTCCAAAAGGGTGAAAAATATAATGAGGATCTCTCCAAGTGACTAAGTAGGATCAAACATGACTCAAAGTGACTAGTAGTATGCATGATGATAAAATATGTAACTATCGAGAGGAATAGGGTCAAAGGAATTATGATTATAGTTAAAACATAAAGTGTAACTAATTTTATAAAATGAGGTCTTAAAAGGAATTGAAGAACATAATTTGAAGTAGGAAGTCATATAGTTACAAAATATCTCTCTTTAGTTTCATACCGTGCTTCTCTTCTGTTGAAAAATCTATGAGATTGAATAATAATTACATGAAATCCAAGTAACATATTATCTAATGGTAAAGTGTTCCACTTGGTGAAACTAGGTATATCTAGTTTTATTATTCATTTATAAATATATTATCTAAAAATGGCAAAAAAATTAATGACTTTGATTGTTGAAGAATAATACAACCACATATGTGAAAATTTATGTACTTTGCTAGATACTAATGAATACTTCATTCTTTATGTGACAGATTACTATGATTTTAGTTTGAATTTTTTTCTATATTAATAAAATTTTGTAATGAATTTGAAATATGATTTCCAAATAAAATATTCTCTTTCTTGCATACATCTGATTCAAATCTTACTATTTATTTTTTACTTCATCAAATTTCACTTTTCTATTATGTTTTTTTAATAATATTTTCATTATTTCAGTTACTAACTTATATTAGTTTTATCATCATAAGTTTTATTCTTCTATTTTGTTTTCGTTACTTCTTTTGTACCTTTTTATCACTCTCTTTTGATTAGTTGCATTGTTCTTTATTTATGTAGTCTTATTTTCTCTTTTAAATTAGATTTTGTTGTTTTCTTTCTTTCCTTATTTTGTGTTCATTGTTATTTATTTTTATTTTTTGGAGTAATAAGAAAAAAATATATAAGGATATCAATCATAAAATAAAGAGATATTTCAATTATAGATTTAACATCAGAATATTCAACCTTGCAAGAGATTACCTCTTAAATAAGTTTTCTCTATCTACCATGATTGATAACACTTAATGAAACTATGATATATTTTATTAAACAAGGACTATCTTAGAATCATTTTTTACATTGATTATGTAGTATGATTAGAAATTTTCTCATCTTTATTAAGCTAGTTTGATTATTTGAAAGTAAGTTTTTTTTGGTCCTTAGAAATTGTTTAAGTCTTAAACATTTATTGGACCATTAAAATATCTTTTACATGCCTTAGAATTTATTTGTTGTCTTAGATCCTTACGATTAGACTAGTACTATTCCACTTTAAATTTCACAATAGTGAACAAGTAGGTTAGTTGATATTACAAAATTTAACCATCAAAAAATTTCATGACTCCACTAGGGATTAAATATTCTTATTTTTCATATCTTCCTACCTTTCATATATGACCATTAATAGTATTGTACTAGTAATTCAACCTGATATTGACATATAAGAACATCAAGATGATCTTGTATCAAACTTAGTACACTTTAGTTGGTATAATTATCCAAAAAATATGCAACATAGAGTCATAAAATCTAAAGAAGACAAAGATTTATAAATAGAGAGATATTTTATATTTAAAAAAAAAAAAATCAAAATTATATAGTTCAAATAAATATAAATTTTATGCAATACATAAAATAAGTTCTAGCTACTAATCCTCAACCGATTATTATATTTCTTTCTGAAAAATGACCAAAAGATTGTTAATTTTCATAAATGACTGATCAAAATAGAAATTGAATTGGATATGTAATACATAACATATAAGAATATAGATAAATTTATGAACTAATTAATAATGAATCAAATTTTTATGTTAAGAATTTGCAATAAGTTAATCAATGGATGTGTGGAAATTTGCTTGACATTGAGAATAATCTTGACGAAGTTCTTTTATTAAAATGAGTTAATGTTCCCATGTTTTTGGTAAGACAAATGAGTCATAGGAAGAACATAATGATTATTTCAAGTTGATATGTGCTACTCATGGTATCACAATTTAAAAAAAATGTTCTTAGGCTATATTCTCAAAATTTAGAAGGTAAAGTATATAAAACATTTGCTTGTTTACCTACAAAAGTCATACATGAATCGAAAGATGTTGAATATTGGCTTGAATTGTGTTTTGGAAAACTTAAGAAATATCTATAACTGGTTAATGAACTCACACATATCTTCGTATATATTCATAAAATAATTGATAGTTTCACTATTGTAATTACTACACTTAGGAAAATCATTCAACATGACATAAGTCCCCGTAAGAAATTAGAAAGATTGTATTTTTATAGTGCACATCCCCTTAAATAAAAATGGTATTAGGAGATAAAAATATTAAAAAATAGTATGCTACCATTAACATTTTTATTTATTATGAGAAAAAACATAAACATATTGGATTTAAAAATAGAGTTTATACTAGTCTAACTTTGGACAACACAAATTTTTTGAAATCCATTCACAACTTTGGAAATGAGATGGTCACTATAAAATGAAAATTAAATAAACAACTTGAAATTGTAGGTGAAACATTATATACTCATAAGAATAAATATGAAATGAATTACATTATTGTCATGTTTATGAAAATGATCAGGATCCTAATACATGCATTGTCATTCAAAAATTTAAATGTTTTATTCAAGGAAAGTATAGTATTTTCATTGACTTAGTGAATAATATAAGCATGTGTATATCTAATGAGCCTTCAGAAGAAATCAAGGTTGTAGATGTTTATGTTGACCAAACAAGGAAAAATTATTACAATTCTATTCCTAAAAATAATATGAATACAATAAAAATTGATAATAATCATCCTTGTTCTTCAAAACCCTTAACACAAGATAAAGGGAAAGTTATAGTGAAAAATGATACTATTGTAGGAAATTCATATGAAAATTTACAGCAACAAAATCCTTCACCTACTGGATATAATAACACATAATATCAAAAAACCCATAGGATTAGAACTTATCCTAGAGTAAATGATAATGCTAGATCTTAAAATACTATTGATGATTTAGATAATATTAAAACTACTTTTTATTTACTATGAGTTTTCCCGATCATTTGAAAAGATTAATGAAGTTATTAAAATTCTAGATTCTAAGAATCTTGTAGGCTTACAATAAAAATTTGATAAAGATAAATATGAATATGTATTTGCTTAATAAAATTATCCATGTACTGACTATATCCCTCTATTTTATGTCTATTATAATTATTCATAATTTCATTCTTGACATAGGGGCATCAAATAATATCATGCCTAAGTTTATTTTTGATCAATTAGGCATTGCATAAGATTGAGATAATTGAAAACATATTGGTTTTGACTATTGTCAAACAAAATTTATGGTAAACTTCAAGATATTGTCATTAAAGTGGCACAACATGAAATAATTAGATGTATTAGAAAAATTTATGTTTTAGAACTTCTTGCTAATTAGGTTAAGTTTTACCAAAAATATTGGTCTAAATCCATTGGTACTTATGTCTAGAAAGATAAACCTTGGGCTATCATAGGTAATGGGATTACATTTATGTAAAGAGAAGATTGAAATGGTACACCTATTGAACCCATTTTAAAAATATAATCTTTGTTAAAATTATAATTGGAACATATGAAATATTAACTTTAGATGAACTAGAATAAATTTAAATGAACTATATAAATGTCAGGATGTGTATGTGTTAGATATAAAATACTGCTTACCAACTATCTATACAATATAGGATCAACTAAAAAATATTTTCAATCAGTAGTCAAATCAATACCTAACTAATATGGTGTGGGAGTAATATTCTAATCAACAATGAATAAGTAATGAAGTATATCTATAACATACTTTTATTGTCTAATAAAAACCCATGTAGGCAAAGAAAATAGTGTAAAAATCCTAGATCTATCATATCAAATTATGCTTAACATCTTGAATCAAGGTATCTAAACTATCTATGAGGATGAGGTCAGCAACATATAACAAAAAAATTAAAATATCCTCACCTTGCTTCAAGATGTAAACAATGTGATTAGACTCACAATGATAAAATACAAAATATAGTAGAAAACTATCCATCTTCTTATACCAAGCTTGAGGAGTGTATTTAAATCCATAAAGATAATGATGGAGTTTGTAAATAAGTGAAGGATCCTACATGAATCCTAAGGATACTCCATATAGACCTTCTCTTGGATATCACCATCTAATAAAACACTCATCACATCCATCTGGGATACTATTTTTTGACACTTGGATTTGCACCCTTGAGGAGATGTTCAGTTCTCCTCATCCAAGCAGTAAAATGGAATCATCTCTCTTACTATGGGTGACAATTTTTTGGAGATGAATCTCTAGATTAGGGCTATCTCCCCTTGATGCATGTTTAAAAATATCTCTAATCTATCAAGTGTGTATGAAAAGAGTTTAGGAAAACAACTAAGAAAACAAATGGCAATGCACCAATATTTGGTATCCTCCTAATTGACTAAAACCACTACTTTAAAGACAAAACAAGGTGTTTTCTTTCACAAGACTCACAAATTAGGATCCATTGCCACATCAATATTTCATATCCTAGATTCGAGAAGGTATATGATTCTTAGGAAGGAAATGAATAATCTAAAGAAAGATATAGTCATGAATCACTTCTAAGATATCTCTACACTTAGAAAAGAATACTAACACATACCTAAAAAAATATTCTATCTATAAATTGGTAGACCATCAAGAGTACAAGCTAGAAAAGATAATCTTTCACTAGACTAGACCAACAATGATTCAATCATTACTCAATATTACAACATATGAGAGGCAATCACACTTGTCTATCTCTTCAAGAGTTCTTCGAGTACAAATCTGGCTAGAGTTTCCCCAATAACCAATAGAAGATGTTAAATGAGCCAAGAGAATGCATATATATAGCCTTAAGAGGTAGAGAAATCAAAGGAAGTCCAAGGGTCACTTGGACATGTGTTATCCTGAAAGAATGAGTTACATTTGCATCAGAGAAAAGTGGGTGAGCTATGCCATGTCATTAAATGAGTCAGTTACAATGAGTTACAACTAAATCAAAAGCATTAGTTACATTTGTTACAACTGAACCAAAACCTCAATAATAATTGTCACTTGTTACCTTTATCCTCACCTTTAGGTTCCCAATTATTTTTTATTTTAAACTCTAATGGCTAGTTTTCATAGTCTGAAATTAACGTTCTATGAGTCGTCATCTTATAGGTATTTCTTTAGACTTTTATGTCCTCAAACTTCTTGTCTTGGCACTTTTCCTAGAAGAATTTATTTGGGTCTTTTGTTTCCTTTGTTCTTTTCTTTTGGATCTTCATTTGCTCTTTTATGTCTTAAAAAATTTATGTGGACAAAAAATCTGAAGGAAATCATGTTTTCTTTGTATCAGACAAAAATGTTCAAAAGAATTAGACTTTGGCACCTTTTCAAGTTTTTCAAAATAATTCCTCAGACAATTTATCTGAAAGAATTCCTTCAGACTTTCTATTTGGCCCTTTTTGATTCTTTGAAATGACCCTTCAGAAAAGTGAAAAGACCCTTTTTGAAAGGAAACACACCCTTCGGCTTCTTGCAAGTGACCCTTTAGAAAAATTGTCTCTTCCAAAAAGGTAAATAACCATTGGATTTTTTGAATGGTCCACTCTCCCATGGAAACAATATTTTAGGATTTTGAAAATTTCCCTTTGGGAAAGTTGAAATGCCCTATGAGAAAGTTGAAAGTGTCCACTTAGCCTGAAAAAGTCCTTTGAAAAAGTTGTCACCTACCCTTCAAAAAAGTTGAAATTCCTTTCAAAAAAGTTGTAAGTGACCATTTAGAAGATTGAATATGCCCTATTCTTTTGATTCACCCTTCAAAAAAATTGTTATAAACCTTCAAAAAAGTTATTTCAGATAAAATGTTTGAAACAATTCTTTCCTTTGGATTTTTTGAAAATATTCCTTTAGTTTGGCAAGTGTCCTTTGAAAAAGTTGCAAGTGTCCACTTTCCAAAGAAAATGTCCTTCAGGAAAGTTGCAAATGTACCCTTTAAAAATATTATAAAGTATCCTTTAGAAAATTGAAATTAACCTTCAGAGAATTTGCAAAGTACCTTTCGGGAAAGTGAAGTGGACCATTTCTTGAAAGAAAGATACCCTTCGAGAAAGTTAAACATACCCTTCATAAAAGTTACCTCGGTCAATTTTTTTGAAAGAATTTTGTCGAATGAAAATCTCAAAAGAAATATACTCAAGGAAAAACTTTAGACAAAAAATACGAAAGAATTCAACAAAGGCTTAGAACAAAAACCTGAAAAAAATTAGGCAAAGGCTTATAAAAGACAAAAATGAACTGTTTGAAAGGAATAGACTTATACATTTGTTGGGGCTTAACAAAGAACAGTTCTTTCAAAGAAAAACTAAGTACTGGACCTGGCCAAAGATATAGACTTAGACAATTTTTTGCAAATAGGGGTGCTCAATTTTAGCCTGAAGGACCAAAATTTGGTCAACAAAATGGTGACTCACAAGGGTATTATGCTTGCTATACTAACTAGACTAGTAACCTTATCCAACTCAAGGCCAATGGAGTCAATGGATTCTTGAAGATGACTAACAAGGATTATTCCAAAATAAAAACACAAGGAAACACACCACACAACAACAACAAGATCAAGTAAAAACAAAATAAGACAGAGACAAACTCACACATGTGCATCAACACTTAGGGAACATAAGGAAATTAAGAAACTATGTATAAAATAAAAAGAATTGTAGTAACAATGATTTAGATATATCCCATTGATTGGGATATGCATCTCCTCTCCATCCAAATTTGAGAGTTGGAAAAAATTGTGTTATTTGCAATGTATGATCACATATGGACCACTCCATAAAGCATTAAACTTTGTGTGATTTTGAAGTTTGGCCCTATCTTCATCCCATTTTAGGACAATGTCTCCTTCTCTAAAAATACTTAACATGGACTTCTTATCAAAATACTTCTTTGTTTTCTCTTGGTGAGTTGTCATGGTTTGCATAGCTTGATCTCTTGTCTCCTCAAGCTCCATCAACTCACATAATATGACTCCCATGTTCTCATTATCCATAAATTTTAGATGATAAGTGAGGTCTAAATTTGGTAACTCAAGTGAGATAGGAAGCTTATTCTCCTTTCCATACACAAGTGTGTATGGTGAGTTCCTAGTTATTCTCTTTGGGGTGATCCTATTAGCCCAAAGGGTTATCTTTAGCTTGGTATGTCAAGTCCTTTGATTCTCCTCCATAGTCCTATTTATGATCTTAATAAAGTTCTTGTTTGTGGACTTAGCTAGTCCATTCCCTTAGTATGGTAGTTGGAGGAAGTGATAAGATAAATGTCATTCTTCAAAGCCCATTCACTTATCCTTGTTCCTAAGAAGGCTAATGCATTATCTAAAATGATTATTGAAGGAGATCCAAACCTAGTTACTATACCTTCATGGAAATCTAGGACTGAGTTTTCATTTACCTCCTTAAGAGATATAGCCTCCACCCATCTTGTAAAATAATTAATGGTTGTCAACACCCACTTGTGACCATCACTACAAGGAGGATTGATTAGACCTATGAAATATAAACCCCATTGCATGAAGGGTTGCTCAACTTGGATTGGATGAAGAGACAAGGAATCTATCTTGTGTTTTCCATCAAAAAGAGCACACTTTTATCATTTCCTTACCTAAGCATGAGTGTCCTTAAACAAGCTAGGCTAAAAGTAACCAACTCTCATAATCTTAGTAGCTATGGTTCTTGGAGCAAAGTGACCACTAGCTGGTCCATCATGAAACTTATGCAACACTTTATCAATCTGATCCAAATCAATAAATCTCAACAACACACCTAAAAATTTATTTCTAAATATAACTCCATCAAGAAGTATATAAGGAATGGATTTTAGCCTAAAGTACCTTCTCTTGGCCGTATCAAGACCTTGTGGACACTCACTAGTTTGAAGGAAATGAATCATGTCTTGTATCCAACTCCTCATGGCTGAAGGTATAGCTAGTGGATGGTTATCATGGAGTGCCAAAACAACCTCCCTTTTCTCTTTCAATTTTGAAGCAAGATACTCACACAATCCTTTTCCCTTCACTAGCTTGGTTGTTTTGATCTCCACATCACACTCCATCACTTTGGTGATCCAACTTGCCCTTTTCTCATTTAAATCTCTACTCAATAGAAATTGTTTCACACTAGGATGAGGCACAAAAATGCGAATCTTGTTATTAGACAACATATGCCTAAATTTATTTAAAATCCTTATGACTGAAAGCTCTTGTTTCTCAACATATGTGTACCTTATCTCATATCCTTCCAAACGTTGACTAAAGAAGGCAATAGGCTGTTCAAAATTTTCATCATTAGCTTGAGTAAGCATTGTAGATATTACCTATTCATTCCCAAAAATATAGAAATTGAAGTCCTTGGATAAGTTTGGACTTGCAAGAGTAGGAGCTTGGGCAATGGCGTACCTGATCTCCTTAAAAATTTCTTTCCTCCTTCCTATCCAGGTGAATATCTCATCCTTCCTTAGCATGGAGGTCAAGGGCTTGACCAGGTTAGAAAAATTATGAACAAACGTCCTAATGAAATTTATCTTACCAAAGAAGCTTTACAAACCCTTTTTATACTTAAGCAAATAAAATGCCAGGATGACACTTAACATTATAGGATCTATAGACAGGCCTTTCTTAGAAATAAGGTGGCCTAAGAGTTTACCTTCATGAAAAACAAACACACACTTATTTGGGTTTAGAGAGATCCCAAACTCTATACTCCTCTCAAAAATATGTCTTAGGTGATTCAAATGATCTTTTACTTCCTTGGAGAAAACTGTCACATCATCAAGATATACCAATACAATGTCATTGATTAATCCTTGAAAATCCATATCCATTACACATTATAAAGTAGCTCCAATATTTGACAATATAAATATAATATTCCTATAGGCACATGTTCCCCATTTGGTGGTTAAGGTTGTTTTGTACTAGTCACTTTCTTTCACCAATATCTGATTTTACCTAAAATAACCATCTAGGAAGGAAAACCTCTCATTACCTACCACCACTTGTAGAATTTAGTCCTTGGAAGGGAGAGGATAATGGTCTCTCAAAGACACTCTATTCAAGTCCCTAAAGTCCACACACAACCTAATCTCCCCATTCTTCTTTCTAATAGGGAATAAGTTGGCCAGCCAAGAAGAATGCTTGATGGGAAAGATGATTTTAGACTCAATCAGTTTAGTGAGTTCTTTCCTCATGAGGGGCTCAATCTTGGGAATGATTGTCCTTTGTCTTTGCTTGATGGGTTTGGAGTTATCATCTAGCTCTATGGTGTGTTAAGTAAAGCTTGGGTCAAAGACTTTCAAATCACTATACTCCCATGCAAAAATATGACTAAACTCCTTACATAATTCAATGAAATCATGTTTTTCAAGAGTCACCAGGCCTTTGGGGAGCTTGTTAGACTTCTATTGGAAAATTTGCCCTCCATATTGTTGTTGTAGCTTAGACTGATTCTCAAAATAAAACTCAACGTCTTCTTGTAGAAAATGTGATATCTACTAGTCACTATCAAAGACTTGTCAATTAATGACATTATCCAGTATGGATGGTCTCACATTCACCTTTAGATGGGGCTAGTTTTTGTCTTCCTTTATTCGCTTTGGAAAGTCAAATTGAGCACCAACAGATGCCAACATATCAATGGGATTATTGTCTTCCCTTGGAATAGATCTGATGTTAAAAGCCATGAAATATTCTACAAGGTCCCAAAATCTATGCTTATAGGATTTGAGCAAGGATTTCTTGGTCAAATTCTATCCTCTAACATGATTCACAACAAGCTCGCTATCACCAAACACTTGTAATTTCTTGACACCTCTTTTCCTTGCCCATTAAAGGCCATGGATAAGGGCCTCATACTTTGACACATTACAAGTGCATGAAAATTGAAATCTGAAGGTTGAAAAATACCTTTCCTTTGAAGGTGAAACTAGCATAGCTCCACCACCTACCCCATCTTACTTCTAGACCCATCAAAGAAGAGATAACATAAGACATTCACATCCTCACTTGGATTCATCAAATTAGGCATGAAATATCCTTTCTCATGCATATAATAGACTCCAATACAATATTTTTCAATAAAATTGTAAGGACCATTCTCATAGTTGTCATTTTCTCACTCATTTAGGAACAAATCAAAAACTCCTTCAAGGGAAGATGATGGAGATTGGTCAATATTAAGCTCCTCTTCATCAATGATAACATATTTATCATTTTATACCTTAGGTGAGTATGGTTCCAAGTGATATCTATGGATAGGTTCTGACTTAATTTTCACCTTAGTGCCATCTTTTGTCTTAAACACCATGTAGGACCAATTGGCTGCCAAATATCCACCTATCTTGGATGTAAAGTCCCTTGACAAGCAAAGAGAAAAATAAGGAGGTAAATATGATATTACCACATCATGGGGAATTTAAAAATTATGGAAATCATGAAGGGTCAAATTCAAACCTTTCACTACCCCCAAAGTCTTGGCTGGTGATCCATGCAATTATAAAACTTCTTTAGTCATTGGCTCATACTTGAGCCCTAGCTTATCTACTATACATTTTGGCATAAATGATGTGCTTTATCCACTATCAGTGATAAAATTATGAAATAATAAATCACCAATAATTATATATAAGTAAAAAGGATGAGTCTTCTCATCTTTCATCACTTGACCATCCATAGATTGAGTTCTATTTACTAGAATGACATTGTCATTTCTAGATGAGCCAGCCTATTTGCCCAATCCATGGAATTCCTTTTGAAGTATATCTCTCTATCATGTTAGTGTTAGAGATACCAAAATTAAATATTCATATGAATCTTCTTCATCTGGTCTATCACATTGATGGAAGGATTACTCACCTTGGGGTTCTCTTTATAAACATTTGCACTTTGTGATGTAGCTTGTGGAGGTAGAGTTGTAGTAGTTGTCCTAAAATTTGGAATTATCTAATTTTATTATAGTTTAGGAGATTTTTTAGACATTGTTACCATAGGATATGATGTACGAGTCACAATAGGTCCTTGATTAGCTCCTTGAGCTTCATGACAACCCTCCTTTTGGACCTAGTATTGTAGGCAACACTAATATTCTAATTGTTTATATTTCCTGATAAATTAATGGCACAAAACTCACCCTCCAAGTGATTTATGAGGGTAGAATCAGTCTAAGGTTTTCAATTTTACACCCCACATTACATGTATCCTTTAAAATTTAAAGCTTGGAAAGATTGGCTACTTTACATTACCATACCTTGATTGTGCATTTCATTTGCATAAGCAACTTGTTCTTGACCATTTTCAAAAAAATGATACTTGGGTTGTTCCTAGACCAAATTTTTCTAAGTGGGGACAAGAGATTTGGAGGATGAAGGAGCACTATGATTATGGCTTTGATAAGGTTTGACATGGGTAATTTGGCCTTATCCTTGATTATTTCCCTAAAAAGGGTGTAGATTTTTGTAGGATTGATATGGTATATAACCTTGAGCTTGTTGTATTTTAAGGGAAACTAACTCATTTATAACACTTTAAAGTAGGATTTTAACTTCATGGATTTCATTGGTAGGGGCAATGGCATATTTTTATTGACCAAGCAAAGGAGCTAAAATGGGCAATGCACTTTGACTAGGAGAATGCAAATCAAGGAATAATGGCATTGGAGGTTTAGGAGCTATATTTACCACTTGAACAAGATAATTCTTAGAATTTAAGGATATTTCATAGGTGTTAGTTAGTGTTTTTCCACCCATAGATTGAATCATCATGGCAATGTCACTATTCAATGCTTTCAAGTAATACAAAAATGCATAGTTTGTGATTGGCCTCACAAGAATTGGGATTTTGTCCCAAGTTTTTTGGAACCTAGTAATAAAATATTGAATGAATTCATGTGGTTACCTATTTATTGTGTTAAATTTCTCAACTAAAGATAGGTGATCACTCTTTTCCCTAAACCTATCAGTCAATAGAGTCCCCAACTCATCCCATGAGCTAATAGAATTTACAGGCAGGGTCCCATACTAGTCCAAGAGTTTTCCTTTGAAAGATAAGGCCAACAACCTAATAGATACATTTTCTTGGTTAATATTATGGATATTAAAAAAAAATTATATATTCTTGATGTGCTCAATAGTAGTAATTAGACCATCTCCACTAAAATATGGGACACTTTTGAGAGCAGCTCTTAGAATCTGATCATATTGGGCAATATGCAAGGGAGATGCCCCAATGAAAGACATAAAAGGTTGTCTTATAGACATTTTGGAATGATTAATATAGGTATTAGGAATGGAATGTAACACAAAATTGGAAGCTTTGAACACAAAATCTCTTTTGTAATGATGAGTATTGACAAACCTGAACCTTTTGGTGGAATATGAAGGTAATTCTAAAAACTCAAAGGGTACACCTTTAACAACAAACCTAATAGTCACCTTTGGCATGGAAAATAGGACTAATCATAAAAAAAGACTTGAATTATTCAATGGAGTTATCAGGTACTGAATGTATATGTTTCTTTCTCTTTAATAATGCCAAGACCAACACCAATCTTGAACAATCTTGTAGGACATAGAGGTCCCACCTGGCATGCCAAAAAATGTTGATGCTTGGATTTTCACCCTTGAGGAGATGTTTAGTTCTCCTCATCCAAGTGACAAAATGGAATCATCTCTCTTACTGTGGGTGACAATTTCATTGAGATGAATCTCTAGATTAGGGCTAGCTCCCCTTGATGCACCTTTAAAATTCTCTCTAGTCTGTCAAATGTGTATGGAAAGAATTCAAGAAAATAACTAAGAAAATAAAAGGTGATGCACCAATATTTGGTATCCTCCCAATTGAATTGAAACCACTACTTTAAATTTAGAATAAGGTGTTTTTTCTCATAGGACTCACAACTCAAGATCCATTGCTACATCAATATTTCATATGCTAGATTTGAGAAGGTATATGGTTCTTAAGAAGGAAATGAATAATCCAAAGAAATATACAGTCATGAATCACTTCAAAGATATCTCTAAACTTATAAAATAATACTAGAAAAGACCTGCAACAATATTCTTTCTGTAAATTAGTAGACCATCAAGAGTACAAGCTAGAAAAGATAATCTTTCACTAGACTAGACCAACAATGATTCAATCATTACTCAATATTACAATATATGAGAGAAAATCACACTTGTGTATCTCTTCAAGAGTTCTTTAAGTAAAAATTTGGCTAGAGTTTCCCCATTAACCAATAGAGGATGCTGAATGAGCCAAGAGAATGCATATATATAGCCTTGAGAGGTAGAACAATCAAAGGAAGTCCAAAGGTCACTTGGACATGTGTCATCCTAAAAGAATCAGTTACATTTTCATGGGAGAGAAGTGGGAAAGCTATGCCATGTCATCAAATGAGTCAGTTACAATGAGTTACAACTAAATCAAAAGCATTAGTTACTTTTTTTTACAACTGAACCAAAACCTCAGTTATAATTTCCATTTGCTACCTTTATCCTCACCTTCAGGGTCCCGCTTATCCTTTCTTTTAAACTCCAATAGCTAGTTTTCATATTTTGAAATTGATGTTTTGTGGGTTATGAACCTTTGGGTATTTCTTTAGACTTTTATTTCTTTGGACTTCTTATCCTGACACTTTTCTCGAAAGAATTTATTCAAGTCTTTTGTTTCCTTTATTTTTTTCTTTCAGTTCTTCATTTAGTCCTTTATGCCTTAAATAATTTCCACAGACAAAAAATATGAAGGAAATAATGTTTTCTTTGTATCAGACACAATGTTAGAAAGAATTGGACTTTGGCACCTTTTCAAGTTTTTCAAAAGAATTCCTCAAATAATTTCTCTAAAAGAATTCCTTCAGACTTTCTATTTGGCCATTTTTGGTTCTTTGAAATGACCCTTCAAAAAGTGAAAAGACCCTTTCTGAAATGAAAGATACCCTTCAGCTTGTTGCAAGTGACCCTTCAGAAAAATTGTGTCTCTTTCGAAAGGAAAATACCCTTTAGATTTTTGAAATAGTCCACTCTCCCGTGGAAATAATATTTCAAGATTTTGAAAATGTCCCTTCGAGAAAGTTGAAATGCCCTTCAGGAAAGTTGAAAGTGTCCACTTAGCCTGAAAAAGTCCTTCAAAAAATTTGTCACCTACCTTTCAAAAAAGTTGAAGTGCGTTTCAAAAAAGTTGTAAGTGACCATTCAGAAGATTGAAGATGCCCTTTTCTTTTGAGTTACCCTTCATAAAAATTGTTATGGACCTTCAGAAAAGTTATTTTAGATAAAATGTCAATAATTCTTTCCTTCAATTTTTTTGAAAATATCCCTTCAAAAAGGAAAGTGTCCTTTAGAAAAGTGAAAGTGTCCACTTTCCAAAGAAAATGCCCTTCGAAAAAGTTGCAGATGTACCCTTCAAAAAGATTGCAAAGTAGCCTTCAAAAAAATGAAAGTACCCTTCAGAGAATTTGTAAAGTACCTTTCGGGAAAGTGAAGTGGACCATTTATTTTGAGAAAGATACCCTTCAGGAAAGTTGAACGTACCATTTAGTAAAGTTTCCTTAGGCAATTTTTATGAAATAATTCCACCGAATGAAAAGCTTGAAAGAAATATACTTAAGGAAAAACTTCGGCCAACAAATTTAAAAGAATTCGGCAAAGGCTTAGAACAAAAACCTGAAAGAATTAGGCAAAGGCTTAGAAAAGACCAAAACAAACTTTCTAAAAGGAATAGACTTATACATTTGTTGGGTCTTGAAAAACAACACTTCTTGTGAAGAAAAACTAAGTATTGGATCTGGCCAAAGATATAGACTTAGACAATTTTTTGTAAATAGGGGTGCTCAATTTTGGCCTAAAGGACCAAAATTTGGTCAACACTATCCATTGATGTGATGCAGGGATGGAGAGAACAAGGCATAATTAATCCATCTTTGAAATAGGGAAAAATTATTAGTGTAATCAACCCCTTTGACTTGTAAAAAACCCCTTAGTTATAAGATGAGCCTTGTACTTATCTACAATACTATCTGCTACATATTTTGTCTTATAGACCCATTTACATCACACAATTTTTTTTCCCATAGGAAGAGGCACTAACTCTCATGTTTCATTATTCACGAGAAACTAATATTCTTCTTACATAATAGCTTCCCACTTAGGTTTATCTATCACCTAAAAAAAAACACCTAGTCATTATAAACTACATGAATTTACCATAAGTTTGAGTTTGAGTATGATGTTGAATACTAGGATCACTAATGAAATAATGGGATAATTACAAGGCATATTTTGCCCACTGGGGCATGTGTTGTGAAAGAAGAGGTAGAGGAGTAATGTCAACATTTTTTTCCATCAATATCATGAATTATGCCCTTCCTATCAGGTGTAGGAGGTATCAACAAAATTGGAATAGAATCTGAATTTGGTACTAATGGAGTGATATTCTCATAGACTTTAACATCTCATCAAAACAAGGCATCATGTGTTATAGTATTTAAGAGGTGATATGCCTTTACATCCTTGTAATGACCAACAAATATGAGCTCTTGACTCTTTGTATCCATATATTTATGCTTGTCATCAGGAATAAACTCCCAAGCCTTACTTTCAAATACATGAAATATGGAAACATCAAGTTTCTATCTTGAATAGGATTCTTTAGGAGTCATATTCACCACTACCTTGTGGGGAATGTGATTTTAGATGTAATTTGCAAAATTAACTGCTTCAGCCTGAAACTAAGGTGTTCATTCCTTGGATTGTAACTTGCAATTTGTCATTTGCTTGAGTGTTCTATT